>JAWNNM010003213.1:0-120877 GCA_035044965.1 Lordiphosa andalusiaca
GATGACGATGTTACTCCCGCCATTATTCACATATTGGCTGGCCGGGGCTTGCCTAAGCCTCTGCCCCTGGCTCCAATATTTTCCGTACCCGCTGAGCAGTCCTTCTCCTCAGAGGATGACCTGATCCCGACTACGAATTCGACATCCGATGAGTCCACACCACCACCAAGAAAATGCATGAAGCGGAAGAAGCAGGAATGCCAGTGCCTACAGTGTGAGAAAACCTATGCGAATGCAAGGAATCTCAAACGGCACCTGAAATTGCATGATGAGACTGGGACTAGGGAGTTACATAGTTGCGATCGGTGCTTCAGATGGTAAGAATTTAAATGTCTAATATTTATTTTTAATTATTTTAAATTATAGCTATTCGCGTAATGATAGTCTGATAAGGCACCAAAGAGATCATCCTAACTGCATTCCTTTTAAGTCGAAAGGAAAATTGCGAAAGAAGGACTTTCTTGAAAAGCACACAAATCGCAAGCAGAGAGAGAGGTGAGTTTTTTAATTAGGTTCAATTCAGAAAATCAGTTTGCTGATCATATGCTAAGCAGCCATAACGATAGCAACGATATGACGACTGATAGTGATGACAATGACGCGGAGGTAGTGGATGAGGTGGGAATTATCCTACAAAGCTTGAAAATTGGTGCAATGCAAAAGGAAATACAAGCCGGGTGCTGTGTTAACAGAAGCCACATAACAGCCATCGCCATCGTCACCAAGCACTCCGAGCGGCAAGTGAGAAAAGTAACCTCGGAATACTTTGATCTGGGAAGGTAAAATTTGTTTATATTTCTTTCTCTTCATCTTAATTCACTTTGTTGTCTTTTACTCCTGCCGCTAAAATCAGCGAAAATCACAACACCAAGAACAGCGACAGCAGCAGCAGCAACCTGAACAGCATCTCAGAAGGATGAGAACCGTGGACCCACCACCAGATTGAGAGGCCCCCAGTTTTCTGATTTTGGATTTTGTTATTAATTAATATTATGTATTATAATTATTTTCATTAAAAATATAATTACAAATTTATACATATATGTTTGGATTTTCTTATTAATTAATATTATGTATTATGTATGTAAAGACGACCTGTGGTTCTATATCGTCGCAATAATGATAATGAAACGTAATTTCCGTCATATGGATGAACTATTATTATTATTCAATTGCTCCATAAAATAAACGTATAGGCAAAGAATTGACATCGTTTTTTGAATTTTTGTTTCCGAAGTGAGGAAAAATTTGTTTGGTGGTGAAAAAAATTTCACACCCTTAATAACATCTTCTAGGAAGATTTTACTAGAACCAGCGAACGACACAGGGGATTGTTCATTCGTATGACGGAAATAACGTTTCATCATGCCCTTCATTGCGACGATATAGTACCACAGGTCGTCTTTATTTCCTTGAGAAACGAATGTTTTAATTTTAATTAACATGTTGTTTAACCTCATTTTGAAATCAGATATAGAATATGTTCCAATTTCAAAATGTGCCAACATGTTGGCATAGCTAAAATACCCTATGGATTGCAGGTGCTTGCGCATATGCAATCCATCTGGTAAGAAGAGGCTTTGGCTAAAATTAAAATACCGACTTTCGTAGCTGGAAAAGTTAAAATACATATCGGAACATACGTACATTATTTGTTCTCTAATTGCGCAATTTTCAAATATTTTATTTAACATATTAATAGCTTGGGTCGTTCTTTCGACTCGGTATGGTTCGTCCAAGCATGGAAACCTATAATCCGAATCGGAAGATCCTCCGAGTCCTTGGGGTAATTTTGACTTTGGCCCATTTCCATAATGGCAAAAATTATATAGCGACATTGCTTGTATGCGTGCGTTTGGTTCTGGTATCCATCGTCCAAATGGATTTCATACGCTCCTGAACCTTTCATATTTTTGAGATATGAAATATCAATGTACTCCTCGTCTCTTACCAAATCCAATTTGGCTGTAAGCCTGCAATGGCGCAAGCAAGACAAAAGTTACTGACACGAAAAGCGTCTCGGAACCAAGAACAGATATGACTGGGAAATGATGTTTACAAGGAGAGCTACAATCCAAACACCAACCAAAACATGCAAGCAAACGGCGTCAAGGAAAACAAATGCCGGACTTACCCTTGGAATATAGTTTCAGTAGCGAACTTCGTTTGTTTCTTCATCCTGTTCAGGAGCGGCAGAAGGTCGGCTGTGTCAACATCTTCACCTTCCAATGGAAAAGTAGTCGGATAATCCATTTGTACAGTTGGTCCTTTGACAATTCGGCCTGTAGTCGTGAAATGGCCGTTCGTAGCCTGCTTAAGCCACGCATCAGCAGCAGCAGGTAAAGTGCACTTGCATTTAAACCAGGGTTCGTAAAATGCTCAAATGATATTTTTCAGTCATGATAATTAACATCAATGAAAAAAAATTTTATTTTCACACGTGTAAATAACATTTTTTTCACAAGAAAAAAATTATTTTTTTCATGAAACTAACACGAAGATTTTTTACACGCATGATTCTATCACGCGTGTGAGAAATTTAAGCAGCCTCGTGTAAAAAAAAATGAGAGCAAAATTTTTTTCACAAAATTTCTCACACGGGTGTAAAAAATTTTTTGAATATAATTTTCACTGCATTGGTGTTGGTGTGTATATGAGAGTGTGTCGTATTCTCGTGTGCGGCTGCGGCTCGGTCAGGCACACTGATTTTTTACACACTGTAATTTTTCTTTGTGTTAATTTTTCACGTGTTAAAAATAATGTGTGTTAATTTACGAACCCTGATTTAAACTAAACATTATTTTCTAAGCTACATACAGGGTTGTCCATATTCGACGGACCCATCTGGCAACGGCAAAACTTTTGACAGAGATGTCAGATCGCTTAATGACATACCGCGTTTGAAGCGTCAGTCCAAGCAGATTTTTACCATGGAACAATACACGCCACGCGAGCGCTCTGAAATAGTTGAAATTTACATTCAACAGAACAAGTCAATTGTGAAAACAAAATGATCATGTCCGATGAAGCCCATTTCACATTGAATGGGACCGTAAATAAGCAAAATTGCCGTATTTACGCCACTGAAAATCCTCAGGAGATTCAAGAAGTGCCTCTTCATGACGAAAAAGTCACAGTTTGGTGCGGCGTTAGTGCGAAAACGGTCATTGGGCCGTTTTTCTTCCAAAATGAAAATGGCCATGCTGTTACCATCAACCAGGAGCGTTATCGCGACATGATGACCAATTTTGTGATGCCAATTATTCGTCGAAAGCGTATGAGGCAGTTCTGGTTTCAACAAGACGGCGCTCCACCGCACACAAGTCGCATAACAATCGATTTTCTGTCGAAAAGTGGTGATTTGGACTGGCCAGCGCGTTCGCCCGATTTGACGCCGCCTGACTTCTTCTTGTGGGGTTATTTGAAGTCAAAGGTTTACGTTAACAAGCCAAGGACCGTAGAAGAGCTCAAGGACAACATTCGTGAAGAAATAGCCGCTATTCCGGCCGAAATGTTGGCGAAAACGATGGAAAATGCTGCAAAAAGGGCACAATACGCCATCAACGCCAGAGGCGGCCATTTGAGAGATATCATATTCAAAAATTGATGTAAACAAATCTACTTGGAACAAATTAAATGATTAAGATTGCCAACCGCCAAATTTTTCTTTTTTTCTTTGATTTAAAAAAAAAAAAACATGGGTCCGTCGAATTTGGGCAACCCTGTATATCATTATAACCAATATTAATATTGATTTTTTGCTGATTAGGGTTGCCAAGTGGAATTTGGAATGCCTAGCGATGGCAGTTTGTATGTACGTCAAAATAGCGTCTATGAAATAACGTCGAATTGGAGCAGTGGAGTGTGTAACACAAAACAGTTTTTTGTTTTCTAAGCAATCATTTTGACAACTTTAAATGCAAAATTGCTTAGAATTTCATAAGCTTTCGATTAAATTAATTTGTGGCCGAATAAATGAATCGCAGGTACCAAATAAATCAAGTTGTAAAATCACCCTCACACATTTTGTATATAATTTCTCCGCTCACAGGGTCTTGCCGCCAATGCACGGTATATCAGCTTAAAGGGCACATATTCAACAATATATCCTCAATATCAATCCATACGTTCTCGAGCAATTCTCTTCACATTCAGAAATACCATTAAAAATCTACAGGGTGTTGGTTGTAGCAATAAACTAGTTCCGCTTAGCTGAGCTAGTGCAAAGGGTGCCCTTACCACGAGGGCTGCATTTTTACCGCTCTTCGGCTTCAGGCACGCCATTAATTTTTCTACTTTCATTTGTTTACCTCAGCAAAAAGATTCACAATGACGCACAGAGACGAACTAAGTGCGACGGCCAAGCAGAAATTGGTTGAAGCCGCCGCTCGAGTCAAGAATCCGCTAGAGTCTCTACCCTATGAGAGCTATGTGGCGCCCAGTGGTGAGCAGTTCAAATTGCTGTGCCGCGCCAAGAACGATCTGGATGCCAAGCATCTGAAATGGGCATTTAAATTGGCAGAAGAAAATGTAAGCCCCTACTACAAAAAATCGAAAATTGGCTGGCAACCCAAAATCAAACAGGCGGAGCACAACAAGGCCTGGGCCCGCTTCCTGGTGGCGCAGAATGAAAAGAAGGAGAACGTGGCCTATGCGCTGTTCCGTTTTGATATGGATCAGGGGGATTGTGTGCTGTACTGGTGGGTTAATGATGAAACATAACACAGAATTCGATTATAGCTTAATTGTTTCAGCTATGAGATGCAAGTGGCGGCCGGCTACCAACGCAAGGGCCTGGGAAGATTCATTATGCAAATACTCGAGGATTGCGCACGCCATTGGAAACTGGAGAAGCTGATGCTGACGGTGCTCAACAATAATGAGAACTCGGTGCTATTCTTCAAAGCGCTGGGCTATGGCAAAGACGAGACCTCGCCTGATGTGTTGGAAGAGGCGGACTATCAGATTTTAAGCAAGTCCACCTTGGGTTGATGCGTTTTTATTGATGATTACATTTATTTCAACAACAACAAATTGGCCTGTGTCTCCAAGTAATTGGCCATGCGTATGTCCTGGGAACTGAGACCGCCCACGTCATGGGTAGAGAGCGTGACGTCCACCTTGTTGTAGCAATTGAACCACTCCGGATGATGGTTCATCTTCTCAGCCAACAGGGCAACGCCGGTCATGAAGCTGAAAGCCTGATTGAAGTCCTTCAAAATGAATTGCTTAAAAATGGCGTCGCGTCCTTCGACCAAAGACCACCCAGCCTCGATGAGGGGCTGCAGCTTTTCGCCACGCTCTTGCTCATTCAGTTTCATCTGGAAGGAAGTTTGCCGGGGGGGTCGTCACAGCAGCAGACGATAAGCTAGTTTGTGCCAACTTACCACCATTTTGGGTTTTATTTTCGTTGCTGCTGTCGTTGTACTCTGGAATCTCCAATGGCCACCAGTTGCACTTGTCGCTGCTGCTCTCGCTGCTGGCGTATACAGAACTGAGCTTGAGGTTGCTTGCTCGCTGCTGCTGCGCGTAAATCAAAGCTCAATCTCTTCCCCCCGCCTCTTATCATTGCTCCAATCTCAACAAGGTACTCACCGCCATCGCTCACCCCTCTCTTTGCCCTGAATGGCCAGCAAGTTGCCAAGTAGATTTGCAGCTTTTTGAAAGTTTAACACAGAACGTGAATTTAGGTATTTATTTGTTAATAACATTTTGTTTTAATGAGTTTGAAAGAAGAAACTGGTTACTGGCAATTGTTGTTATTGTTGTTGCCGGCCAAACAGCTGCTTGGGTTAGGCATGCCAACTTGGTTTTTTTTGTTCCGGCAGTCGCTGTCTGTTTTTGGCGCGATTTTTAAATTGCTTTTTGAATTGCTTAAGGGGCTACATGGGTTTCGTAGGGGGGAAAACGGCATATTTTCAATAATTTTTTTTAATACTGTAATTTTTGAATCAAAATATTAAAAGCTCTGCCATTGTGACGTCATTTCCGTCGATCCTTCGAGAAAAAGGTGCATCCGCGTTGACAGCATAACTCCTAGGAGGATTATCTGAAGCGCAAATAAAAAATATACGTGTTTACTTAGGACTTTAAACTAGAACTTGGTCGAGGGAAAACAAATAAAGTGAAAATTTGATTTTTGGCAGAGGTTTTTACGAAAATTATGAAAAATTAAAATTTTATTTTATTTTAAATACAGGCGCAAAAGTTAAGGATATAAAAAATTGAAGCACATTTCCGTCACCTACAAAGTTAAGTTTTTTCTCAACTTTAATGAGTCTTGTTTTTCAAGCTAATATTTCTATTTCAGCCAGCAGTTTGACATCTTGTTTTTTATTTTTCGATATTTATGTGAGTAGTGCATCTTATGTTTGGCTAAGGTAGCAAATGCGACAGTTTACGAAAAAGGGGAACCCCCATGCTGACGCTCGAATCCCTATTTTAAAAGAGGCTTCAACAAAAAAAGGGTAATGATTACTTTACCGGATCTTAAGTAAATTTTATTCTTTATCATCATTAAACTTTTTTAACAAAATGAAAAAAAGTAAATGAAAATGTAATAAATACACATAAACTTATTTAAACGGATTCGTTTTGTAGTTTTAAGGCGCATATGTCGCTATTTTTGTAGTTTAGTATTAGAAGTCTGGAAAAAGTTAAGTACCCCAAAAACAAACTACTTAACTTTTGCAAGTCTCTAATGTAAAAAAAAAATCCTTCGTCCAATTCATGGCAAATTGTATTTCGAAGACCTATGTAAAATTTCATTAATATCAGTTAAGTAGTTCAAGTTAACAATAAATCAGGGTAGACTTTTTTTTTCCACCTTACAAGAAGTCATCGATTTCTGGGCCATAATATAAAGAACCTGATGCAGCTGCAATGTCCAGGGCTTTCTTTTGTTCCTGTCTATGACGAATCCTTGCTTCAAGAGTTTCGCTTTGCGTATTTTATCTCGGCGATGCAGATAGTATTTTCGTCAGACTCTCGGGCATATTCGTATGTTTCCAAACATGGAAATATTTTTTATTGGTTCGATTTGAGTCACTTAATAAGGATCAAATGCATCAAACTTGCCACAATTGCGCAACATCATTATTTTTTTTGAAATTATGGAATAAAAATCACAAACTAACATTATAATTCGATTTTTATAACAGAACTCAAGGATTACAGTCCCTAAATTCAACTCATTAGCTAACTAGATGAGCAGCTGCTCCTTTATAACCTGGCGCGCGCAACTTCTTCAGAGTGTATCTCCAAAACTATTACTCGGATCGATTGAAAATTGTAGGACAATAATCTAGAGATGTTGATCAACAATTTTTGTAAGCCACGAAACCCATGTAAACCCTTAAGTCGTCAGATTGTACGTGGGTTTGATATACCAAAAATATGTTAAAAAGTCTATTAAGATATTGAATTGCACTTTGGCACCGATTGACCTAATCATTTCGAAAATAATTTATTGTGTTGACTTTTGGTAGAGAGATTATCGCCAAAGTTGATAAGATCCATTGATTCCTATCTATCCAGAGCTGCAAACAAAAAAAAAATATTTGGATCTCCGGTGCATCCAAGTTAAATGGTTAAGGTTCGGAAATTTAAGGTTCGAGGTTTTTGGGAGAAGGTTTTGGTTCGAACCTTGGTTCAGTTCATGCTTTATACAAAATTACTTAATTTTGTCTTAAAATCTGCATTCGACCTAAAAACTCCCCAAATTGTATGTGAACCTAGTGGTTTTTGGGTCGGAATTGGTTAGTAGAATACATGAAAAAATTCAATATTTAGTTTACAGTTTATTGAAATTCCATTCTTGCTTTTGAGAATTATTCAAGCAGATTTTGAGTCGAGGAGTGTCGATCAGTGATTATTTTTTAAGGGTATGATTTATATATTATATTTTTTATATTGTGCATACAATTTACATGTTTTTCAACATGAGCTTCTATCTCCAGATTATAAAAAATCAATTTTGAGCTTTGGAAATCATATTGTCTCCCAACTCGCCATTGCCATAGTAATCATAATCCGCACTAGCAGTGGAGGTAGCCGGTAGCTTGGGATGTTCCGTTGAGGTGACCATTAAAGTCGGCGTTGGTTCAGTGGTGCGATGCCAGCGTAGACTGTAGCGACTACGGATAAAAGGAGGTTTGGTCATCACAATGGCATTGCCATGGGCTAAGAAGAGGAATAAAGGCATTACAAAATGCAAACATAGCTTGTCGGCTGATGCTTACCCAAGCCCAGGAGGCAACAGCCCAGAAGAATGAATAGCAAAGTGAACTTCATACTGCAAATTGCAAACTGTGACTCTTTTTGGCTTAGCTGTCTGTATTTATAGGTTGAGCACAGAGCAGATAAACCCAATACAAATCCCTGGGGTCAGTAAAAAAAAAACATATCTGCATTTCCCAAGAGTCCAACTGCCAATAAGTTCATTCACCGCTTTTACAGTGCTATACCCTGTACTTAAGGGGTAAATTGAGTGTGATGTAGATGTGAAACTGTTTGTAACTCTATATTTTTTTTCAGCAACAACCACGAGGCAAAACAACCAAATCTATCGATGAGAGCTCCACGTTCACCAGGAAAAGAAAGCTTTAAGGTGCCACAATGGAAATCGGCATCGATCATCTATCGGAGGAAACAGATCTTCTATTACAAAAGCTGTTGCAATTGTTAGTTATATCCATCTTAAGCGCATTAAGGCCAATATCAATTCACTGCCAATTGTGCAACCCACCAAGTACACTCGAGAAGAAGCCATGGCCCTGTTTTTGGACGTGGGATTTTCCAAGCAAAAATATAAGATGATGAAGGACACGTTAAGCGCAACGTGGACATTCTTCCAAGCTACCAAGACATACTCTGCTGCAAAAAAAAGAGACAGTTTCAGTTTCTGAGAAGTCACTAAAATATTGACACAACTAAAACTTCAGGAAACAGCGGAATTGTAAGCACGGCCAGAAAACCTGACCCTATTCAGCAAATGGATGAATCATCGGGACAGAGTGCTTAAAAGCAATTGATTAGTTAGGATGGAGGCCCAGTGAGTGATGCCATCTTGTTTAAGGCCTTAATTTTCGCACTGCGGCTGAAAAATGGTAATGTGGATGACTGGAAAAATCCTACGGACACTATAAAGTATATATATTCTTGATCAGCATCGACAGCCGAGTCATGTCCGTCATGTCTGTCTGTCCGTATGAACGCACAGATCTCAGAGATGGTAAGAGATAGAGGTTTGACATGTATGGGACATATGCCTGTTATGTCTGCTGGCAGATTAAATTTATTTTCAATTTTGGCCACGCCTCTTCCCGCCCCCACAGTTTTTTAAAAACAAAAAATCTCCCACCGCTTTAAAGAAAGATGGCTTGTTCCTTCCAGACATATTTAGTTATGAAGATAACTTATCAATCCGCCAAAGGAATGGAGAAGATCGGATGAACGGCTTTCAAGTTATGATCTAAAGACTGTTCGCTACTGCAGCGCTGCTTTTAGCTGCTACTGCAGCATCAAAATTTATGCTGAGCGTAGAATATTCTTGGTACAGAGTATGTTATAGTCGGGCTTGACCAACTTTCTTTCTTGTTAAATGCTAAAAATTGATTTGGTAGAAATCGGACTATAGATTACCATAGTAAGGCTAGGAAATGGTTTCACCTTCCCATTTTTTGGAAAAGTCGGGTAAGAGTTTAGAACTTATCCATAACTTCAAGTTTGATTCACCTACCGCCACATTTGACAATTGACACATTTGAAATTGGACTATCGATTGTATATGGTACTCCCTCTTTAGTCTCCGAGCTTTGAAATCTCAGAGATGCTAAAAGAAACAGCATCAATGGGTCATAATTTACACAGTTCATGTGGCACCATATCGTCAATATGTAGTACTTCACACAGTACCAGTGGCGCCACAGTGGGTAGAACATTACAAAGTTCTTCATACAATTCAAACTATCAAGTTGATAGATGATTAGTTCACAAAGTTGATCAGGCGCTACGCTTCAAATTGATCAGTTTCAAACAAAATTTCGCCCCTAATAAGTAAAGTATATTTCAGTCGAGCCACTTTCCTTCTGGTTTTTAATTGATTATATTTGTTATCTGTGATGGAACGCTTAACTACTTAACTTACGGGTTAAACGAGAATTGTACAATACAAAAATGGTAATAAATACGTGGTGTGAATAACCGGAGCCTCAATTATCCGTTGGTTTGGGACGTTTTGGTCCCGAGGGTATTGGTGGTGGCGGTACATCCGGTACATTAATGTTTTTGCTCTCCGAACCATTTTTGATATCCTCAAAACTGGGCGTGGCATCATCCTGCAGCGTGTCCAAAGCCAACGGTTGTATCTCCTGTTCAGGTGGTGGCGTCGGTGCGGCTGGAACTGGCAGTGGCTCTGCACTGCGTGTGGGATAGCCCTGGCTGGGATAGTAGTCGTAGGGCGGCAAATAGTTTTGACGTATGTAACCCGCCTGATCATAGATCACCGGATATTGGCTATATGGAAAGGGTGGCAGGTGTGTGGGCGGCTGGCCCGTATACTGCGAAGGCAGTGGTATAAGCACTGGCGGCAATCCCTGTTCGTTGAGCGGCAGTGGCATTTGTTCTTTGGGCATTTCCTTGGACTCCGTGGCACTGGGAGCAGCCGCTTGAGGTGGAGCTGTTGGCGGCTCGTATGTAGCGAAACCAGCGGGCAGGGGATAAGGTAGCTTTGGAAAAGATTCGAATTATTACTTAAGCTGAATATAATACCATCAAATGGTTTGGACTCACCCGCTCGTTGGGAGATAAGCCCGGTACCAAGGGTTGACCAAATCTCACCACAGGTGGACTGTAATAGCCATATGGATTGTAGGGACCAAAGGGTGCATAGCCCGGTTCATGTATGGTGGGCTGAATAACCGGATAGGCACGACTTGAGGTCAGATTTTCGTCGGTGGTGATGAGTGCATTATAAACTTTGGGTTTCTTGCGGAGACGACGTGCTGCTTGGCTGGAGCCCACAAAGCAGAGTATCAAAGCCAGGAACCACAATAAACGTAAACGCTGCGAATGGAAAGTGGATTCAGATTAGTTTTAAAAGCTTATAAGGAAAGTGTTTCTTATACTAAAAGAGTGTAATGCTTAGTGCTGCCTTACATGAGAAAGAGTCATGGGCTATATCCAAAATCAGTCAAAAGGCTTGTAAAAAGAATGAAGCCATCCATTCATTCAATGTAAATTTATACGGTTTCATTCGGGTTTCAAACAATTTAAACCCGGTTAAAAAGTTGTTTAGATGCGTGAAACGTAAATTAATTCTCAAAAATTTGATGTCTGAGTTGATAATTTGTAGGAAGATATTGTTCCGGTTTAATAAAATTAAGCTTTTTTAACCATTGACTAAGTCAGTAGCCAAAACAGTGACCAAAATAGTGCCTAAAAACAGTCTCTAAAACAATGTCCAAAACAATAACCGAAACGGTGATCGAAGCAGTGACTAAAACAGTGACTAACAGTGACTACAGTGACCAAAAAGTGTCCAATGGTCTATTCACACTGAGCACATCTAGCATCCAATTCGATGCCTGCACTAAATTCGTCATTTTTCTATAAGTCGATGAACCACTAAATAATTTGAGAAAACTAAAAAAATTATATGTTGGCATATCAAATAGGTTTTAAGTTTAGTTAAGTAACACTTAAAAAAAAAAAAAAAGGAAAATTAACGTTTTTCTAATTGATTTGAACGACATTTCCACTGAAAACAAACAAGTTTTTCTTACACAGACTACTTTTCTAACTCTACTTTTGTATGACAGCTATACTATACAGATGTCCGATTCCGACCAAACTAAGTGGAGTTATGGGAAAGCATAGCAAACTTAGAAATACAAAGTTTGGAGGCGTTTTCTTTGAATACAAAAAAGTTTTTCTCACTAAAACTAGTTTCTCGACCGATCATTCCTATGGCAGCTATAACATAAAGTCATCCGATTTTGACAAAACTTTAAAGAATTGTGTGACAGCTTTTAAAATAGGTACATGCCAATTTTGAAGAGGTTTACATTGAAAACAAAAAAGTTCTTCGTACTAAGACTATTTTTTAAACCTTACTTTTCTATGGCAGCTATACCATATATATGTCCGATTTCGACCAAGCTTGGCAGATTCATGGAAAAGCATAGAAATCTAATAATTACGGAGTTTGGAGACGTTTTGCATTGAAAACAAAAAAGTTTTTCTCACTAGTTTTTCGACCGATCGTTCCTATGGCAGCTATATGTCATAGTCATCCGATCCGGCCGGCTCCAACAAATGTCCAGCGTATTTGTACCCAAAGATTTCGTGCAAAGTTTGGTTGCTTTAAAATTGACGGAGGAGATAGCTTAGAAACAGACGGACAGACTGACAGGGCTAAATCAACTCAGCTCGCCGGGCTGATCAAGAATATACACACTTTGTGTGGTCGGAGATGCTTCCTTCTATGCGTTACAAGCATCTGGACAATTTCAATATATCCTCTGCAAGGGTATAAAAACGACAAAATTCTCAAGCAGCTTGTTTCGTTTTCTTGTTGACTACCTTATAAACCTGCTTTGAGGATGGGATGATCCAAGGCTCGACGGAGCTACCAACATTTTTTTTTAAAGTTTTCAGCCTTGCCTTTTAAGCTATTTGGTTTATCAGTGAACGTTTTTGACACCTCACGCGTGATTTGATCCGTGTGGCAGTGCCAAAAATGCTCAGTAAGGTTTGCCGTTTTACGATTAATAGACTAACAAACGAACAGAGCTTGCACATCGTTTGTTTACTTAATGGACCTTAGAAAAATTGGAATGAAGATCCCCTATTTTTGAATTTGAGAGGAAGAATTGAAGAATTTGGTCTGAAGAGCAGACAAAGGGAGCTTAAGAGCTACTTTTGCACCCTGACAGATGCAATATTCTATCATTGTATCATCAAAACACTTTTTCTCAAATATAAAGACCTGTTTATTATAGCCTTGTTCCATTGGCCCGTTCTCAAAAGCATTCACTGACAATTGCTCCATTACAATATTCCACATTCGCCAGAGAACGTCCTGATTTAAACCGCTTAAAGTATAAATTTACTATGGATATGTTATTGAATAGTAAAATTTCGGGAATGGCAACAGCTTATCAATAGCATTTCAATATCGAAACAGATGTTCAAGTTTATCGCACCTATTTTTATATTCATATTTTCTTTCGCCAAGCAATAATATAAAACTGTCCGGTTTGAATTGGTCCTGAGGGTTAACTTTCAAAGACCGGTTTAACCAAACGAACATTTTTTTACTAGCTCATTGATCCGAAAACATTTAAAAAAACACTTTTCGTTTGCCCCATTGCCAAGTCCCTGGCTTGTCATTTAACGCTTTTGGACGCCACCATTGAATCAACTTCAGATCTGCTTAATTGATTGCCATATCGATGATCAATCAATGAATTGTTTGGACTACGCACAATCGGGTGTTTGACGGAAGTTGGGAGACTACTAGGAAGCCCATGGCTTGGTTCCCCCTGCCCTCCCCTAATAACCCCATCAGCCAACAGCTCTTGACTTTCAATTTGCCTCCACTGCATTGAAAACGTGCTCCAAATGGGTCCAGCACACACAGTAACAATCAACACATGTCGGACCATTGTTATGAATTAACTACACTTCATTAGTTTTCAATTGAAATGTAGATTGCTCCTTTAATTGGATTACGATCGAAACGAATCGAAACGGAACGGGTCGGAATTCTTGAGGCTTTCCTTAGGTCCGGTTAAACTAGTTGCCCGCTTGGGCGTGGTGGAAATGCACCGAAGCAACGACTGCCAATTGAGCTAAGCTCAGTTCAGATTACCATGGCCTAGACACTTATGCTGGGCCCGCCCGGCCACGATCTCTGGTGGCAATTTGCTTTGCTTTCCATGCATTTCACTTTGACTTTCCTTTGGCGCAAGCATTCTCCACCCACGCAGCTTTCAAAATTTGAAAAAAAAATATAAGTCACAGAGCAATTTTCAACGCTTTTCCTTTTCGTTTCGTGGCCTCAGTGAAATGAATCGAATCGGACAAGACAATAATCGGTAATAATCAAATCTTGGAGTGGAGTGCACCACTTCAGTGCATGAAATTGGGCCACATTGAGTGCCAAAAACCAAAACAAAAACACACACAAAGTGTGTAATAAAAGTGATAGTTGAAAATGCGGGTTGTCTTTGAAGATTAGGCGCTTGGCCGTGGGTGTATGTTTATGCATAGGCCTTAAGGTTGTGAGATGAAGATGAAGACGGTGGACCATGAAATTAGTTGGGATTTAAAATTGTTTCCAATCAACATTCAGAATGCAAAAAAAAGTTGCGCCTTGGTTAATTTCCACTATGGACTCAGACGGAGCCATTACCGCTCGGTTTTTTTTAATTGTTCGTCTTTTTAATAAAGATGATATTCTAAATTTTAAAGTTTGACAAGCTATGGAGATTTTCAATAATTATTTTTGATCTTTAAGAATAATAAGATTTGATTTGATTTGATTTGACGACATCGATACGTCACAAGTCTAAGCTGGTAGACCTTTTTCCCATTCGAAAGCGAATGGGTAAGAACCATTTGTTCGTTTAATTCGGAGTGAAGTTCTCAATAAAATTTTCAAAGTGATAGATTTCTAGCTAAAGGGTGATTTTTGAGCTATTATCTATTTGGCAACACTGGTATAAACAGCTCACGCACGATTCGTGTTTTGTTTCACTGTCAAACATCTTCAGTTTGGTCTATAATTTAACCATGAATCGTCTTACAAACGAACAACGCTTGCAAATTATCGAATTTTATTATTAAAATGAGTGCTCTATTAAGAAAGTTTGTGTTCTCGTTATCCTTGGTTCTTTCAGTTATATTCACGCTCATCACGAACCCTTCCGAAACCTTTGTTTAAACTATAAATAAGTACTATCATATTATTTCCTCTCATTCCTTGTTTGTTATAAAAAATAATATATTGTTATTCCTAAGTAGGCCCCTTTAAAGTTAGACAGAACATTGTTAAACTATAAAATAAAATAAAATAAATAAAAAAAATAATAAATAAATATTCATTTGTTCTATCGATCTACTTTTTATACTCTGTACCGTAGGTACACAGTATTATAAGTTTGTGCAAAAGTATGTAACATCAAGAAGAAAGCATCTCCGACCCTATAAAGTATATATATTCTTGATCAGCATCAACAGCCGAGTTTATATAGCCATGTCCGTCTGTCCGTCCGTCCGTCTGTCTGTCCGTATGAACGCACAGATCTCAGAGATGGTAAGAGGTAGAGGTTTGACATGTATGGGACATATGCCTGTTATGTCTGCAGGCAGATCAAGTTTATTTTAAATTTTGGCCACGCCCCCTCCCGCCCTGCAATTTAGAATAAACGTCATATCTCCCACAGTTTTGAAGATAGATGGCTTGTTCCTTCTGGACATAATTAGTTTTTAGGACAACTTATCGATCCGCCAAAGGAATGAAGAAGATCGCATGAACGGTTTTCGAGTTATGATCAAAAGACAAATTTTCTTGGTACAGAGTATGTTATAGTCGGGCTTGACCGACTTTCTTCTTCTTTTTCTATATAGAAATTCTTTTATTCGTCCTTTTTTCTTTGTTTCTCCTTTCTTTCTTCTGTCTTTCTTTTTTATTTCTTTTATCTATCTATCTTCATTCTTTCTTTTTTATTTCTTTTTTCTTTCTTCATTTTTTCTTTTTTCTTTCCTTCTTCATTCATTCTTTCTTCCTTATTTCTTTGTTCTATCTTTCTTTTTTCTTTATTTCTTCCTTCTTTCTTTCTCCCTTCTGCGTTTCTACTGTTTTCTTTTTACTTTCTTTCTTTCCATTTATTTTCTTATTCTTTCTATATTTTTCTTGGTTCTCTCTTTCGTCTTTAGTTCCTTCCTTTTTGTGCTTTCGTTTTTCTTTCCTTTTTCATTGTTTCTTTCTCCCTACATTCTTTCTGGCTTATTTTTCGCATATTATTGGTCCTTTCTGAGATGAGCCGAGCCGAACAAAGAAGTCTATATACTCGATTGGTTTGCTTCACTACAAAATGTTGGTTATTGCTGCTATTTTATTAAACTATTTGAAGTAAGAGTTGCAGTTCTAAGTTCCAATTACTAAACAATATTTAATTAAAGGTAAGCTGAATTCTTTTACTGATTTCAGAATGTTATGTGGTTTCTTTCGCTGCTTTTCTTTGCTAACTCAAATAAGAACCTTTGGATTTGCTAAGTGCTACAATTTTGCACTTAGTTGTTCACCATTAACGTATGCCATTAATTAATTCATTCACTTGTAAATATTTTAATTTAAACAAATACGATTCAGTTCTCAATCTCGTTTGCTATGCTCGCCGTTTTGGCTTGCTAGACGCTGACTCAGAGCTAATAAAACCATAGACCAGAGTCATGGTTAAGACCAGTTCAAAGGCAAAAAAAAAAAAAAATAATAAAAAGCAACCACATAAAATGGTCAGTTGTAACCTTAAATTGAAAGTGAAAGTGTGGGAGCTAATTTAATTCCAATGAAGAGACATCCAACAAAATTTACCTTATCCATTTGCATTTTGGGACTGTGATTTTTTGTATGCAGAACTGTAGTCAGGAAACACCAGGTTCCAAGTGGGGGGTGGGGGGGGCTTTAGCCTTGTTTCTTGCAGTCGAACGAATTGTTTTTTAAAATGCACAAATTGTTTTTCTTTTTTCGCGACGACGCCGACACGTAATGACTTTGAAAACAAGTTGCCCACAAATAATAATAATATTGCTCGTAATAATGCAGCACATGCAAAACCAAAGTGCAACTGGAGCTTGGAGGAGGCGGAGCACAAGTTGACGCGAAGGCTGCTGACGTTCGACTGACGATGGCGGCGGCTGCGCACGCGCGTTTCTTAGTGGATTTTGAGCGAGTGCTGGGCGCACTTCTACCTTTTATACCTTCGCCCGGTCTAATGATTTTTTTGGTTTTGGGTTTTGGTTGAAGGCAGCAGGAACTTCTGGCAGCTATGGCCTAGTTTTGTTACATTTTCAGGGGCTCTCCAATAATTTTCTTAGCTCTCAGACCAACTTGGGATTCTCGAACCGATTTAAATGAGCTTGGCCGGTTTTTACTTTCATTACAAATGCTGAGAACAGCTGTTGTTGTAAATGTTGTTTACTTGTGTTAACTATAGCTGTCGTGCCCCCCCCTCTTCAGCCCTACCTCGGCTAGATCATTTGTGTTTGCGTTTTGCTGCAGTCACGACGTTCACTGGACGAGGTGGTAAGTGTCTCACCCACTCGATTCGTGCAACTGCACGGGGTCAATACACAATTTGAAGATTTCATGGTTGTGGGCGGACCTCCTGCCGTTGTTTCTTCTCTTTGCTTTTGCTGAACTTTCGCTTTCCCTCGTTTTTGTTGGCCTAATGAGTCTATGAACTTTTTCCCCATTGACCGGCTGACCCCTCAGGTAGTTCATTAGTAAGAAATGACAATGGCCACTTACCGCACTAATATTGGGTTGGCATGTACTCTATGTACTTAGAGCTTTGTACCAAAGAAACGAAGTGAGGGTTTTGTATAATGATCACGGAAATTAAATAGCATTACAGTTTCTTAGGGGTAATAAATAAAGCTAAAGATCAGTCATAATGTGAAAGTTTATTATTGATTTGCAAGAAATTTTTGCGCACCAAAAGTTGCTTAACTTTCTTCTAATGGTAAAAACGGCGAAATGTAAATAATTTTCAATTTTTCAACTTTGTAAGCGGAGCCCAGAAGAATGCAACAGGTAAGCACGACAGAACAGGCAAGGAAACGACAGCAGCAATTTGCTGAGCACATTAAACCCTGAGACTCCGCTCAGGCTTAGATCTGCAGAAACGTAGGAGCAGGAG
Source organism: Lordiphosa andalusiaca (assembly GCA_035044965.1). NCBI lineage: Eukaryota > Metazoa > Arthropoda > Insecta > Diptera > Drosophilidae > Lordiphosa > Lordiphosa andalusiaca. The sequence continues at coordinate 17,928 of JAWNNM010003213.1, forward strand.
AGCCATCGACGCCAGCATATTTGGAACGCACACCGCCTTCCAGAGAGCTGCTGAACAGTGAAGGCTAAGGCTCTGTGGCTAAAATGAACAAACTGTCCAAAATATCGAGATATTAGCAAACAAAATATTTGTGAGTTTTGATTTGAAAGTCCAATGGTCCAAGCGAAAATTTTCGAATTCTGATATGGGCAGTTCCACAGAAAGGTCAACCCTAATAAAACAATTTAATGGTCTGAAATTCACTACACGGACACATTGGACTCAATACGAGCGCATTCAACTAACCTAACAAATCATTTACGGATTTTCTCACTTCAAGAAATTTTTTTTTTGAGAACGCAAAAGGTTGATATTACTTGTTTAGTTTTTGAGAATACTTTTTTTTTTTTATGCTTGGTTGGTATTTATTGGATCTTCTCTTAAAGCGACTAACAATAATTTTTCAAATCTTAATCTAGAAACTATTTTAAAAAACTATCCCCCTATTGGAGGTAGTTTGTGTTCTACGGCCCTTCAAGTCAGTCGCTGGGTTGGTAGGTCGTTTCTTCGCAGGCGAGAATGCGTTGCTAGCATGGTGAGAGATTTTGCAAGTTGGTTTGGGTGAGCAAGAAGCTTCTCAGAATATTTGCGCTTAAGTTGCTCCATTTCAGTTTCAACCAGTGGGATGCTGAGGTCGTTGTGGATACAATCATTGCGAATGTACCATTGCGCTCCAGTGATGGTTCTAGGGATTCTCGACTGTGATTTTTGGAGGATGTCCACGGTGCTCGCACCAGCATTTCCCCATAGCTGCGAGCCATAGGTCCAGTCCAATAGAAAGTTCAATTTCCGTTTCAGCAAGTCAGGCAAGTTTAATTTCTTTCATTTTTATATTTCTGTTGCACGATTCTTCCAAAATATTGTTCAAGAAACCGTTATAGTGCTGCAATTTACAGTAAGTTTTTCGTTTGCAATATAACAGAAACCATTATGCCCTTATCAGTTATGATTATAAAAAATTGGGATATTTTAGCAGCTTTCATTATGGCAACACTGTTTTTGACAGTTCAGCTATTTTCTTGTCACATGTTACTGTCAAACATAATCAGTTTGGTCTATACTTTAACAATGAATCGACTTACAAACGAACAACTTCTGCAGATTATTAAAGCTTTTTAACAGAATTCATGCTCGGCTACTCCAGTTTTTTTAATCGGAAAATTGTGTTCAGCGACTAAGCTCATTTTTGGTGGAATGGATACTTGAACAAACCAAATTGGCAACTAATTGTGAAGAGCAGTCAGAAGCATTGCAAGAATGGCCAATACATTCCGAAAAATGCACTGTTTGGTGTGGATTTTGGGCCGGTGGCGTCATTGGACCGTTCTTTTCATACTCTGTACCAAAAGTACACAGAGTATAATAAGTTTTTTGCAAAAGTATGTAACAGCCAGAAGGAAACATTTCCGACCTGATAAGGTATATATTATATTTTCATGATCAGAGATGGTAAGAGATAGAGATTTGACTTGTGTGGGACAAAATCTTCTTATAGTTGCAGGCAGATGAAGGTTTGTTTTGAATTTTTGTCGCGGCTTCTACCATACGACACGATAGATAGAAGACAGAAGGTTCGCTTCTTCTAGACATAATTAGTAGTCAGTATTATTTATCGATTCGTTGAATGTATGGTGAAGATCGGATGAGCGATAGTCGAGTTATGTGAAATATAATCATTAATGATGGGTAGCACTGGCTGGAACAGCGATGGGCAGCACTTAGCACACCTTAAGACTTTGTATGTTAATCTCTGGCTCGTTTTTGAACTCGTACACAAAATCAAATTTATTTTGCGAGTGTGAACTTAGCTTAAGTAGGTCAAGATTATACGAAAATAAATTAATTGTGAACTCTATTTTGTGTAATTTACAAAAAAATTTACATTCTATTTAAATAGGGAAAAACTGTGAGGCTTGAACCAAAACCTCAACTTAAAAACCTTGATCTTCAAAATTTTTTACATTAAAGCATTGGTAAATTTTGGTTCATTTTGTGAGCAAACACTCAAACATTTTAAACAAAATGGAGCAAGTTGATATTGTAGTAATATTATCTACCCGGATATCTACAAGAAATGTAAGTTTCACTCATGTCAAGTACATCCCCGAAGGTATGCTATCTAATTGTTGTGCTTGGCCAAAGTATGCCAACAGATGGCGCCAGCTCTGACTTAAGTGCATAAAAAGAAATAACAAAAGAGTGTTTGCAAATGCAAGTGCTTTAGGACAGCTTAAGCTATTATTCGGTTAAAGAAATGAGTCTTGATTAAGAAACAAATAAATGTCTTTATTTTAGTAAGCTCAAATTAATGAGGCATGGTTTGATAAGGTTGAGGCTCATTGAACTTCGCTTACTGCAAATGCATTTACCTTTAGCTTATTGATAGCATAATCAGAGATTCACCTCCAAAGGTTACAATCGTTAGATAGACCAGATGTTTTACATGTTTTTGCTATAAATACAAATGCTTAGCGCAGCAAAAAGTGCAGTTGCAATCGGGAGTACAATTCACAATGAAAATTATTCTTTTAATATTGAGCTTGACTTTGGTCTGTGCTGATCAACACGAGCATCATCACCAGCATCATGCTGACTATGTTGTAAAGACTCATGACGATTTGGTTAGATATCGTGCGGCATGCGCGGAGAAAGTGCAAGCTGATCCCGAAGCGGTAGCCAAGTACCAAAAATGGGAATATCCGGACGATGAGAAGACACGCTGCTATTTGCGCTGCGTGTTCGAGCATTTTGGACTGTTTGATGACGTGCACGGTTTTGATGTGCATAAGGTACATGTACAGTTGGCCGGAGGCAGCGGACAGGTGGATCACTCGGATGAAACGCATCAGAAAATTGCCGCTTGTGCTGATAATAATGCTCAAGGCAGCGATGTCTGCACCTGGGCCTATCGTGGTGGTATGTGCTTCATGCGCTCTCATTTGCAGTTGGTGCAGCATAGCGTTAAGGCCTAAGAAGATGTTAACAGTTCAATGTTTTTAGTTGAACCGAATTGATCATATTGAATATTACTGTGTTCAATTATAATGGTTATAATAAAATCTTCTTTAAACAATTGTGGGAAACTTAAGGTTTTTGGTTAAAATGGGTTCAGCTAAGGCACTAATTACATAACTCTGTAGCTTATTCCAGTCCGCGCCGTTGGGGAAATGAATCACATTTGAAAGCTCGCTTTAGTTACACAGAAGTTTGCTTAACTCCTCATGACATTTCGAATTCCATTAATGAAAACCTCATTGGAGTAATAGCTCTTATCTCCCAGATCGGAATGGAGCTGCCTATAGAGATACGTCGCTCAGAGCTTTTCTGGGATTCTTCAACAAATTGACTAAACTTTATGATACCCTTTTACCCATTCGCATTTCAGTTTTCCACCAACAATTTTAAGGCGTGGCACTTTAATAGGATCGGAGATGCTAAGACAAATCACAAACTTAATATGCGCTGTGTACCTTTGCGATAGAGTATAACGAGAAAGCTAAGCTAACTTCGCCTGTGCCGAAGTTTTTATAACCTTGCAAATAAATACGCTTAAATACTTTCAAAAAAGACTCTTTTTCTCATTTTCCGACCGATCGTTCGTATGGGAGCTATATGATATAGTAATCCGATTTGGCCAAAACTTTGTAAAATTATGTGAAAGCATGTGAAACAAACAAATACAAAATTGAAGAATGCTACCATTTAAAACAAGAAAGTTTTTCTAACTAAGACTGTTTTTCAGACCTATATTTTGTATGGCAGCTATACCATATAGTTGTCCGATTTTAATAAAACTTGGTAGAATTATGAAAAAATATAGAAAACCTACGATTACAAAGTTTGGAGACTTTTCCATTGAAAAGAAAAAAGTTTTTCTCACTAAAACTAGTTTTCCGATCGAATGTTCCTATGGGAGCTATGAGATATAGCCATCCGATCCGATCGGTTCCGGCATGTTAGTAGTGTGCAGCAAAAAGGAGACTCTGAGCAAAATTGAAGTGCGATAGCTTTTTAACTGAGAGACTATTTTGCATAGAAAAAGACAGACAGACAGACGGACAAAGCTCAATCGACTCAGCTCGTCACCCTGATCAAGAATATATAAGGGTATAAAAATGTATGCCAGCAATAGAATGCAGAATCGTCGTTATAAACTATCTTAAGCCAAGATTGCAGAATTAAGATTTAAATTCAGACTTTCATCTGATGAAAATGATTCAGTTTGTTCGTTCAAATGTTCCCGAGTAGTTCCAGTTTTTCATTGAAAATAATGCAGTTCTTATTTTATTTCGACTTTCTTTTCATATAATCCTTGACCCAATGTCCAAATCTTCCCGATGTGGCACACTTGTAGGCCTCGAGGGCCCACTCATCGAGTTGGTTCTGCCGTTTTTCCCTCTGATTGCAATAGTTCACCACTAAAATGAGTTCCTCGGTTTGCTTGTGTGCTGCAAAGATTTTGGCTATTCTTTTGGCCAGATAACCAGTCTCATCTGTCCATAGACCCAGTTCCTTAACGAGACATCTTAAAGAGACCGCCCCTTGGCCTTCTGCTAGTTGTTGACATACTGTTAGCCTATCTTGCACTTCATCGGGTGTGGGTAGTTTCCATTTGGAGTTATGAGCATTCACTTCATGGGTGACTAGTCCCGATATGAGTAAAAAACAGCAAAGGATCTCGAGCGTTAGTTGACACATTTTTGCTTCTGCCTGTTCACTTTTAAATTAGAGCACTTTATGAGCAGAGAGTCTCTTTATATATATGGATAGAATGCTTTTTTTTGGTGGCCAAACCAGTTTCGACTCACGTTCCGGCATTGACATTAACCTAGATTTCAGGGGAAACGATTCTAATTGTTTGTTGTCGGCGAACTCTATGACACTTGTTGTTATGATTATGATGTGGCTTCACTTTTCCAAGGGGTTTCATGGCTTAGCGATTCAATTAGCATTTTGTCACTAGATTAAACTAAAGTGTTTTGCATTTGGCTAGATTTCGAAATTGGACAGGGTATGTGAGCTTCGGTTGGGTTTGCTTTTACATTTCAAAACATTTGTTTTGGTACATTAAGCACTGAGCGTCATAGTAAGTTAATTGCCCACAAAAATTATGTGTTGACGTTCTAAGCTAAGCGGAATGGAACTTGCGTAGTCAATTCGCCCTGTTTGATGACTATTCTTGTGATGCAAATCGTTTTTTAACAATAACTATGAGTGTGGATCGAAAGATGAGCCGGCAAAATCTGAAAAATGTGTAGGTGTTGGTGAGCTCTAAAGACTATAGCAGTCACTCACCCGCACAACCGATGCGACTCGTCTTTTTTACATAGAAGCGAGCCTAGCAAGACCAATTGTGTGAACCGATGGAGGTTAATCGGATGTAGTCTTTCGGGCTCTAGACTTAAATGTTAGTTAAACTAAAGTAGAATTTAAAAAAATAAAGAAGTGGTGTCTATAGGTTCCCACTAGAGAACTATCGACTGTCGGCACCATCGATAGTCAGCAATATTCTTTCCATGTCACCGATAACTAGCAATTGTTTTCTATGGTTTGTTAGTTTCTACAATTTTACTTTAGATTTTACTCAAAATTATTTTAAGCAATGCAATGTTTCTAGAATATTTTCCAAAGTCATTCACAATGAAAGTCCATGGGTAAGAGCGTTAAGTTAACACTTCATCTGTGACTTTCTCAAAACATGGAAGCATATTCTCATAACTGACTTCAGGAGGGAATTTTTGACTCTCCGTTTAATCACGATCTATCTATCACTAGCTTTACTGATCAACGTGAAAAGACTTTTTTTGGTTGATCAAGCTTGAAAACAGTTGGAAATCGAGTTTTTCATTTGAAGGTGGTACAATAGCTCAAAACCGAATTTCACCCTCATACCTTCGGAAAAAACGCCTGCAGTGGTTCTAGAACAAACGCGATAGAAATTGTACCGTTTTGTCCTTAAAATTTAAATCAAGAAGATTTAGTGCTTCATCAGAAGTAATCTTTCAAATTGTTTTTAGTAATCGCAATTAATACCGATTTTTTAAAAAAATTCTAATAATCGTTATCATTTTATAATCGAGGTATTTGGAATAATCGACAATTACAGATTGATTTTCATTTTAAACAAAAAGGGTTAAATATCTAATGATTTGGATTAGTAATCAGCATTTAACAGCTATGGCTTAGACTAGAGATGGGCGCGTGTCGAATATGTTCAACACGGCTCTAACACGAATGTCTTTTTTAAAACACGCACTGTGAAATATTTTATAAGCTCGACACGACATTTTTGATCCATCGGTGGTTTCTTCGAAACACAAAACTTTCTGAGCATTCTCTGTAGTTAAGTACACTCATAAAAAAATCGCCCTGAAAATAAGAAATTCTCCTATGAAATCCGTCCTAAGGCGATTAACCATAAAATTAAACAATTGTTTTCTCATTTATAGAAAATTTTCTAAGTTTTAGCAACTTTAAACAGAGCCACAACACCACAAAGGAGACTGCTAGATCGTACAGCTGTTTCAAGGAGAACCAACCACTATCATCAGCGATCAATGCCTACCAACTCGACGTTTCCCAACAGTCTCTCCATGCCAGCGGTGGCATAACTATTTGGGAATCATAAAAAGCAGAAAGCGCGCAAAAACATTGAGAGGCAGCTTAGAAACAGACAGTCGCCCTTGTGTGTGTGTGTCCATATGGCCCTACCGTTTTTAGTGTGAGAATTAGAATATAGAAAGATTGCCAGTGCATCTGAGCATATTGTCTAAATAGACTTGTTCAAAATTCACAAATGCGAAGTTTAAAATTCAAAGCAAATAGATTTGTTTTCGATGCCTTACAATGTTATTAGCTTTAACGCAGACATCACCTGCATAAGCTACTGCCGTCTACTGTAATGTTAATAATCATGCACGAAGGGAATAATGGTATTTAAAAAAAAGTCAGAAGGCACGTAAGATGACAAAAGAACAATAGTCTCAGCCCCGTTCTACTTAATCGATATACGAATTTTCCATTCCGTGCGTAACTTCAATATCCCCCTTAATGGAAATCACTTTGAAATCTAAAAGTAAATTTGTCAATAAAAACCCAAATTGAATTCACCTTGCCTTTGACTATTTCGACACTCCTGACTACTCTGCTCTCTCTGTGTGTGTGTGTGTACGTTTGCACCTGAAATGCATACACCCTATGGATAGCTCCACCCGGCACAGCAAATGTGCCAAGTGTTTTTTCTCCCCTTTGGATGCAGGTTGAGTTTCAATGGCCCATACACTCATCTGGCGACGATGACGATTTCTTTACACGACATTTAATTGAGAAATAATTGAATAGGTCGACTGAAGTGTTTGTTTGGCGTTTTGCGAAACGAAATTAGCTTTGTCAAAACGTGGCTGACATGTGCACGGGTTGACTGATGCGGCAAAACCAATTGCAGCGTGAAAACGCCATACCGATTTGTTAATGAAGTAGTCACAGTCAACGGAGAAAGTCGACAACAACCACAAAATTTCAAGCACTGCAGTCAAAGTTAGAAATCACAATGCAAGATTTACGTTTGATTACAACCAACCAGCATACCGGCTTGCCCAATGAAGCGAGCACTTATAATTGCAGTTGCAATTTACGTTATTAGAGAAGGAAGCGACTAGGCAGTATTGGGCCGTTGTTAATCAGTGTCTGGGGTAAGGAAGCTGCAATTCATTCGTCTGGCTGGACTAATGAAAATATTTTGTTTAATGATTTTCAAGCTATATTTATATATCTTAAAAGATCATGACGGGACTCTATCAGGGACACACATAAGTTAAGGCTCACAATAGTGAGCAGTTCACTTTGATAAGATTTAAGACAACAGTTATGGGCTTATCCAAAATTCAGCTAATTACCTAAATATTATAAAATAATATATAAAGTAAAAATTAGTTTTGTCAGAACTTAAAAGAATGTAGAGAAGATGGTACAGAGTGTTTCAAACCCAACATTATTCTTCTTTTCTTAATCTACTGATTCATCAGTCACGAAAACTGGTTTGAAATAACTGAAATAACCACGGATCAGTGCTGGGAAAGCTGATTAGTTAATATTCCCGTTACTCGAAGATTAAAAAGGGTATACATAAGTCGTGCAAATGTATGTAAAAGGCAGAAGGAAGCATCTTCGACCCCAAAAAGTATATATATTCTGGATCAGCATCAATAATCGAGTCGACATAGCTTTGTCTGTCTGTCAGAGACTAGAAGAGCTAGAGCCGCCAAATTTTAAATGTAGACTAGTATTGTCTGCACCCGAATCAAGTTTGATTCAAATTTTGGACACGCCCCCTCCCACCCCCGCAATAAAAAATCTTGAATATCTCCTACATTTTGTAAGATATCGAGCTCAGATTGCAGTGCAGGCTACATGCACTAGTCCAATATCTACAATCTCACAAATTTTCCCAACGATCGGATAATAATTTTCAGAGTTAAAAAACGTTGCATACTTATTTGAGCCACATTAGGATATTAAACACTAATTTCCCTGAGTAACGGGTATTTCGAAGTCGGGCAGGGCAGACTATAACTTACGCTCTCGTGTTGATCTGTCGTCGCTTAAATATAAATCTCTTTTTTTATGTTGAACTTTTCATTAACCATTAAATCCTGTTGAAATTTGTTAACATTTTGACGCAACTATGTTTTCAAGTCAATTGAATTTTAATTGAATTTTTCTCTAAAATCTTGGAAATAGTTGAGAATTCAAGCTTTAATTCAATTATTAATGGCACTTTAACCCACTCAACTGCCGGCTGATATTTGCTTTAAATTTTTAATTGGGAAATTTCCCTTTCATTATATTTTCAATTGAATATTACAATTGAAAATTAAATTGAAGTGAAATATTCCAATTAAATATTGACTAACTGTGAAAAGAACCAATTAAAAATGTAAGGGAAGAGAAACATCTCAATTTAATATCAAATGGTGTTAAGATATTACAATTAAAAATTTAATTGAAGGGGAATATTCCAATTAAATATTGACTCCTTGTGAAAAGTCCCAATTAAAAATATAATGGAAGGGCAAAAACTAAATTTATTGGAAGGGAAATAAATATATATCAGCTGGCCCTTGACTGGGTTCAACTGCTATTAATAATTGACTTAAAGCTTGAAATTTCAACTATATCTTAATTTTAATGGAAAAATTCAATGAAATTTTAATTGACTTTAATAAAAAGTTGAGCTAAAATGTAAACAAATTTTAACAGGACTTCATGGTAATTGAAGTATTTAACTAATTTGAATTAAATAGTTAAATAGTGCTTGAATATTAAGTTATGTGAAATTATTTAATGGAAAAAAATTGTAATCAGCATTCTTAGCTCTGCCACAGACTGTAGGATAAGTAAGGTTGCGATGCTGGGTCGCTACCATTTTGATACATTTCGTATATCATGTCAAAGAAGTAAAAAAGAGTCGACTCAGCAAGTTGTGCACTCTCGGCCAATAAAGAATCATCAGCCCTCGTACAAATGACAACTTGTGCATCGCATTGCATTGCACTTTTGATCTGCCTTCCAATTATATATTTTAAATACGTACAAATTTACCTTCAGTCTCCCACTTCATTTGAGTCCATTCTCTCTCTTTATGAACTGTTCGCTTTCGTGCTTAATGGCCTGGGACTTGTTTCTTTTGAATCGCATTGTTTCTCCTCTGTTTGGTGGTTTTTCATTTCCTTTTTTGTGCACTCTTAGACTCAACTGTTTCCATTGTATGGCTGCCCCCACCCCCCCCAACAAAATGGGCAGCAGTCGCCCACTGAAGCTGCTCTAATTGCAACTTTGAAACTCAATTGGGTAGACACAAGGTTGGGCCGGCAGGAGGAAAGGGTAAGGGTCAGCGCCACTTCTTCAGGCATACACCACCAATTAAATATAAATGTTTTGCGCTTTTCTGAGTGCACATACATACATTTATTTTTTTTCTCCACTCGCATGGTCCGAGCAGAAGGTCAGTTTGTAGTCCGACACATACACGTGCGTTTTGTTTAAAGCCACGGGAGCAGTCGCAGTCCTTCTACACATCTTGAGGGAAGTTCTGCATTTTAGTACTTGGCAAGAAATGCGACAGTAAAAAACTTTTCGCCCTAAAAAGTTTTTCATTCCAGCAAAAGTTGAGCAAGAAAATTGGAATACTTTCCAAGTTTCCCAAGTTGGTAGTTCCCTCTGCCAAAGGCAGCCTCCATTTGTTGAAACTTAATTAATTATTAATTAGCCAAAGCCAAAGAAGTGAGGATGGAAAAAAAATTGTATATAAAATATATTTCATATTAAAAATATTGCCATAAATAAAAGGGAAAATGCCAATGCAAGAGTGGGCGGAGGGGGCACGGGGGCCGGGCGCGTGCTGCGGCTTTTGTTGACCGCACTCCGCGCATTAGCGTGGCTAAATTACTACCACCGAGTGGACAAGGAGGCGTAGGTGGAGTTGGATGGCGGTTGAGTGTGCTGGTAATTGGAATTAATTTAGCATTAAGCTGCATTTTCTTTAGCAGAATTCTCTCGCTGTCCATTTATGAAGTGCCCACATTTTGTATAATTTTTTTCTAGTCCCTTTTTGTGTTCTTTTTTTTTTATTTTCTTGCCCGCTCGGGTTGTTAATTAATTGCGCTTAGTTGGATTGGGGGCGGGGCGTGCAGTTGGCCAGCGCCCAGTTGAGAGTCATTAGCGGGACAGCAATTAGCAGCAGCCAGCCGGATGAATATGCTAAAGCCAGAGCATTTATTATTCTCTTTTTGGGTGAAGAAAATGCAAAGAAAATAACTTTAAGCGAGATCAATTGTAGCCCGCATGGCTGGCCATTTTTGGTTTGATTGTCAAAAACCAACGGCAACAATTGCAGTTGGCAACACACGGCGTATGCGCAATGTCTAGTGAATCGATTGACAGGCAGACAGATACATACTTAGATACACACGCAGATAGAGTGGAGACAAGCGATGGGGGCGTGTCCATGAGTGAGATAGCTACAAATTTGTCTGCAACTTATTGACATATTTTACAAGGGTTGACAGAAGAGTTCAGCCTGGTTGTTTGGTCGATGTTATGGACTGTTGAGACTAGCGAATCGACAATCAGAGAATGTATATTAACATATAATCCAAAATACCTAACTTGGAAACATGCAAACTTGCAAACGTGCAAACGTGCAAACATGCAAACTTGCAAACATGCAAACATGCAAGCATACAAACATGGAAACATACAAACATGCAAACTTGTAAAAATGCAAACTTGCAAACATGAAAATGCAAACCTGCAAACATGTAAACATGCAAACCTGCAATCATGCAAACATGCAAACGTGCAAATATGCATACTTGCAAACTTGCAAACATGCAAACATACAAACATACAGCCGTACATTGGTCGCCTACTACTGTGTTTCTGCAGATCTCCTGGCCTGGCCTGCCGCTCCAACTCTTTATTGCGATGGAGATTGTGTCTCAGCAGATCTATAGGATGGGATTTGCATATAGAACTGTTGTTGTCGATTACTCGCCTGATGCGGCGTTCTTGCATCTTGGCGCACTTGCGGTTCTTCCCGAAACTGAGAAGCGCGCTGGGTTGCGATGTGTTCAGCAAAGTGCCGCCATCGATTTCGCCTGCTCACCGATCCGCTTGAAGGCTTACCTGTTGTAGTCTGCCAAATTCCGGTTGCAAAGAAATTTCTTTACTTCTTATTACAGACATTTCTCATGTTTAGTTGAAGGTTCATGAAATTAAGAGAGAACGATGCTTCAACGTTGCTCCAAATCGGAATGAGATTCCCGAAAACCATTTCAGCTTGCAGTTACAATGTGAAGTTTCACTTTCAATCGAAATGATAACCCGTTGGTTCATTTATGGATAACTCTGTATAACGTCTAAGAACCATAAGCAGTTCGTTAAAAGAGGAGGATCAGAAAAGAGGGTGGCGCGAGTCGTTTGATTCATCGTGTCAAATACACGCACGGACTCTACACAAAGTGTTCGTGTTGCATAATCAGATTTCGTGCGCGTTTTTTCCAGTGTTTTATTCTCGAGAAAACACAAACCGATAGTATTTCACTTCACAGAATACAAAAATTATGTCAATATGGCAATTGCACTTCACAGAACAATATATACTATATAATTATTTTACTTCGTAGTAGTTCTTTTGCATGTTCATACAACCAAAATTAGTCTTGCGCAGTTAAAATGTAAGTTAATTCAAAATAGTTTTAGTTACTCGGATTAGCTCTGCCAGAAAGGTCTTTTCTATTAAAGGCCTAAATAAGAATCAAAAGTGCTAAAACTAAAAAAAGTCAAGTTGTCCAGACATTTTACTCTTTTCATCTACAATGTTGACTTTGTAATTACCATTTCTTAACTCAATAGGGAGGATTGATCTTCTTATTCACCCTTATATTTGACCGTGCTTGCAGATTTCTGTCATGTTGCAAATATTTAAAAGATTATTCTAAATCCGAGCTTGTCTTGTAATGAAATAACAAATTGGGAAAAAATTTCATGAAAAGAAGGTCCTTTGAAAGATACATATACAATGTGCTCCTTCCAGCTAAAATAATAATAATATAAAAATAACAATATAATTCTCCAAAACCGAGCTCACTGAAGAACTGACGACAACTGAAATGAGTTCACAAACAATTTTTATAAATGCTTTAGAATTTGTTTAAATTGGAAAAGCTAACTAGTTTGAATCACGTTTTGAATGTCAGGTAAATCTGTGAAATGAGGGTTTTTTATCCCGAAATTTGGCTATGAATACACTTAACACACTTACACTTAATATGAGCATTCTACCATCAGGAATAAAAAATCATTTTTAATAAATATTTAAAGTTTGAGTTTCAAATCCAATTCGATGTCAAGTTCTTAGGCAACCCATTTACCAACTTTTCCCTCTCGCACATGTTGGAAACTTTTCTAGATGAATTCAGTTGTCTGGGTTCTGCTGCTTCTTACTTTTATCTGTTTTGCATGTACGCCACACTCACCCCACCCCACTCTCTCTCTTACTCTCTTTCTGCAATTGCAACTCATTAACCTGCGTGTGCTGTAAATTCCTTTTGTTTGCCCACTGACAATTCCCAACCAGTTCCCCATACCTCATTCCCAGAATTGTCTTTAGTGGCTGTGACCATTGTTATAGATATAATGTAGATATTCATTGTGCCATATTACGCTTGATTACAGGCAGCAGGGATTTTTGGCACACACACACACACACACACACCCGACCCATGCCCTTTTGCCCATTGTTCGTTCGCATTTGACCGCGTGTTTGGCACTTGCAATCAAAATTCACCAACTCCACCCTGGTAACCATTAAGTGGATACGCTTATTATCCATTGTTGGCGGTTGATATGTGCTAACCCCTTCCTCCCACCACGTCCACTACTGCTTGCCAACTGTAAATCCTGTCTAATTTTATTCATAAACTCAACTAAAACACTTTGTTGGCTTGGCTTAGCGTTTGGGGACTTTTGTTTTTCCGCCTCCGGCAGTTGGCAAGGTACCAGACCACCACAGCAGGCGGCCGACAGCCTGGTTTTTGGCTTTTGTGTCAATGAATACAATAACCAAATTAAATAACCAAGGTGATGCAGTTGAGAGAGCAGGTTGAGAAGTTAGCACATCTTATGCAATTTTATTTCGTATTTGAATGAGATAATTGGTAGGCAATCAAATCTTCTTTGTACCTACCAAAGTGTATGCACAGTACTTTGCAGATGCCTTTTCACTAACTTCACTAACGTTAATGCGTTCAGTTGTTAAGCGGATTAATAAATATTTCTGATGTTTAAATTGTGGAAGAAATGACGTCTATTTCAAATTGCAAGGGCTGAGCGGGGCGTGGCAAAATCTCAAAAATAAGCTACCATATATATTCGCAAGCTTTGGATGATAATTACATACTTTTGGGCGCAACTCGCACTTTCAGCTTACATTATGTTAATTTTGTATACCCTTGCAATGGGTATTATAATTTTGCCCAGAAGTTTGCAACGCATAAAAGTATTCATTTCCGACCCCATAAACTATATAAATATATTCTTGATCAGGATAACGAGCTGAGTCGTTTGAGCTTTGTCCCTCCGTCTGTCTGTCAGTTTCTACGCGAACTAGTCTCTCAGTTTGAAAGCTATTGAGCTGAAATTTTGCACAGAGTCTGCTTTTTGTCGGAACCGACCGGATCGAATTACTATATCTCATAGCTCCCATAGGAACAATCGGTCGGAAAACTAGTTTTAGTGAGAAAAACTTTTTTCTTTTCAATGAAAAAGTCTCCAAGCTTTGTAATCGTTGATTTTCTATGTTTTTTATAACTCTACCAAGTTTTATTAAAATCGGACAACTATATAGTATAGCTGCCGTACAAAAGATAGGTCTGAAAAACAGTCTCAGTTGGAAAAACTTTCTGGTTTTTAATGGTAGCATCCTTCAATTTTGTATTTGTTTGTTTTACATGCTTTCACATAATTTTACAAATTTTTGGCCAAATCGGATGAATATATCATATAGCTCCCATACGAACGATAGGTCGGTAAATGGGAAAAAGAGTATTTTTTGAAAATATTTAAGCGAGCACTTGCAAGGGTATAAAAACTTAGCTTAGCTTTCTCGTTTTGTATTAAGACTGTTAATGCTCTGCTAATTAACATAACAGATAGCTGTTAAAAACTTCTTTCCCTGAGTAGCGCTTACATCAAAGTCGACGCTCTCGTTTTTTTCAAAACGAACAAAATTATTGATTGAGAAAAGGACGGAGAGCGAAGTCAATCCTAGGTAGTTTTATCTGAGGATCTTCCATCTTGCCTCTCCAACCATCAGCCCATTAACCGTAGCTTATCCAAATAAGTACTCTAAGATTCTTTTAAGCCAGCATTTCCAAAGAACTGAAACTGAAAAGTTTTGCTATGTCTTTGTCTTGCTCCAAAGGAATCCATCTTTATTAAAATTAATTTCAGAACGCTTTGCCCAGGCTAAAGTGTCCGTAAACCAGGATTAGAGCCACCTACTACAAGTAGCAGCTGCAGGAAACCGTAAAACCCAAAACCAAAAGCGACACAAAGCCAGTGAGCAATTATTATTTGTGGCGTTTGCACAAAGGAATGGTTTTTTGTTGTTGTTGTTGTTGTGTTTGGTTTTTTTTCCGTCGATATAAGGAGGAATAAGGCATATCTTTTAAATACAATTTACAAAGCACGCGCTGTTGAACTCAAACAGAGCGAGAGACAAAGTGTGAGGGGGAGAGAGTGAGATAGGGCGAAGCACACAATACGCGCCCAGGTAGGAAGTCGGCCATTTTGTTTATGCGCCGTGCACAAAGAAAGCAACAACAAAGGCCAAGTCAAGAGGCGCCGGAAAAGCCCAAAGAGCCGCAGAGGGAGGCGCCTGTACACACTCGCGTTTTTAGTGCGAACAAATTTGTGAAATCTGCAGGAAAAAAAAAAGGTTTCTACAGTTCTGAAAGCAACACAAACGGCAACACAATGGAAGCAGCCTTTGTGCGGAATTTGCCTCCTTGCGCCATTCCTAGTGCCCATTCAGTGGGCAATGTGTGTGGTAAGATTGCAATTTAATTGCAGTTAAATTGCTTGCAATTTGCCAAAAAAAAAAAAATACAAATACAAGAAAATAAATCAGCAAGGTAAACACAAATAATAATCATGATAATCATAATAAGATGAGAGCTCGAGTGGTTTTTCTCCCTCGTTGAGTTTCGCAGGCAGTCCAGTCAAGTGGAAAAAAGGTTCAAGCCAAGCAGTGAAATGTATCTAAAGGATGCGTGTGAGTGTGTGGGAAGGTTGCACTTGAAAGCGAGTCTATGTCATTTCAACAGGGATCTGTGCGTAAGAATGTCCTCCAGCGTTTATTTATTTATTTATGTTTTCCCCCATTTTATGGCAGAATAAGCGCAAATAAGCAAAATCGAACTAACTGGGAGACAATTTCCCATGCCTTTTAAGTACATACAGATGTATGAAGTATGAACGGACGGATAAGTATCTATTGGTATTGAGTACGCTAATTGCAGCCTAACCCTTTCGATGGCAGGGCAAAAGAACTATCTACAACTAAGTGCCTGCAAGAAGGGTGCATGATAAGTCAGTGGCTTTACAAATAAATGAAAATTGTACTTTTGTATTTTATTAAGCGACCTTTGCCTAATTAGGTTGAGGTCATGAATTTACCCATTTCTCACAACTATTAGACATCAAGCATTTTGTACCAAAAAGAATGGGTTATCACTTTTGCATGAACCTCCTGTTCCTAACATCAGACGGTAGTCTCCAAATGTAATCAGCCATGAAAATGCTTCTCAATCTTCCGTTCGTATTCGGCTTTGAACTATAGATCCGTTTCTCTTGTACGAAAATGATAAGCACAAAAGCCAAGAGATTGGGAGAAGCTTGCCCTGGCCCTTTGGTATTGTTTAGTCAAATTTTGATTTACTTTATTTTTTAGTTATATGTGGCATGTTTTCGCGTGGGCAAATCATCAAGCATATTTGTGTGGGCTAACAAAATATATCGTACACTCAATTGATCTTTGAAATTTATGTAGATTTTCTTTATTTGAGTTTTAATAGTTATAGTAATCTTATGTCTCTTAACACGTTTAAGAGAACAATCATTGAATATGTCCGATTCCTATAACACTACGACTATAACATACTCTGTACCAAGAAAATTATCTTTTGATCATAACTCGAAAACCGTTCATCCGATCTTCTTCAATCCTTTGGCGCATCGATAAGTTATCCTAAAAACTAAATATGTCCAGAAGGAACAAGCCATCTATCTTCAAAACTGTGGAAGATCTAAATTGTGGGGGCGGGATGGGGCGTGGCCAAAATTAAAAATAAACTTGATCTGCCTGCAGACATAAGAAGCATATGTCCCATACATGTCAAACCTCTATCTCTTACCATATCTGAGATCTGTGAGTTCATACAGACAGACAGACAGACAGACGAACAGACGGACAGACGGACATGGCTATATCGACTCGGCTGTTGATGCTGATTAAGAATATATATACTTTATGGGGTCGGAGATGCTTCCTTCTGCCTGTTACATACTTTTGCACAAACTTATAATACTCTGTGTACCTACGGAACAGAGTATAAAAAGTTGAACACGAATTTGTTTTGGTGAAGTGGTCCATCCCGTCTAGATTTTTGGTATCTTATGGTTAGAGGTGCTTTAAAGGCATATCTGGGCCTTTTTTTGGGGAACAAGTTCATTTTCGTAAAGTACTATTTTTATACCCTTGCAGAGGGTATATTGAAATTGTCCAGATGTAACGCATAGAAGGAAACATTTCCGACCACATAAAGTATATATATTCTTCATCAGCATGACAAGCTAAGTCGATTTAGTCCTTATGCTTATTTACTAGTTTTCTATACTTCTCCAAGATTCTTACAAGTTTGGTCGAATTCTAACATCTATAAAGTATGGCTGTCATACAAAAGTAGAGTCAGAAAAGTAGTCTTATTGGGAAAAACTTGGGTAAACAAAATACAAAATTCGGCAGAGCCGAAGTTAAGATTCCTCTATTTTTCAGCTTTAAAATAAACAGTTCCAAATAAACCATTTTAAGAAAATGTGTTCAAAATTACCATCTTTTGTGCTTTCCTGAGATATGCAATCAATATTGTGGATGTTTTCATAAGAATTAAAAGTTTTAAGGTCATGTATTCAAGAGAGTTTATATATATGCTTAAAAAACTCTTAGAGCTATTGGAAACAGTTTGTTTTAAAGTAAGAGTTTATACTTTACGATATTATTAAAGAAAGGGAAACGAATAGTACAGGTTCCGGATTAAGTAGGACCATTTCCAAAAACAGATTTGTGTAAAAACCTCGAAAATCAACTAAAATCTCCACCAACCCTTTAATATACTGGAAAAGTTCTAATTCTGTTGCTATGTGATATTTTAGGGACGATTTTATATCTTCTACATAGAGCTATCTGTCACATAAGCCTACGAATAACAGAGCAAAATCAAAGTTTATCTGACACATAGAAGCTATTTAGAAGATGATAAATCGGCACTAAGTAAGTAACACTTTTTGAACTTTGTTTTAAATAAAATCAGTGCAGTAGAGCTTCAGCCACAGTATACTAATTTTTGGATCCGTTGAATCCATTCCGCTGAAAAATTGCTGTCTATCCACGAAGGCGCTGAACGTCATACCACATACGCCCAATGTCTGCATACCTGGTATAGGAATCGTGTGAACGAATTAAGCGAGCTGTGACTAGTATCTATGCCAGGGCTCTAGTTTTAGAGCATGATCTGGTCTTTAGCTACACGCAAATATCAATCGAAAAGTTATACGGACATGAATCTGACACATCATTAAAACTATATAAAAATATATAAGACATTTTCGTAGAAAATCGCTTTAAAATTAAGAAACCTATAAAAAGACACCGCTGTAGTTCTTAAGTTCGAATTCCCTGCTTTCGGAATATATAATCGGTAGCTGACATTCGGCTTGTTGAGAAATTCGCCATTAAAATATATCAAATTTGAAGTTCAATTTGTACAATAAAATTAAGAAAAATATAAAAAATTAAACTGATTGTAATTTTGAAGTGCTTTCGGAATATAAAAGAGATAGCTGAGTTGAGTGCTGAGCAATTGACTGCGTTCTTTACTGTCAGCCATCTTTTGTTCTGAAGATTCCCCAAGGAACCGAGATCAAGTCCCATACAGGGTAAGGTTAGATAATAAAATAATGATTAACAATGCTAATTTGATTTTAGGAAAGTGAACCAACAGTTATAAAAATATCTTATACAAATAATAAATAAGGGGTTAAACGAGTGTTAGTGTAGTCTTCCACTTTTGTCTCCACTCTCCTCACTCCCTTTCCTATCTAATAAATAAAGTTGGCTTTTGCCTACCTGCCTTGTAGTTTAGTAAAATTCCAAATTTCAAGTTTGATGAGTACAATGCAGAGGTCCTTTTTAGCTCTTTTGGTAGCGTATACATTAGCAGTGAGTTTCCAATCCGATAAGTTGAATCATTCATTCTCTAAATAAATATATGTCATAGATCCCACCGCTAATTTGTGAACTCAGTTTTGATTATCAAGTCCTGCGTAAGCACAATGAATACCGCAAGAAGCACGGTTGCTCCGCACTGGCATTAAGTCCGAGATTAAGTAAAGGGTGTGTCGAGTTTGCTAGAGTAATGGTTTTTATTTTTGCAGTCTATGGAATTGGTTTTATATGTTTTTACTTTTCAAAAACTCTCTAGACGCTCGCCTCCGGAGATAAGCTCGTTAATTCGGGTATATCGTTTGGGGAAAATGTTTGTGTGCGAAGTGATGATAGTCCAGTAAAATGTGTGAAAGAATGGTATGATGAGGGAGAGAACTATGATTATGGTAAGGCGGAGTTTTCCGAAGAGACAAAACAATTCACACAATTGGTGTGGAATGCTACCCAAAATTTGGGAGTTGGCCAGGCCAGAGGGTAAGAGTGGCATGCATCATCTGTACAAATTCTATACTTAGACTTGCAGTTCCTCAGGTAAGATTTTTGTGGTAGCAAGATATCGACCAGCGGGTAATGTGAATGGAGAATTCAAGGATAATGTACCAAAACCCAGCAACAGTAATAAGTAAGTTTTTGGAAAATTGGTTGTGGCAGGGATGCCTTATTATTTCCCTTTCATTTGCAGCTGTGCATTTCGTCATGTGAATCTCTTGCTAGTTTTGGGGCTAGCTCCACTTTTGCTTAACCATTAGCGTTGAAATTTTCACCGAACGTGTAAAAATGGATAAATTATTATGCATATTAATACGAACATTAATTAATATCAGTCCCAAAGTGTTAACCAACTGATGCGAACTCCTTCTCAGGGGCATGTGCTGAATATTTAATAATTTAATTAAATTCACTTGGAAAATAACTTTGCAGCAGCAACAACGTAATGAGAAAAATTTGCATAAATATGTCGCCTTGGTGGGGTTTGTTCCTTTTCTCTGT
The DNA here is from genome assembly GCA_035044965.1 of Lordiphosa andalusiaca. Classification (NCBI taxonomy): domain Eukaryota; kingdom Metazoa; phylum Arthropoda; class Insecta; order Diptera; family Drosophilidae; genus Lordiphosa; species Lordiphosa andalusiaca. Next base: position 38,023 of record JAWNNM010003213.1, read on the forward strand.
GTGTGTGTGTGTGTGTGTGTGTGTGTGTAGGTGACAACTTAGCAGATCGTCGCTAATCCTTTGCAGGCGAAATGCTGGCATATGCCAAGGCCAAATTTCATTTCAAATGGATAACAACATTTTCAAATGTTAAAATATTTGCTACTTATTAAAAAAAAAAAACAGCAGAATTTCAAAAAGTAAAACCCAAGCGAGATACTCGCACGTGCCCTCATGCCCATTCTGTATTGTTGCCCGGCCATTGTATTCGCCAAACGCTGCATCTAATCCTGATTCCGTCGGCTTAATGTCACCAAAACATATTTCACTTTCGAATTGAAAACAAATTTCCTTGGCTGGTGGAAGATACAAAAATATTTTCCATGCTGATAAATTGTTATCCCTTTGTGGATTCAAGTGTGCGTCTGCCTGTGGTTGTTGTTGTTGTCGGTCAGTTGGTCGCTCGTTTGGTCGGCAATTTATTTCAAGTGTCCTGCCGTTAGGACTTGCCATGTTGCTGATGCATGAATTATGCGTTTTGGCTGTTTTTGATCATTTTTCGGCCACAAACATTTGATTTTCCCCCTTTTTTTTTTGGTCTCCCCGGCAAAGTTTGAAACTTTTAGTCGGTACAGTGGGTTAGGTGGGCATTGAAGTAGTATATCAAAATATATTTTATGAATTTATACTTGCATGAATATGTTTCTAGTCGTACCTTTCTTGGTAAACCTTAAACCTAACGCTGAACTCAGAAACAAAAGTCACCCAGCAAATTTGTAAGTGATAATAAATTCTATTTGACTTAATTCCAGTTGGTTTTTTCATTTCAAAAAGTTAAGAAAAAACTATGTTCTAAAGCCAGAACATATTATCTTAGTTTTCAAGAACATATTTTCTAGGTTTTAGAATGAAAGGAAATATTTTCTAAGTATTAGAGTGGAAATGTGGTGAGGTCAGTAGAGGAAGAAGTGGAAGGGACAACACCAAGACGCGTAGTAAGCTCCTCTCTTAAATGAACTAGCCCTTGTATATTTTTTGTACATTTCCTGCCCGTTGATTTAACCAAAGTCGTTTCTCTCTGAAAAAAAAAACATAAAAATTACTACACTCAGAAAAAAAGGCTACCTGGGTTCTAGAACAAATGGTATTGAATTTAAACAGCATAGTACCTAAAATTTCAAGTATTAGTCGTTCTTGGGTGAACTTAGAATGAGTACGAAACACTCTAAAACCGAAACATGACTAATAATATTATCGTTCTTGATCTAGAACATTTTGTACTTACAGTAAGATGAAAAATTGAAGGAAGGCGAGTTCTTAGATTGAGTACAAAAGAGACTTCCAATGCTAGCTCCACCAAGAGGGCAACGGAAATGCGATTTATATTTTTGGAAATTTTGTTCTTGAAATTCCCAACTGGTTTTTACACTTTTGGAGTAACATACAATTTCTTAATTACTCTTTCTTTGGTTTTGGTTCTCTTGAATATTTAAATACAGCCTTCTTTGGTTCAATACACAGACCTTGTTATTAGGTGGGCTCAAACCAAGAACACTTTGAGGTTGATTGAAATACTATACTTGTTTTGAGAGAAACTCGGGCTTGACTGCTTACCACTATTACCTAAAAAGATGATCAAAAATATTGTAAAATAATTAATAACAAATTTATATATTCCAAAACAGTCATAAATTGAATATTTCGGGACTGAATAATCATACTTGATATAAGAATTTTGAACTTGAATCAAGTTTTCTCGTACTAAATTCAAGTACAAAGTTCTTGGTTTTTTTCTAGGTGTAATAATAATTTTTTCAACTTTACTTTATCTATGATTTGAACTCTTTAACATGTAAAGCATCTTGACGCATTCGACTTAGACTAGATTTACACGGTGATGCAAACTTCATGAAGTTCTCTTAGATGGCGGAATATTCGAGGCAAAAATTTTTATAGGAAAGGTCTACCTGAGAGAACTTCATGAAGTTTCCTCCACCGTGTAGATCCAGTCTAAGCAAGCTGAATATCAGCTGTACCCTTTATATTCAGAATGCAGGGAATTCGCACTTGAGAATTACAAGCTGTGGGTTTTTTTTATAATTTATTATATTTTAAGGCGAATTTCTACATTAATTTTAATATATTTCTAAAAAGTTTTTTCTAAATTAAAAAAAACTGATTTATTATTATTTTAAAATTAAATTTTCTGAGAATCACGAAATAAATTTCTGAAAACTAGAAAAATAATTTTTTTGAGTTTAGGAACATATGGACAGCGTTTTGATCAAATTGTTCCTGCGGCTGTAATATACTCCGTGTAACTTTGGCACATAGAATTTAAACTAGCAGCTATCCAACCGAAGCGCTTGAACTCTATCCGTCTTTAAAAACTCAGCCCTCCATTTGAATCCAAGTCTTTTCGGCCTTAAGCTTACCATCAACCTTAAGTATGCATCTCGACTTAATATATTAATGCAAACCTGCTATTGTTTTCAATCTTATTCTGGTTCAGTCCTTACGCAGAATCAATAGTAGTCTAATCTATAAACATAAGAAGTAACTCAAATATGCTCCAAGCATTCAAATTGCCTGCCAGTTTGACCATCTGGTTTACCAACATCAACCACTGTCATTGTCTGTGGCACCCCTTTTTTCAGATCACTTAGCCTGCTCTAATAAACTTAACAATAACGGCTTTTTTATCACCCCTCCCCGCTGTTTGTCATAAATAATTCTAATAATAAATTAAATGCATCCGCTACAGCGTACGATTCGGACTTGGTGCGGTTCGGGTCAGTGATGAGTGAGTGAGTGAGCGAAACGATTTGCACCCCCATTTGTCTTGCCCCGGCTCACAGACAGTTATCCCTGGCAATCAGGCACAAGCACACAATGCCACCAGTCCTGCCGGAGAGGATGAGTTGAAAATTTGATCAAAAACATTTGATGTGTGTCTGAGAAAGTCACTTGAGCGTGGCCGACGAAATTGATTTAAATTGTGGTTTCCTTCAATTGATTTGAGTTTTGTTAATTGCCAATTGCAACTTATGTGAAGGAAGGACCTACACACACCTGGCTGCGGGCTGGGGATCAGGCACTCGGCACTCAATCAAAATGTGTAATGAACTTATTTACACACTTTGCGTGACGAAATTTGATGGGTGCTTGCGGGTTGGTAAATGAAAGTTGGTGTGCGGAATGTCACCCACAGACACAGCTACAGCCACAGCCACCCACCCTGCCACCCGCTAACCAACCACCAGCAGTCGCCCCATTGTTGGCATTGCCTTTTAACACCGCTCCCCCACCAAAAGGCATCTGCCCTCACCTTTCTCTGGGGGAAATATTACAAAGTGTTGTTGCGCTCGCGGCGCTTCCCAAAAAGGGGGCGTTATGCTTAGCTGGGTGGCGTGGCAGGGGCAGGCGACGTTTATTGGCAATAATTGTGCCAGGCTGCTGTCGACATCTGACCGACAAGCGACCCCAAAGCCCAAGACCTAGCATTTTCATATGCCCACAGACAATGTCAAAGTGTGATTTTTCGCTTGAAATACTTTTGCACAAATGCCGATGTGCCCCCTCCCTTCCCTCCCTCTTCGATCCCACTCTCGTGAAGAATATGGAAAATATGTTTTGCTGGCATTTTGAATTATGTTGAAGTGAGCCCAGAGAGCGGGTGTTTATTGTGTTGATATTTTCGCTGAGTGGTGGGGCGGCGGGTAAACTGGGTGGGGACATCGTCGTATTGCAAAATTGAAATTTATCTCTTGATATTTCTGATGAATGAGATTGTGACAGTAGTACGTTTGTATTTAGGGTGGAGAAAGTGATGAAAGTTGGAATTGTTGGAATAGTAGGGGAAACCTGCTTAAGATATGGAGCATTACTTAGTGACACGTAAGACTTAATTCGTGAAACTGTATTTTAAGTGGGGAGTCAAAGCGAAACCCAAACCGGGATCTTGTACTGGAAAAACCCAATGAAATCTCAAACGCAGAATTGGTAATAACCGGTATTCGAGAACCATAACATCTAACATATCAATAAAAACGAACCAAAATTTATAATATATATTAAAAATATTATCCGAGCTTAATCTAAGCTCGTTTTTGGAACTAATTATATTCGGGACGAAAAACGTTTGCAGGAAAAATACCTATAATTTATCCTAATATTCAAACTCGTTTTCCTACAAGATCACATTGATACTTTATTATGATCCTGATGATGATTGGGGTCATTAGTTAAAATGCTGACACACCATGAAGCAGACTTTTCCAAAACACATTGCGGTTCTATCGTCAGTAGACTTTGCCTATCGACTGCAAATTAATAGCTACACTAAAACAAAACAGATCTATAAAGATCCATTTGGAAAGGATTTGATTTAACATTATAATATCCATTTTTCAGATCTGTTGGATGATTTTCAGCTCCTTTTGGTGAAAATTTAATAACCCTTTCACATTAAATGGATGTTTTAGTATCTTAAAACAGAGGAAATTAAAACTTCGGCTCGGCCGAAGTTCGTATATCCTTGCGGCACGTTTTTCTAACTAATTTGAAGGACATTTTCACTAAAAACAAACAAGTTTTTCTCACTAGGACTTTTTTTTGACTCTACTTTTGTATGTCAGCTATACTATATAGATGTCCGATTTCGACCAAACTTAGTGGAATCATGGGAAAGCATAGCGAACTAAGATATACAAAGTTTGGCGGCGTTTTCTTTGAAAACAAAAAAGTTTATCTTACTAAAACTAGTTTGTCGACAGATCATTCCTAAGGCAGCTATAACCTATAGTCAACCGATTTTCACAAAACTCTGAAGAATTGTTTGAAAGCTTATAAAATAAATATATGCCAATTTTAAAGAGGTTTACATTGAAAACAAAAAAGTTTTTCTCGCAAAGACTGTTTTTCTAACTCTGCTTTTCTATGGTAGCTATGTTATATAGATGTCTGATTTTGACCGTACTTGCCAGAATAATGCAAAAGCATAGAAAACTATTAAATACAAAGTTTGAAGACGTTTGCATTAAAAATAAAAAAGTTTTTCTCACTAGAACTAGTTTTTCGACCAAACGTTTCTATGGCAGCTGTATGTTAAAGTCATCCGATCCGGTCGGTTTCGACAAATTTGCAGCTTATTTGTACCCGAAGAATTCGTGCAAAGTTTGCTAGCGATAGCTTCAAAACTGACGGAGGAGATAGGATAGAAACAGACGGACGAATGGGCAGACGAATTCGCTTTAAAATTAAGAAATTCGCCTTCCAAGGTCGAGTCACGAAATGCTTTAGAAAACCATTTTTTTTCAAATAAAGAAATCATTTAAAATAAGCCAGTAATAAATTTCCCAATTTTTAGAACAAATATTTTCAAGATTTTAAAGATAGATGAAGATAGCTTCAGTACCCGAATGCATGGAACTCGTACTTGAGCATTAAATTTTTCTAGGTTTTAGGGCGATGTTCTAAATAAATTTTCCTATATCTTAGGTTGAATTTCTACATTATTTTTCTAAATTTAAGAAACGAGCTTTCGAAATTCAATATTAGTCGCCCTATTTTAAGACAGCATGTACTTCATTTCTTAATTCGAGGGTAAATCTCCACTAAATTTAAGAAATTTTAAAAAACATATATCCCAAAACTTAAATAAATTTATAAAATAAATCACCGAATTTATAATCTTAAAAAATTATTTTCTAAAGATCAATATTTTTACGTTTTCCTTTTTCAGTTTAAGAAAAAACTGTCTAAACACAAGAAATTATCTTGAAATCAGGAAAAAAATAGTCGTAGTGCGAATATCCAAAAAGTATAAAATATATTTTTCTAATGTGTACTTATATCCAGGGTCTTGGTAATATTTTTCATCTTCCTGCATCGCTGATGCCACATTCAAGTCCAGAGCTTATATATTTAAAAATGTACTTTCTTGTACTTATATTCAAGAAACTGCAGCATAATGTTACAACAACACAATGAGCTCATCAAACAGTTTGTAAGACAGATTGAATAGATGTGGCGAAGCTTTCTTATATGAGCTTAGATTATCAAGAATGAGAGTATAATCAAGCGATCAAAAAAAATTGCAATTAACAAGAGCTAAAATAAAGATTTAATAAATGGACAATTTAACCAAAATAAACCAAAAGTTAATTGTAAAATTTTTTTTTGTAGCCAAAATCTTTTCAATCTTAATTAATTTTATTGGCCAACAGTTAAAATCTTAAAAAGTAACGGTAATGCATCTTAACCATTTCCATTTAGCTACATAAAACGACTTTCCATCTGCCTGCATTTTGAACTCACTTCAACCAAGTGAAGTAGCCACAACTCACTCGCATTTAATAATTATGCACAGCATTTAGAGACTAAATTTCCTGGAATTAAGTGTCCTTTCGTGAGCTTCTGCTGGCTCCGGCTGCTGCTTCACAGTTGGCGTCGCGTCGCTTGAGTACGAGTCGGCCATTATGTAGAGAAACTGAGACAGCAACGCGTTGCGCCTGCGTTTCAGGAGAAATCAACTGGCACAATGGAAACCGACGCAAATCACTTGAACATATAAACTTATGTATTGTACATGTATACTTTACACATAACTTCATTTTGTTGTTTGGCGTTTTATGTGCGCATTTCAATATTCACAATGCGGCTGGATGGCGAATACAATTGAACACGCGAGTGGGCACAATGAACAGTGCTCGCCATTGTGTGTGCCCATTGTGCAATGTGTTAAAATGTGTATACATGCGATACCGATCCCCCGATTCGGAGTCCTGGCTGCGCATGCGCGGCAGCTTAAATTTCCAATGCGAGCGCATCCTGCACCCAAGCTGAAGTGAGTATTTCTTAGTTTTTTAATACCCTGTAGGAAGTAGGTACAGGGTATAATGAGTCTGTCGAACTATTAATAATATTTCAATAATATACGAAACGAAACAGAAATTATGATTTCATTTTGGTACTTCTTCCGACTTTGACATCGTGATGAAACTCTAAGGTTTACAGGCTATACTTTAGTCGAGTCTGATTTCATATTTTTTTTTTTGAGAATTTTCCTCTGAAATCTTTGCCCATTCAATTGATGAAATTGTAATTCAATTAAATGCGAAGTGGAACTTCCTACTTCGTGCCTTTTGTTCGCATAATTGTGGTTGTAATTGATATTTGCAGGACGGGCCATTCAATTAGAAAATTTCTTCTTCGACAAAAGATTAATTGTGCGTGTGGGGGCGAGGCGGGGCAAAGAAAAACTAATGAATGGCAGAGCCCAGCTGCATGCCGGGCACTGGCAACAGAATGACAAGACACATTTTGTGTTATGTCCTTGGATATTGCTCATACGCCATGCATGCCAACACGCGTCAAATGGTACACGATATCAAATGTACCCAGGCAACTATGTCATCTGACGTCAAGCGAGAGTGTGTGCGTGCGTGTGTGTGTGTGTGCAATAAGTATGTAAAACTTAAGGCTGGCACATGGCAAATTATGTTTTGACACCAGAACAAAACTGAACAGCGGGTTATAAAAGACAAAATAACTTTGTTAACGAGGCTCTTAAGCACACGCTCACATCTTCTTTGTCGCCACCCTCAACGCATGAGCAGGAACGAGCATAAAAAGGACGTGAAAATGTCACTAGAAAAATGCCAAACGACTTCATCTTGAATGGTGGGGGGCGGTCGGAGGCTGCTGGGTCGCGCATTATCCCTTCAGAAATGCTAATGTTATAGCAGTCGGCAAAGGAATATAACCGAAAAAAGATAAATATGCAAATGTGTTTTTCTTTTCGCGTTGCGGTCTTCTCTATATGAAGTCGTTAATGTGCCCGAAGATATCCTTTTTTTTTTGTTGTATTCAACATGCAGAAATTCTGACAATCAAGGCGTTATAACGACTTGGGCGTAAAAAATTGATATTGAATGGTAATTTATTTAACAAAATCCTGCTTAATGGCTCACTTTCGACACAAAAAGAGACTACTGTACACTTCAGAAGGAATTCTGTGCGTTTGAATTAAACTCTGAGTTTTTATCAAGCCTTCAAAGTAAATTATCGAAGGGAAAATTAACTTTTATATTAAGAATAATCCTCAAAACATAGAAAAGTAATGAAAAATACTAAAAAAAGGCTAGTTGCTTTTCCGCCAGACAATTCAAAAAAGTGATGATAATAGTTTTGATTAACCATTTATTCATAAGAATGATTTTGTTGGGGTTGTCCCAGAAATGTCTTCAGAGATTTCTCTATAGAAATTTTCGTATAAATGATAGGATTTTAAATTGAACTAGAACAAGGTGAATTAATTTACAACGTGTCGTACTCCGTGGTGATGAGGGGCACTAATGTTTCCAAATGACTCTCTCGACTCATACCTCTCTACGTTTCTACGAGTATTATAATTTTGTGCAAAAGCATGTAACATCCAGAAGGAAGCATGTCCGACCCTATAAAGTATATATATTCTTGATCAGCATTAACAGCCGAGTCAAGTCCGTCTCTCTGTCCGTATGAACGCACAGATCTCAGAGATGGTAAGAGATAGAAGTTTGACATGTATGGGACATATGCTTCTTATGTATGCAGGCAGTTCAAGCTTATTTTCAATTTTGGTCACGCCCCCTGCCGCTCCCGCAATTTAGAAAAAACGTCATATTTTCCGCCGTTTTAAAGATAGAGGGTTTGTTTCTTTTGAACATATTTAGTATAAAGGATAACTTATCGATCAGCCAAAGGAATGGTGAAGATTTGATGAACGATTGTCGAGTTATGATCAAAAGACTGCTTTCAGCTGCTACTGCAGCTTCAAAATTTATTCAAAACGTATAATTTCGTTGGTACTGAGTATGTTATAGTCGGACTTGATTGACTTTCTTTCTTGTTCTACTTAAGATTGTTTTTCAGACCTATCTTTTCTATGGCTTAGCTATTACATATAGTTGTCCGATTTTAATAAAACTTGGTAGAATTATAAAAAAAACAAAGTTTGGAGACGTTTCCATTGAAAAGAAAAAGTTTTTCTCACTAAAACTAGTTCTAGGATCTATGATATATAGTCATTATGTGCAGCAAAAATAAAACTCTGTGCAACATTTCAGCTTGATAGCTTTAAAACTGAGAGACTAGTGCGCGTAGAAACAGACAGAAGGACGGGCAAAGCTCAGTTGGGTGTAACTTAAAAGAGCGACTAGCGTCTCAACTGTTTGTCTATCGATTAAAATATCGGTAGTTCCATCGGGACAGATCTAGCGCTTCAAGTTAAGCTGCGGTTAAGTTTGTTCCTCCGGTTATGTGTGTGACAGAGCGTGAGACACTTAAATTCGGATACCCTGCCGGTCAAGTTGACGAGCCGGACATTGAGATATTGGGCATATGTGAACTTAAACAGCAGAAATACTTCTCCTAAGTTTTAGTTGGCCCTTTTCAGTAAATGTTTCCTGTTCTGCTTGCTGCCTTATTTCCTGCTTTCGTCCTCTTTTAAGTAGAAGTTTTCCAACTCGACTTTAGAGTAATTTCTCCTCGGTCCTGGACCTGATTGCACACTTGCACCTTACTTAACTCTTCATTGCGTTTAACCTCTGCTTGTCAGCGTATTTCAGATTCGCTTAAGTCTTCAAATAATATTCCAGATATTCAATTTGAGTATTTCATATTTTTATACTCCACATTTTGTTTTGTGTAACATTTTCTTTTGGTAGCCACAGCAATTTGTGCAATAAACTTAAAATTTGAATAAAATTGTACGTAAATTGCAGACATGCGCCCATTTCCAGGCGAATGCCTTTGAACAGTTAAAATGCCTTTGTCTTAATCTTTAACCAAATAAGGACAAATCATTTTCCAATGCTCCTGTCATGACAAATTATTAACAATTCCAAATGAAAGGGCAAAATGTCAAGGCAAAAGTTGACTTGACTGTGGGAGGTTCAACGAAGTTTTGCCAAAGAATTTCCGTTGCAATGTTCAACGTGAAATTCGCATGATTTAAATGCCGTTTTAATTGAGTTTCGAGGGATCAAAACTCACTCCTCCCCATCCTCCCCCCCCCCCCGTTGGTGTGCATTGCCAACAAGCTTTTAACCATATTTAAATGAAATTTGCCACCAGCTGGGAGTTGGCTTCTGGAGGCAGAAGAGAGGGAGCAAGTCGCATGCCGTACACTGGGACGACGGAACATGCCAAACTATGTATGGAAGTACGTAAGTGTGTGTGTGTGTGTGTGTGTGTGTGTGTGTGTGTGTATGCAAGCAAGGGCTGAGCGTGCTGTTTCCGGGGGGCGTTTTAATGCCAAGTGGTCAGGCCTGTATGGCGCGCCATTGCTGGATTGTAATTATGAAACTATGCAGGGTAGAATTTGAATTGAATGGAATTGAATAAGTGTGTGTGTGAGTGTGAGTGTGTGTCTGTGTGAGTGAGCGAGTGTATCTTTGAAACTTTTCCCATTGGTTGGCATTGTGCTTGCCGCAACTCGAAATCAATATCAGTTGTATCCTTCAGCAGCAACAAAAGAAGCTGCTGATTGACAGAAACAATTCACTCACACACACACACACACACACACACACTCACGCACAAAGGATTCGGTTCGGGGCACAATCAAAGAACAACCCTTCAACACTCAACTACATTTTGATTAAAATTTTATTTGTAGCTGCGTTTCCTTTGAGCAGCGAGCAGCGGGCACACAAAACTACTCGAACAAACAAAGCACACAAAAGCGAACTAAAGAGAATCCTTTTTTATTTTCACATTTGTTTTTTCACTGCTTGTCAACACTGCGAATGGGGGCAAGGGTTGGCTGGCCGTGTCCTGGCAAAAGCTGCCTGCCATTCGCCTGTGAAATAAATGTATTTCTTCCATTATTATTTTTTAAATGCTTTATTATTTCATTTTTGCCTGCTGTTCTCGCTGGCCTGTCCTCTCGCTCTCACTCTTGAAACGTGCAGTTTTTCTTTGACTATTTGGATACTCTTTGGATGAAGGGTATATGCACTTGGATTGGAAATGACGGGACCTTGACAGGAACATTTTTTTTTGAAAACCGCACCAAACATTTCAATTTTTGGGATGCAATTCTGCTTGTTGGAGAACCCACTGAGCCAATAATTAGTTTCGTCGCTAATGACAATTTTTCGATAAAATAGTGGAAATTGCTAACATAATCGGTCTTGAACCAAACCGATCCGCTTATTCCAGCTGGTGTACCGAAACGGCTTTCTTTCAGAAATTCTGAACCGTAACTAAAACCACTAAGAAAACCGGTTCAGTTGGGTTCTTTGACAAGATTTAAGACGTGGATCGTTGACCCTAGAGGTCAATGATACTTATTAATTTGGGAATTAGAATAGTTTCCTCTAGACTTTTTTTTAAAGCTTTCTTTGATTGCCCGCCCTTCTCTTAATTTACCTTCAACTTGAAAGTTGATAATGCATTTGTCGTCTTCTATTTTAAATTTTCTGCAGTTCTTCTTTACTTTAATTCAATCTAAGCCAGGAGTTATTGTACTACTTTACGGAGTCATCGTATGGTGGCCGGCTCTGTGCAAACCATCCGTCCTCAGAACCATTACAAAAGTCCAACGTAGTGCTGCATTATGCATGATCGGCGCATTACTCACGACCCCCACAGATGCACTTAACATAATGTTACATCTTATGATTCTAGATCTATTGGGTAGAGAAATCGCCAGTAGCACCACACTCAGGCTGAGAGATCCACCGATGCTGGACTATTGTACCCCAAGTATAACACATACCATCAGGTATAGAGTTAACATACCAAGTTGACTGGACTGGATCTTAATGCCTCATTGCACACCGAATACCATCAACTTCTACACTGATGGCTCCAAACTGGATGGACGGAAGAGCAGAGCTCGGTATCAGAACATTATTCAGACTTCCTGATCATTGTTGAGATTGTAGCCATCCAGGAGGCTACCAACCTTCTGGAAAACCTCGTAATAAGAGAAAGATACGTGTTAATTTTCACAGATAGTCAAGCTGCCTAAAAAGCCCTTAACAAACAAAAGAAACGACGAATCGATGCCAAACGATTCACACATGTGAGGTATCTAGGCTTACATGGTCAACTCTGAATATCAAAAAAACCAGGGCGTTACGTCGTCAAGTGAGAGAGAACATATCCCTACAAGTAGGGGCCCTAAGTGGACACTGCCCAATTGGAAGACACGCCGCAAGGCTCGGTATCAGGCACAATGACTTCTGTAGAAGCTGTAACTAAGCTGATGCAGAAGGGAGTGTACAACACCTCTCACACGCTTCTGGGTCGTCCTTTCCTAAGCGATCTGTCAGACATCTCTGAAATTTATGTTCATTCTTTGCTCTAGTTCGTGCTACTATCTAAGTGGTTTAACGGGGACGTCCATCCCTCTACGACCACATCGTAAAAAGTGTTATATGGTAACACAACGGGCCTCCATTGGCCTAAGTGAAGAATGGGATTTTTTTCCATTTCAACCATTACCACCTAACCTAACCTAACCTAGCCAGGAGTAGCCATATAATATGATGGTAAGCTAATAAGTAAATAAGATGCATTCCATGCATTGCATGATGATTCATATTTTTTCTAGCTGACATTCTCTGTTTTCGAAGGGCATTACTCTAGGAATTTATAGACGAATCCTGCATAAATTATGGAGATTCTTCTAAAGATTTTAAAGATATTCAAATGGTTTATAGTAATTCAATTTCCAAAGAGTAAGAAAAGTAACATTACGACAGAAATCATAATATTTCATAATGTGCCTTTATGAACCACTGAACCGAACCGAAATTCCGGTTCAGTTAGGTCCAAAAAACCATGTAATCAAGCGAACCGGCGGTTCAGAAACTGTGTGAACCACAGAACCGAACCAGTATTCACTTTCGAGTGGCTTGCATCCCTGATTTCAGAATGCTTTAAGCAGGTCTGCCTTTTAAGTTTAAGTACAAGTTTGCAACGCTTTTAAGTTTTCTTAGAGAAATTCACATTTTTCATATTTGAATCAATATTATGGTATCTTAGGAAATCTAATCTAATCTTTGGGTTTGGTTTTTGTAATCGTTGTTCAACTAAGTTTACTAAGAAACAAATGTGGATTGTATAGGTTAACTAATATGGCTATAGGACCCAAAATTGTGAACAAACTTTGTTTGACACACGTATATGCAAATTTCGCATAAACCTGACACGATGGGGCAAAACGTTGCCCTTTTTTTTTGTTAACTTGTGTAATTTATCTTTCTTGCTATCCAAAAATTGACAAAATTTTTGGTGACTTCTGAATATGGTAGATATTGTTATTGGCATCTGTCAACGAACTAAAGCTATGACCTTTAATTTTGTAGTTTCTTTTAGCTACACCTAAGGTATACACTCATTCGTTCCACAAAACTGAGCCTTCCTTTCGTGTCGCCTGATTTAAAATTATTTTTATATACAATTTTTTTTTCCATTCGCATTTTGTGTCAGCAGCTCTCCGTTGCGACTCTCTTTCGTTTGTTTGCAGTTCCTTTGTTCCTTGATTCTCGCATTTTTTGGAGTAGCTCTTCAGTTACGTTGCCATTTTTGTGTTCACTCTTTATTGTTTGAGCATTTATTTTGCATATTGTATTTTGTAGATGCTTTTTTCTGTAATTCCTTTGGCTGTTGGCTTTTGTGATTCAAGTGTACGGATATAGTGGGGCTTTGTTTTGCGTTAAGTGTTAAACAATATTCAGTTTGCGAATGGCGGGTGGGGGAAGGTCAAAGTCAAGATCTCTACCTCCGTGATAATCCTAGAAACGTTGCTGCGTGTGCCAATTAACCATACCGCGTGTCCCTCACAAAGGACTCGACACATGCACTGCTTTCAATTAAACACAACACAACTAAACTGTTGGATAAACATTTAGATATTTATCGCACTTAACCGGAAACCAACCCCCTCCCCCCAACCACCCACTTCGTCTCTGTGGCTCACACGCGGATGTCAACCGCAGGGTCTACACGTGACCTGTGCGCAGTTGAAAAATCAAAACGCCTGATGGGCGACATTGATGAGGATCATAAGGACGCTGATGCTTAAACAATGAGCTCAAAAAACCCACCCCTGCCCACGCTTTTAAAGTGGAAATGCAAAAGGTACAGTTGCCTACCCACACGCTCCACACAGAAGACAGAAATTTCCAAATTGACATGTCGGCTGGGATAAAAGCGGGGAACAGCCTCCTCTCCAACCGCCAGAAGAAAGCAGCAAAGGCAAATGTAAAAAATCATTTGAAAGACAACATCGAAAAAAAAAAAATACTAACAAAACACACAACAACACAATATGTAAATTATGATTTTTTTTGTTGTGTAAACAAAACGGCGAGTGAGTGCATCAAAGAACAGGTCTCTGGAGGGGAAGAGCCCACAGCCATTAGCTAGCCCAGCTACTGTATTAAATCATATGGATATTGATGTGAATAGAGGCACTGATCATGTGTTGTTGTCTGCCTGGGCGGCATTTTGTTTATATATTTAGACAAAAAAAAATTGATTTCTCATCTCGGTAGTTGCTCAACAGCCAGGCCAGCAGGTTTCTGTATTAATGATGATGGACTCTCCGCTTATTAGCTGACTGATTTGATCCAGCCTCATTGACAACACCTCGCCGCACAGTGGTCGAAGTTGTTGGAATGAAAATTAATACGAAAATTCGGGGATGAAACGAAAATGTTAAGAGTTTTTTGAATTAACGTTGAAAAAAAAGTTTAACACGTTTCTGTTTTAAATTTAAAAACAAAATTCTTTAAATTGAATTTGAGATCTGAATCTTTATTATGAAGAAGAAGAAACAGTTTTCGAAATTGAACATTTTAACAGAGATCGAAAATATCTCACTCAACTTTTGAAGTTTTGCTAAAATAATTCGCATACAAGTATAAATTTTTTTTGCTTCCCACCAATCATTTGGAAGAAAATGTTTACAAAAATCACATTGATGAGTCTTTTTTGAGATCTTTGATGATTAAAAAGAGAATACTGTCATGAGCGATTCAAAGAAGAAATGTGCATTCTCGAAATAAGACTCTGAAAATACTCTCGTTTGATTTGAAATGGGTCTAAACTGATTGGGTTATCGGGTTACAAACGACTCTTTAAGAAGAGTCGCAGCTAGTGTGCCATCTTCTTTCGATAAACCTATCATTTATGATCAGAAAAACTGAAGCATTTATGACTGTTTTTATCAAATTGAGGACTCGAAAATCATCCAATCTCCAATAATCCTTTGATGGAATAATAAATACCGGATACGAGAAAACATTCAATGGATATTTTTTAATACCATTTTTTCTTGTCTGAGTAACTTTACAATGCTAATTCATTTTATCATTGCTTTTTGCTACTGGAACGATCAGATTGAATGGCCACATCCACTCTTCATTAGTAAGTCTTATGGTGTTGGCGTTCTGTAATATGTACCTTTTCAATTGATTTTGTAAGCTTTATAATCAATATTATCAATATATCGATGGTATTTAGACTCAATATATCGATATTTAACCTTCCGATTTTAATTTTTTGAGAAAAATCGACAATCCTACCCACGGGTTTTAATATGTTTTTAGTTAAAACGAGAATGTTAGTCAAAGTCGGCCCGACATCGGTATACCCGCTACTCTGGGGATGGGTTTTCAACAGAGCATTAACATTAGTGTGAACAAATCAACATTATGTAAGCAAACAGCGCCTGCGGCGGAGAAAAGTATGCAACATTTTGCTATAACTTTATAGCTGAAAATATGAGAGTTTTATTGGCCGTGTTCAGCAGAACGATTGATCACAAAGCAGTTATCAGACAAATTGTATTCATCCAATACTTTCTGCTGAACGAAGTTCTATATTTCTGGACAAAGACTTTAAAAGACAATCTTTTAAAAGCGGCGCCGACATTCGTCTCTCCGTGTCAACATGGTAATTGCATAATAGTTGTCAAACTTAGACTTTTAAATATTTTCTTAGTTATTTCAAACTGTTTATCGCCCATAAAAAGACTCCATTCAAAATACAATGCACAAAATGAACCAAGATACGCGTATCGGGATCGACAAAACCTATCACTATACAATTACAACTGTAGGTAGCAGTATCAATTGAAAGGAGCGTACTTTTTTCTCAATAAAAACCCCTAAATCGTCGAATTGGCTATCTTGATACCGTATCACTGGAGTTCAGCAGAAAGATCAGGAAAAAGTATGATTGATCAGGGAGTATGTTATGATATGTACTCTGTCCCATAAGACTCATGATTCAAGAAGTTTTGGCTCGATGTGACCTCCTTGATTTTGAATGAATTTTCAGCTATATTTTGTAAACAAGAGGCTTGATGGCGCCAAACCGAGACCAGTTTTGGAATCTGTGAATAAAACTTTTTTAGTTTTATCTAGATATATAGTTTTTTTTAAATGCAATCTGCGAACAGAAACCAATTTTTTTAAGTCCCGACTATAAGCTCAAGAGAGATCAATTACAATTACATAAATGGGTAAATTCATTATAACATCGGTTCGTTATACCAAAGATTTATAGATGACGCATGTGAAACAAAACCAATTTTGGTTGCCAATGTCAGCTACCAGGAATAATCGTGTTTTCTTTCACATGCGTCATCTATAATATCCATAAATCATTGGTAAAACTCTTACAGAGTTATATCAAAGATATATAGATATTTATAGATGACGCATGAGGATCTTATCAGCAATTAGAAGCCCATGTTAGCCACCAGGAATAATCGTGTTTTCTTTCAGATGCGTCATCTATAATATTTATAAATCTTTGGTTATACTTAAGGAAGGGCTTTAGGTCAAGAATTGACTGATACCCTGTTTGTACACAAAAATATTATCATGATAAATGCCCTTCAATGTATGCTATGTCTATGATTATTAATAATTCAGGAACTAATTTTACATTATATTTGGCTAATCGTTGATTCGTTTCAAATACCTTTATTTGGTCTGACAATCTGCGTGAAAGTACGGTGTATTATAAACTGATAATTATATTTAAAAAAAAATAAAGCTAGCATAGTTTTAGAGGCATTTATCATGATATTGTTTTTATGTATAAGCCGGGTAAAAGTTTCATCCGAAACATTTCAATTGGACCATGTTTTATATTATAAAGTAAATAATTAAAATATCTCAATTATAAGTTTAACTGAGAAATCGGCTCCTATTTTTGTTATCTGCCGCTGCACAGTGCACCGATGTCCCTTGTTTTGCGGCGGCGGGAAAGGTCTGGGCCACCTATGTATGTACTTTACACGTTGGCTACTTGAAATGGCATTTGTTGTTTTTTCATCGTTTTTTTTTTTTTTTTGGTTTTCCGCGTTGGTTGTTTCCCCCCAAGCTGTCTGTCGGTTGGAAAAACAAAGCATTTGGTATTCGGTCGGGCCACTGCCAAATTAGTGGTAGCTAGACGAATGGCCTTATGACCCGTTTGCTTGACAAGCCTCAGATTGGGTTACCCAATGAGCCGCAGCATCTTTCATGTTTGGCTTGTGAAAATAATGTGTGTGTGTGTGTGTGTGGGGGGAACACATTTGAAATGTGGTAAAGCAAATAATAACAAATAAATGAAACTAATGCCAAGGCAAATCTGTAGACCACCCTCGATTAAAAACAAAAACATATGTCTTGGCAGTTAAGCTGTTAAGTAACCCTTTGGCAAGGATTCGGTTGTGCCCCCGAGGGGTGGATTGATGGCGACGAACTCTTATGGGCCATTTCTTGGGCGTTTCTTTGGAGAGCTTGTTGGTTTTTTGTTTTTAATTGTCGGCACTTATGGGTAGCCGCAAGAGGCAGGCGGCATCTGCCAGCAGATGGGTTGCTAACCCTGCCTGCCGGCTGTATCTATCCATCTATCTATCCATCCATCTATCTATACTTATGTTTATTTGTTTGGCTTATTCGCTTCCCTTGGCGTAATTGTCTGCGATTAATTCATTGTCTATTATCAAACATTGCCATGCCTGACATTGTATGCATTTTGTGCCGGGCCACTCCAGCTCCAGTTCCAGTTTCAGTTGAGTATGTATGCTGCTGTTGCTGCTGCTGCTGCTGCTGCTCCTCCAGCTACCATTGTTTGGCCTAAACTACATGGACCGCTACTCTAAGATATTATCGACAGTTTGTCCTGACTGGCTACTGGTAGTTGCTTGCCGCTTTGTCCTCACCCATTGTCCACTTCAACTCTGAGGGGCTGTGGTCCATCTAACCCAGAGGCATTGTTAAGCCCTGACAATGGTACATAGAGTCCATTGTTTGGTCCCACACACACACACACACATGGGCATAAATATACAAACACACATCCTGGCTATCCTTGTTGCTGTTGACTTTTCGAGTTTGCCAAAGCAGCGGCACAATAGACAAATTGATATCCAATAATTTAATTTTGTTATCCATTCAGCCTCATGTTTGAAAATAGTTTTGTAATTTGCACTCGGCATGCGTGTAACCGATATTATTGTCAGTCAGTCAGTGCACTATGGGAAATTTTGTCCATTTTGGAACAGAAAATTGGTAAGTTACTCTTACTCAGTGATTTTGGATGACGAACTATTGTTCGTTTCATTTCAATCCGTGGTTCTCTGTCTTGTTCAGCTTCTGGTTTACAGTCCTCTTTGCTCTGTGATTTTTTTTAGTAGTTTTTATATGGTACATCCTTTTAGTCCCTCTTATTTACTTACTATTGCTCTGGGACTCTTGTTCAGTGACTTTTGATTAGTGCCTCTTGCTCAGTGACTCTTGTTTAGTGACTTAGTGACATTTGTTTATTGACTGTTGATCAGCTAGTTATGTTCAGTGACTTTTGTTTGGTTTCTCTTGTTCTGTGACTATTGATCAGTGTCTGCTGTTCAGTGATTCTTGTTTGGTGACTCTTCCTTAGTGACTCTTGTTCAGTGACTCTTGTTGAGTGACTTTTGTACAGTGACTCTTGTTCAGTGACTCTTGTTCATAGATAATTGTTTAGTGACTCTTGTTCAGTGACTCTTGTTCAGTGACTTTTGCTTAATGACTCTTTCTTAGTGAATCTAAGACTCTCAGTGACTCTTCTTCAGTGACTCTTGTTTAATGACTTCTTCTTAGTGACACCTGTTCATTGACCTTTGTTCAGTGACTCTTGTTCATAGATTCTTGTTCAGTGACTCTTGTTCAGCGACCCCTGGGTAATTGCTCTAATTTTATGGGTGTTGATCATTCACGCTTGGTCATTGACTGTACCTCACTAGCTAGTCACTAGTCACTGAACAGGGACTTTAGTTCGGTTACTGTTGCTCAGTGCTTGTGCTGTGACTCCAACTCAAGGATTTTCGATCAGTGACTTGTTTTCATTGACTGTGACTCAGTAACTCTTATATAGTTCACTGAATCTTGTTCGAAATGCTTGATTAGTTGCTCTTCATTTCTCACCAATCCCAGTTTTCAATGGTTATATTCAGTTTCTTAATTTTAAGCATAAAAATCGGGAAATGTCCTATGGTGCTGTGGGACAGTTTGGTCAGCGTGTCCTTTTGGCTATTGTAAAATTTCTCAAATTTGTGACCCCTGCCTGCTCTCTCTCTCTCTCTCTCTATCTTCCTCTCGCTGTCTGTCCCATGTGTCTGTGGGCATTAGTTTTATTATAATTTGTCTGTCCATCTACCCGAAAAACAATCCAAAATCCATTTGTGTGAAAAAGGATTTCACACTCTTCCACACACACAAAACTATTTTCAATTTTGTGGGTCGTGTGCCGACCGTTTTGTTTCATAAATAGTGGCGAAATATACTAGATAATGATGATACGGCTTAACGCTTCACATTAATATAAGCTCATAATTGCGATTGGCATGCTGGTGTCCAGTTGGTTAGTACATTCCAATTTGTGGATGGCCCTTTAATTGGTGGTTGTGAATGTGTGCCCTTTGTTTTGTTGAACTTCTCACAATTATAAAATATAATTTATTTTACAATCCCACGTATCTTAATGCAGAAATATTTGATGGTCGATTAAAAATTGTGTCAATAAGGCAAGTAACAGAGAATTGGATCTTATGATGTATAAAATTTGAATCGATAAATGGTCAGAGTTGATTTTGGTTGGCAATCACACTACGTCTCCATAATAGTCCAAACAGACGAAGTTTCTCTTCTTTACTTTTTATCATTTGCAACAATAGGATATGCGACCATGAGTTGTGTCTTCTACTTGTTAACTTCCAAATGTCAACACCAATAATCTATTGTCTTGATTTTAAAACTATACATTTTTCTTTAAAAATTGCTAATTAAGCATTTTACTGATGTCAAGCAGATAACAATGCGTTTGGACAGTGAATTGCTCTCCAGAACATTGATTTTTTTGCGCCAAGTATTCCACAAAAGACCAGTCTTTAGCTTCAGTCGTCAAGGATCTATTTTGTTCTGAGAATTGAAGATTTGTTCCTAATAGGGACTACTTTTAGAATGCTTAGAAGGCTCTGTTAAGTTTTCAACGTTATTAATAAACTTTTTAACTCTGCCATTTATTATCCGATAATTATAAAAATCTAAGAGATTGTAGAAAATGGGAACATTTGCTACTCTGCGAAAGATGAGCATGACATCTTTAAAGCTAAAGAAGTTATTCAACATTGTTCATTGCAATTGTAAAAAACTCAATCAGCGCATGGACAGTATGGACTGTAAAACAAATTTTGATTGCTCTAGTTCTTCTAGTCTTCGAGATCTAGGTGTTAACACTGATGGATGGACAGATAGACTGGCGGACACGTCTATATCGATTTGGCAGTTGAAGCTGTTCCCCCTGCAGAGGGCAATGGGAAATGACTCAACTAGCATTCTTTAAAGGGAAAATGATCTTATTGAACGATACTTATTAAAAAAGTTAATTACAATAAATTATTCGAAATGCAACTGTGTTTAAGCATTGAGGGAGCCGAAATCCGCTCGAATACAATCCCGAATTTGACTCAGAACTGAAATTTTCAGGGCTGATTCAGATCTGAGCAGTAGGAATAACTGAATTTCATTCCTGAATTCAGCCATATTTCAGTACTTCCCATGAAACTTACCCATGAGCTCAGCCTTGAAATCATGCCTAAAATCAGCAGAGGTCATGACGTAGTAGGACATGCCTGTGTTAAACTCTTGGCTGAAACTCATATAAAGGATGCCATGAATTCAGTACCAGCCCTTTCATTCCAGGGCTGATTCAGGTCTGAGCCGAACCGAAGGGATCAGGCAAACGCTCTCGACTTTGACCTTTAGGGCAATGGAGAGAGGTGTGGGGAGCCACAAGTGGGGAGTTAAGTTATGTTAATCCCAAAAAATAGGATCGCTTGAAGCTTTGCTCCGGGATTACCCTGTTTTCTATTCCGTTTCGGATTTATTTCAGATTTTTGTGTTTCTGCGTACATTTAAAAATTAATCACAGTTTAGTAAACGGAGTGGCGTTGGGGTGTGGGGGGATCGATGCCAAGTCTTTCAAAGAAGAACTATTCTTGGAATCGAAACCTTTTTTTCTTGCAACCAAAAATTTATTTTCTTTTATCCAAGACTATTTATTCTTAATATCAAGCAGACTAATTTTAAAACCAATAATTTTCGTCTTGAAAATTCATGCTGGATTTCAGTTTTTTCTGCTTGTATCCAAGCATTTTATCTCAACTTACACCGTTCCGAAGTAGGAGGCAAATTGAAGGCTGAAATTGTGAAATTTATTAAATATAGAATATAGAAATATATATATAACAAAGATGTGAGTATTCAAATAATCATAAAAAGCTTTCCCTAATGTTTCTAAAATGTGGGAAATACCATTGAACGTTGGCCAAAAGAACTCTCCTCAAATTTGTTTACTCCAAACTGTTCAAAAGGTTGACCTATGGATGAGGCGATCAATTTAACAGTGGACTCACGCCCCTGAAAAGTAACTCAAATTATATACACCTAATATCGTAAAATGTGTTTATTTTGGCTGGCTATATTTGGACTTGGTCTTAAAGTAACCTATAACCCACAAACATTATGGTCCCCTTCTTAGCAGCGGGGTGTTGGTCTCTCTCACTAATGGGGATTCACACACACACACACACAAGGTCTTCTGTCTGTTTCGGCGCTGACTGTCTGTGTCAGTGTTTGCGCTCATGCAGTTTTGAAATTCCCAAACGGTTTTGGCATCGCCGGCTGCTGGCAAGAGACTGCTGATGAAGGACTTTAGAGGGTACTTATCATTTGTTGTGTTCTGTTAAAGCAGCAGTTTTGCTTCATCTTTTAAAAGGAATATCCAAAATTCCGCAGCCCGCACCCCTTCCCTTATTAACTTTAGTGTTGAGTAACCAAATCTTAAGCTGTTGTCCCTTAGAAGTCTCCAATCCCAAAATTGAGCATAGTTCAAGTAAAAATACATTTTGTTTGCTTTGTTTTATTGAATTTCTTTTAAATTTATTAAATACTTTAACACAGTGTTGGAAATGTATTATGTAATACACATACATACATAATATGATTATGATATATCTCAATGGTTACTCCATATAATCTCAATGTAATATTAATTCGAGCTAAACAAATCGTCGGGTTTCTTAACTGGGACGCGTGTGCGTGCTAATGCATAACACTAAGTATTACTAGGGAATATCATACAAATACTTGAGCTAGAAGTGCCACAGATATAATTTACAATTTATGCATAGCTAAAGAATTGATAGACGTTGAGAAGGAAGAGTCGTAGAGCTGTGACAATGACCTGGAGATTATGGGGAATTAAAACGAGGGGACAACTCATTCGAACGGTCTAAAGACGCCCATGCCGTTGGCCTCCACTCAGTCCTGAGAGTCGCCAGCATTGCTGCTTCGGTCTAGGGCAATGCCGCTGGCTCCATTCGACTCGGATTGCTCAATGTCGGAGGCACTAAGCACCCCGGGCAGGTAGCCAGTGCCCGTATAGGGAGCGGAAAGAAAGCGCTTGGCATGCGCCTGCATGAAGGGATGATACCGATGGGTGGGTGAGCCAAAGACCGAGGGTGGAACCAGCGGCGAGAAGGCGGACTTCATGGGAAAGGGCGGCGAGGGTGGTACTTGCGGTGGTGTCTGTCCCAGATCCTCGCCAGCCAGCATACACTCCATGGCCTGGAGGACATCGCCGCGAAAGCGCTGCATCAGCTGCTCCACATCGCTGCGACGTCGATTGGGAAAGACACGCATGAGCACATCAATGGGTGATCTCTGCTGCTGTTGCTGCGACTGCTGGGCATGAGGACCCATATGTTGTTGCTGCTGTTGAAGTGGGGAAAGCGCCGCTGGATGATGGGCAGGCAGGCCGGCGGCGGCTAGGAACTGGGTATGATGATACGGTATAAATCCCTGGGCATGTCCATTGCCAAAAGAGCGCAGCAAGTGAAGATTCTCGGCGGGTGTATTCGGTGGCGACTGGCTATCCTCCTTCTTGAGACTCAGATTTTCGGGGGTGGCCTCATCTGGCGCTGAGTCCACATCCAGATCGGATTCAGGTGAACTGGGCGGTCCAGTGCGGGCGGGTGACAGGCTAGAGGTTAAGTTGAAAAGGCCTCCCACCTTTGGCCTGGGACTGCTGGGTGAGCCGGACTCGGAGCCCGTATCCTGATCGGTTTCATTGGACAGGGCGGCGCCTCGCTTCGAAACTGCAAGGAGAACAACAGAGAGGAGAGATCAGCCAGGTAGCCAGCACTGGTTGTGTGCGTGTGGGAAACTCTGTGGTTTTCCACAAAGCAAATAAAAGTATCGCATTGTGCGGCACAAATTCTAATCACGGGAATCGCAAACAAGGGCAGGTTCGTTGACATGCCAACCGGGGGACAACCTGCTGCTCGGTACTCGCGATTCTTTTCTAAATGAAACAAGTTATATGATATTTTTTTTTGTGTTTGCTTTTCCCTTGACGAAGCCGCAGTGAAAATTTAATTAAGTTGCACCCAGCGAGCATCCTCGGCAACTCCTGGATACCAAAACACAATTCATTCAGGTCACCTGCCATTCTGTATCTGAATTCAAGCGTGAAATCGTCTTGGATTTCAGTGCAAATAAAAAAATGTTCGAGCGCTAAATATAGACAGGTTCGATTGAATCGCGTGAGAATCCTGGCTTGTTTTTCTTTCACAACAAAAAAATAAAAAAAACCAATCCAAAACAAAAAGGCAAACAAATAAGATTGGAACACGGGGAGGATTGGGCATTGAGTGGTTCATATTACGCCCTCAGCATGGGGTTGTCTTACGCACTGACTGCATGATAGGACCAATAAGTGGGCGAGAGATGAAAGACTTTGCAACTGTTTGGCATTTGAGCTGAATGAAGATTGTGGGGGGTAATTATCAGAATGTGATATGTTGCCTTTTTTCAAAACGACTCGGAGAAATGATAGAAGATGATTGTTTCCAAATTTACCAATATTCGACTCACATTTCAAAATGACTTTACAAGTATTAATTAATAATATTTAACTTTGGTGTCCCTTCATTACTGCCAAAGAAACTAAAAGTAAGCAAACAAAATTGTTTCATTTAATATAAGAATATTGAAAAATTTTCATATTTAAAATTTATGCATAGCTTTGTAACCAAGTATCCCGATTACCAATTAACCTGTAGCATTGCTAAGGATAGATATAAAATTTGATGGATTGAAAGATGACTTGACGGTCTGTCTGACTGGTCTAAGTCGACTTGGCTATTAAGGAATATTTTGTATGTACTTTATGCTTTCTTCTGCAAGTTATATACATTTTCACTTAGTTAATCCAATTTTCTCTAAGAGTAAAGTAAAATCAGCTAAACTTATAGAATGAGAAGTCGGTAAGTCCCCGGATTTTCCTAAGCCAAGTACCAGGTGACTGACTTAAGCAGGGATCTTTCTCTTGGTTCATGCTCATAAAAATTCAATTTGGACATTTTTCTTAAAAAAAAGTTGATTGGAAAACTAAGAAAAACACGTGGGCCATAACTAAAGTTTAAAAACAGTACCGAAAACCCGATAGATTGGGGAAATTTAAACTTGCGACCTCTAAATCTCTTCCGAAAAATCTGGAAAGACACTTTACTTTCAGAAAAGGCCGATTCACCCTTGAAAATAAAATACGAATCAAGATAGCTTGAAATTACATTAAGTTCGGCATTTACATAATTTTTTAAAAGCAGCTTTATGCTAGAATGCACTCAATACAAAGAGGATTACATCAAAAATTACCGATAATTTTTAAATTTAAACATAAAAAACATCACATAAGAACACCATCTGACTTTTTTAAAGATAATTTTGAGTTCAACTCTGCTCAAGGTTTATTAGACTATGCCCTATGACTTGAAACTAGCAGATTGCAATGACTTTTTGGGAATTTCAAGGCTGCATAAGTGGGAAAATTGATTCAACAAATCAAACGCTAATTCAATTGAGCCGGCTTTCCTTTCGCTCTTTCGCTTCGACGTTGTAGTTCGAAATGAAATCTCGAGTCAGCATCATTGGATTCTCAAGTACGGATCCGAGCTTGAAATTATCAACTTCGGATTGAAACAAGAATTGTACGATTGTTTCAATTAGGATTGAAACACGAAATTAACAACTGTTTCAAGCCATTTGTGCTTGTATAAATTACACAGAGAAACCCAAGTTATCTACAAGCTGCGTGTAGATATGGAAATCCTAAATGAAACGCAGTTTCAAACGCTTAATGTAGAAAACAGGAAGTTGAACGTGGCATGTAGATACACACCAAAAAAAAAGGTAACGAAGCTCTAAGAAATGTTAAATACTGCATGGCAAAGGCAAAGGATAAACAATATGACAAAATCTGCTTTATTTAAAAATCGCTTCTACATTTTTCAAACATCATTCTAACACGAGTCATTTCCCTTCAGTTCGGCTCAGACCTGAATCAAAGCTGAATCAACTGAATCTTACATGTGATATGTAGGGTTTTTAAGTGCTGAAAGCTATCCATACCATTCCTCATTCTCGCTCCCTTTCATTAACTGTGATTTTGGACAATGCCGCGCGAGTGCTTGCTAGTCGTGTGGGCTAAGATGCCGCCATTAGTATTTAAGTTCCCAAGACAAGGTAAGTGAGTATAAGTGAAACAACCTAACTTACATGTTTTTCTCCTCTCCTTCTGTTGTGTATATAGTGTGGTGATATTTGATATTTTTCATTGCTGTTTGTTCTATGTAAACGTGGCATGTAGAAAGACATGTATAAAAGTAATGGGTTGGAAAATCACTGTCACTGTGAACAATCAAGTAAACAGAACAAAAAGATCCATTAATCATCCAAGGCAGCTAAAAATCACCCAAAAGAATGATGTTTTTTCATATTCTTTGGATGATTTATAGCTCCGTTGAATGATTAAATGGATATTTAATACATATTCCGTCCAAATAGATACGGAAAATCATCCAACGGATATTTTGTAATGTTGTTCTTTTTCCTCTGTGTACAAGTTCTACATTTGAAATTTGAATTCGACCTCTTTAATCAACTCTTGTGTGCTGGACATATCTTTTCTGTATAAATCCATTCGAGTCCGTCATATTTGCATTGAGTTTTGATAAGAGATAAAGACCAAGCAGAGAACTTAGCTGAAACTTCGAGTCTTTAATCATGTTTTGGACTCACTCAATGTCCATTAATCCAAACCGGTTCATACCAGGTCAATTATTTTACATTTGCAATAAAACCGGTTCTGAAACGATCCGTTACGAGCACAAGAGATATGATACTTCTAAGACCATATTTAGGCTCCAAAAAATTATAAGACAAAGTTGTCTGTACAGCAGTTTTTGCACAAGCTAGGAAGTTTAAGCCAACTTGATGCAATATCTATAAAAATGCTCCAACAACGCCCAAAATAAGCAGGTACCATCATCAGTAGACCTTGCTAGACCAGACTACAGTTGAATTTACATGTTCAAATTTATGAAAGTCCTCATAACTGTAACCAAGGATTTCCAATTAAAGCTAAATACAGTTAAACGTTTTTTTGGTTTCTTTAAAATAACTTTAGGTTCCTTTCATATTAAGAGAATTCCCAGTTCTATGATATTTGGTTACTCTTACATTGTAGCCTTATTTAATTTGATTTCTGCATCTCAAATCATTCCCGATTTGCAACTTCAACTGCCTGCTTTCTAAGATTCTTAAATTTAATTGTAGCCAAATGCAGTAACCCTTTTTATGCACCGTTTAACAAAGAGCAACTTGAAGGCTTAACCTGTGTCACAACAACACCTCGACCTCACACACCGCGCTCAAGTACACACACATGCACCAGCGAGTGTGGCACTTTATGCACCGCTGCGTTTGGAAACAATTGAAAATAAATAAAAAAAATTTCCCGACATTTTTCTTAAACGCCAAATTCGACTTTAGGGGTCCTTGCCCGTTTAGCGGGGCGTAAATATAATAATTTCATTTCTTTGGCTTACCGGGACTCTCGTCCAGTTCCGTGCGTGTGGGTGAGAAGCCCACGCTTAGATGCTCGGAACGTGTGCGTCCATCTGTGTCGGATTCATTGCCATTGTAATGCTGGTGGGCTGACTGACGTGACTGTGGCTGGTGCTGTTGATGTTGGTGCTGCTGTTGCTGCTGTTGCTGCTGCTGTTGCTGCTGTGGCTGGTGATGATTGGGTGTGGAATTGCTGTCAAAGCCGTCGCTGGGTGGTGATGGTATACCGCCATGAAATACGCCATTCTGCGTGGAACCCGAACCGACGGCATTGCCGTTGACACTATGGGCCGGACTATGTGGTGTTGGGGTGACACTATCACTGCCATTCTGTTGACCCGAACCGGGTACTGATGTATAGAGTAGGCCCAGCTCGCGTGCCTCGTTCTCTTCCTGAGCCTGTTGACGACGCAAGGCCACCTGAAAATTGAAGGGATGGAGGGAGGAGAAATGGTTAACCAACTGAAAACCAACCTAAATAGTGTTAAGTTCCAAAGTCTTGAATCAAGAAACAAGGCAACCAATATGATTACCTGGCCAAAGAAATTGCTTGTTTTATTTTTAGCTAGAGCTTAAATAATTCCTAATTTGATTTATATAAGGAAGGAGAGCAAGGGGAAGTAACTGAACAAGGAGAGCAAGCAAGGTTGAAAAGATCGTTGAATAACAATTTTGACTCTGAAATCAATAAGTTCTATATTTGGATCTAGAATTAGCCTTTTTAGCATTATTTTGACATTTTTAAAATGGTTTTCTTTTTTTTTATAAATGTTTGATTTTGAATTTTCATTCTTGTACCAAGTATTTTCATTCTTGATTCAAGAAGTTTCATTTTCAGCAAATTTAAGATATTATACATTCTTGGTTTCCATTTCTTTTCATCTTGAATCAAGATTTTTTCATTCTTCTGTCAAGTATTTCATTTTTAGATTAATCATTTTGGATCTTGGATCAGGAATTTGCACTGTTAGCATAACTCTGACATTTTTAAAATTCTGAACTTCTTACGAATTTTCGATCTTGGATCAAGAATTTTCATTCTTGTATTAAAATTTTTCATTCTTTGATCAAGAATTGTCATTCTAGAATCAAGACTTTCATTCTTAGATCAATAATATTGACTCTAGGATCCAGAATTTGCATGATTAGGAACTCTCTGACAATATAAAAATCCTTGGTATTCATTTACATCAATCTTGTGTCTAGAATTTTCGATCTATAATAAAAAATCTTCGTTCTTGGTTGACGAATATGCATTCTTAATCTAGTTTTGACGTTACTTTTGACATTTAAAACTCTTGATCGAAGAATCAAATTCTCTTATTGGTCTCCTGGTGTATGAACTTAAGTCCGTATTAGTTCTATGTTTCCAAATCTAATATCGAAATTCTTATAGGAAGATTCTAATTCTTGTTTTCGAACATTTTCTTCCAATTTTAAGAACAAAACACTTTGAGTTCAATCATTTCTACAAAGTTGCCTGCTCATTTCGAATACCTAAACCGATTGTACTTTGGACTTTTCGCATGTTTGCCGTCTTGGCTCTCTTCAGCTCACTCACCTGGGCGGCCATAACCCGTTGACGTTCCGCGATCAGCGTACATTTGGCACACACACAATCCCGCCAGCGGCAATAGCGTTTGTGTCCCTTCAGAGCGCTAACCTGCAAGCGGAAATCGTGTTTAGTTTCATTTGTTTTTTCAAAATTTCATTATCCTACCACGCCATGATTGCGACAGCGAGCACATTTTGGTGTACGTTGATAACGTTCGGAGGCGGCGCGTAAGAAAA
Source organism: Lordiphosa andalusiaca (assembly GCA_035044965.1). NCBI lineage: Eukaryota > Metazoa > Arthropoda > Insecta > Diptera > Drosophilidae > Lordiphosa > Lordiphosa andalusiaca. Next base: position 67,299 of record JAWNNM010003213.1, read on the forward strand.
AAGCAGGCGGTAGAGCGCCCAGCACGGGATGCTGGGACATGAGATTTTGCATGTCCACACCCGACGGCAGACTCATGTTGTTTATCAGGTGGGTGTATAATGCTTTGGCAAGCTCTCACTGTAAATCACTCACAACACACGCAAGGGAAATGGGTTTTGGTTTCTATATATTTTTTTGCTTCTATATTTTCTTCCCTTAAATAATTTACGTGGATTAAATTGGACGCGCGCGCGTTGACGACATGGCACACTGAGCCTTCGTTTGCAACTGATTCAAATTATTTGGGATAAAACCCAAACGACTACGGCAGCAGCGGCAGCAACAGCGGCAGCGGCGGCAGCACTAAGCAAATGGCGGCAAGCGGCAACATTTACCAATACAAAAGCCGCTCGCACACACACTTAGAGCGCGGCAGCCTGGGGCAAAATGAGGGTTGAAAATACATAGCTAAAACATTCAGAGAGTGTTGCAACCACCTTTGTGTGTTCAAAACGTTGACGCAGCAGCCGGCGCTGGCGTTGGCCGCAACCGAGACGGAGACGTCTCAGGCGCACCGCTTTAGCAATTAAGAGAAAAGTTTCAAATCTAATTTGGTACTGTATACAAAATTGTGCACTCGAGGCGGCGCGCGGCAGTGGCAACGCGGCGTATGAGCAATGGTTGGTTGCCGGGCTGCTGGTGTTTTGATGGTGGTGGTGATGGTGGCTGCTTTGGTGGTTGTTTGAGGTTTCTTTCATTTTCTTTGTTGCCTTTGTTTCACAGTTTCTGTTTTTTTTTTTTTGCGTTTGTGTGTGCGTGAGAGAGCTTTTTGGGCTAGCCAACCAAAAACGTTGTTGTTGCGACCTCGCCGCTGGTTGGCATGGCGGCGTAGGCGAAGCCACACACACACACACTGACACACACACTCACACTCAGAAACACACACACACACCAACTCATGCCCACAACTGACACAGTTGGCATGTGCCTCTTGAGGGCAACAAGGAATGGAGCCTTCCGCTGCTCCCCGCCGGCTGTTCGGTATGTACACTTTCGACGTGGATGCGACTAGGTTAGGGGTCGTCTGCTCTTCATGTTAAAGTTGCTTTGGTTTTTGGCATATTGCCACTTGCTTTTCAATTTCAGTTGCTTTTGATGGGAAAGAAAATTGTCGAGAGAGCTGGGCAAAAATGTCGGGTCAGAGATCGAGTGTGCGTTCGATCGGTTTACAGGAAAACAAATTAATCACATTGAATCAAATGACATCAGCAAGGTCATCCATCCGATGCAACAGCACTAAGATTTTCCAAAATCTCCATAAATCTTTGATTAGTACACAAGACTTGTCTTACATTACGACAAAACGGTTGTGGTTCTGTTCTTTCTATTAAAAAACAGAAGACGAAGATGGATTCCTTTCGAAAATGTTAGACCGAACCAAAAACCACTTGCAGGTATATTATCTGATATCGTTCACATACCTCTTAATATAGCTGGCATCAGACTACATTCCTTTCAGGCAAGCATTAGGTTGATTCGTATGTGTATCCCATTTCCTTTTCGAAACGATACTCCCATTAATCTGTACGAATTAAGAGTATATAAAAAGCAGTTGTTTCAGAATTTTAAAGAAACACTCAGAAAAAAAAGGATATTAAAGGAATGCATTTGGCAGGATATGTCTTAAATATCCTTTAATCATCCAACGGAGCTAAAAATCAACCACAGGATATGTAAAATTATTATCATTTGGATGATTTAGTAGCTCCACTGGATGATTAAACAAAAAAAAAAAGGATCTTAATAATCTTATATCTTATAATCCAAGGACTTCATTTCGGGGCGCGATGGAATGGAGTGAATTTCGAAATCCATCGACCAGTTGATTTGGTTCGTATAAACCTAGTTATACCCAAAAAAAAGTAGCCAACAAAAGGCCACTACTCGTTCATCAATTTAAAACGATTCAGTATATATTCATTATAATATCTAGTTGATATTTTCGAAAGTATCAAATTTAAATATGGAAGATATTAAATTGAAACTAACTTGCATCAGGCTGACGCCTTTTTTGTATCAAAATTTCGCAACTTGATTCGGTAAAGCCTGAGGGAGTTTTACTGTTTCGATCAGAACATGAATGAAAAAACAGAGCTAATATCAATCCTGCTTTTGCTTTGATTGAGAAAATTCGGAATAGAACGACTTGTGACATCGTTTGGGGTTGCTTTAATCACGGATTTCTCTCATTTATTTCTATGTATCAGTTCTGAACAAAGTATTTACAAAAAGTCTACATATTGCCTTAATTTGTTATCACTTTAGTTTATTACTCTCGTGGGTAAGCCGAAGATAAGTAACCTAACAGAAAGTAGAAAATTTCTTGATACAAAATAATACCTCTCGTCCACAACCATAAAATTTGAAATATTATATAACAATATTTTTTCAAAATCGCCTTAGTCCTAGTCTTACATTAAACCTGATGGTTAGATAACGTTTTCTGAGAAACAGCAAAAAATTTCCATATTTTTAGATACCAGTTCTAAAAATCACATATAGTTTTCTTAAATAAATGGTGGACCTACTATAAATACCTTTCTATATCTGTAGCTATCTGTTTCCTATTGCGATAGAAAGAAGTTTTATGAATTCAAATTCAACTGCAGAGAAAGTCAAAATAATTTACGTAGACCCAAAGAAATCTATAGATCTATAGATCTGTATATCTAAAGTAAACTCTTTTGTTAAAGCACCACCATTTTAGAGGTTTGAGAAAAACCACTGTAAATATTTGAAATAATTTTCTAATATTTAAGGACTTCTGCCTTTTGGTTTGAAAAAAATTGCATTATTTTTCAGCAAAATTTTCCTTAAACTTAAGTAAAATCGTCTTAGGCCGGATTTTATAGGATTTTTTTATGAGAGTAGTCTTAGTGAATATCTTAAATTATAAAAAACTTCTTTATTTAATGAACCGAACCGTTTTTTTGATTGGTTTTCAGTTTGGTTCTGTGGGTTCGGTTAACGGTTCGGTTTAAGAGCACAAGTGAGCTTTAACTAAGCTTAGCTAACTTCTTTCTAATGCTAAAAACAGTACCTTATCGTTGAAATTGCTGAATACATTTTCTAAAAATCTACTTTGAACTAAAACTTTTTCAAAAACAGCAGTTGAAGAAATTGAAAAACCTTAAACCAAACCTATCTAAGTAGTTTGGTTATGGCTTAAATATCTACCTACATGGTTAATGATAATTCTTAGTACCAGTTGCCAAAGCATAATAAATCCAATCCCTGACAACATGTCGGTGAGCATATCAATTAAATATAATCGTTTGTGTTCTTAACAAAGGAATTTCTCTTGCATTTCTGGTAAATAAATAAGTGGGATATGGGCATGGGGCGGTAGACGGGCGCTGGTGGTGGGCCACATTGGCCTATTAGAATGTTACAAAATAATTGCAATTGAAACAAACTCCGGATGCCAGCAGCTACCCAAGCAGCTAGTCACGTGTGCGACAGGAGCAGCGATATTTGAGTTAAGAACATGCGCACGCTGCAGAGCAGACTCTTGCTCTCTGGCATCAATATATTTGCACTCTCTTTCTCTCTCGGAGCAGGCTCCGCCTACAGCCAGAGGCGGGGCTCTTGTTCGCACACACGCATAGCCACACACACACACACACTCCCACTCACACAGACACAGTAAAATATAAAGCGGCTACAATGTTGTACAAGTTGACCAAAAGAAACAAGTTTCCAACTTCAACAGAAGAGCAACCGCAGCCGCTGCCGTTGCTGCTGCAACCTTCCCTATGTGTGAGGAGAGAGAGCGGCACAAGGACAGCACTCACACACACACACACGCAGCAGATGCCTACAGTGGGCAGTTCCAGTTCCGCCAAGTCACAGTCACAGTTGCTGGCAACTGTAAATGGCTATCGTCGGCGAGCTACTGGTTTTTGCGCAGGGCCAATTTCTCGCATTTTAACTTTGTTTAAAGTGCGCCTATATACACACACTCGCACACACACAATGGGGCTACCCTGGGTGGCCACTTGAAAAGTGTTTTTACTGCGTCCAAATATGCAAATTAGTTCACCAGCCACTGATGCTGACAACTTCTTCAACCAACAAAAGCTGAAACATGTCCATTATGTCGTTGGCTTTGCTTGACTTCTTCATGCTTGAGCTGGGCCGGCGGTTAAGGGAAGAGAGCTTGGACATACACACATAGGTATAGTCCAATACAAACAATAATGATGAACAACCAAGGTAACATTCAGTAGTCCGCACAACAACAACAGCAACAACAACAAGCCATAGCAAGAAATGACGAACTATTAATCTATTATGCTTAGTTGATGCTCTTTCCTTCAAATTTCGCTAATTGTGACGGGGTAGTTAGGGGAAGTAAGTGCATAGGATACTTAATCAATTTAATATTTTACATTTGGACCTACTGAGACTTGGAATAACCTTTAAAGAGTTAAAATTTGTTGAAGTTATTAACTGAAACATGAAACTGAATTCTAGGCGTTACACTCATTTTAGAATCCAAAATTAGATTTGGGTTTAGTCCCTGCACTACAGAGTATTCCAATTCACAAACAGAAAAAAAAAATGATATGATCTGGTAATGTCAATGTTATTTTATTTCATATAAGTAAAAAGTCGATATGATGCACTTGAAAATGACCGGCCAGAAAATATCAAGCTGATATTTTAAGAGCAAATTAATATTTTATTTTATTTATATTATTTTGACATTATAAAAACTAAATTTACATACGAAACGCCTAGCCTACATACACAAAACATTGCATTTATGATAACTACTATTTAGGGCCTAAGAGATTCAGAAAAAACCAAATTACTTATATGATCTGGGTATCCAACTCGGGACCTTTTCTACCTTATACGATTGGAATGGCGTCTTATCGTACTCCAACATGGGATACTCGTGTGGTCAGACGCTGCAGAGCCTTCTCAAATATTTCACTAAGTTGCTTGATGATTCGAAATGTGGTACTATTTGTCTCTTTCTGAAACTATGAAACTAATAATGTTTGACAGAATATCAAGTTAACCAGCTCACATCAAATTATTATTGATCTTATATTCATTGGGGGCGCTCCCACAATCACCTACATGACCGATGACGAAAATATTCAAGATGTGCCATCTTTTAAATATGGTTTCAAAGTGGCTTTTCTGCTCGGTAAAGGTGATCCAAATTCAGGACGAATCAACGAACCCTCTTGATAGACGTCGCAAGCAAGGGCTGCATTCACAAAACCGGATTAGTTTTGTGTCGGGATCTAAATATATAGTATATCCAAGAGCTTTGGTAAAGTCACACGATTGTTGAAGTGAGACACAGATGGAGCAAGATCGCTGAACTGCTGGAACAGATGAGAAAAACTAAGGTAAAAACTAAAAACCAAGATCAGAAATCTATTTTTTAAGCATTAAATAACTTAAAATGAACTATTAGCCATGTTTTCAATTACGCTTCCTCAAAAGAATTTACTAAGGGCCGATTTCACATCTTCTACATAGCTACTATGTGTCATATAAACATAGATTTTGCTCTGTTATTTGTAGGTTTATGTGACAGATAACTCTATGTAGAAGGTTAGAAATCTGCTATAAATCTAGTTAAGTCACATAAATTTTTGTGGTTGTGGAATTCAGAACAAGGCTAAGAACAAGCTGATTAAGATTTCTCATCTCTCTCTGATTTATTCTTGCATATATTTTAACCGAAATACGAAATGTTATTGACAACGAGGGTTTTTTTTTACTCTCTTTGTATCTATCTGAAGTGACATTGGTGCAGGTATGTGTCGCGGTGCAGGTAAGGAGAGCGGAAGCAGAAGTCGATCCTGCCCGACCTCGATCAACGCATTACTTAGGGAAAAAAGTGTTTAATAGCTTTAACAGAGCGTTAACATTAATGTTAACACTTTTACATTATGCACCGTTGTTCTTAGCCAATCTCTATGAAAATTTCACAAATTATAGACAAAACCTACTACATTCGTTGCGTAATATGACATGTGTTTCCAAAATTCGTACAGATTAAGATTGGCTAATTCTAAAACCAATAATTTTTGGTTTTACATTAGAAAGCCTCCATTAAGATTTTGTCTAGTGAACTACAAAAGCTGGCTTTGTGGCATTTTTGTCGTTTTTCCTCGTCAAAAACTGATCGAAATAAAAATTAACAAATATTCCCTATTCAACTCTTACTCCACTCTGCTTTTCCGTCAAAGTATTACAGCAAGTGGATCAATCCTACTTTCGTAGTCGAATGTAATGGACTTCGGTGTATTGGGTACTAATACCTTTTTTATCAGTTTGAAACAAGCTAAATTTTGAAAAATCAAAAATATCCATCTTCTTTTCTGTTACTTACTGAGATCTCACTTCCCCCATCAAAAACTGAGTGTAATAAGTAGCCGCTGTATGGTGCTCGCAGCGAACGAGGAAAGTTGAAACCACTTGGGGATCATTGCTACTTTACTTACCTTTAGCTGCTGGCCATACTCATGCATACTCTTAAGTACATATATAGACGTAAATACACCATATCTTTCTTTGCTCTTTTGATGACTCCGACGGGAAGCGGACTCAAGTGACGATGGTCAACTGCTTCTGATTCAGTGTGCGACAGAGATAGAGGCAGCAACAACAACAACAACAACAACAAAAGAAAAGTGCCTTAAAATGTTGACAAATATTTGCCATGCATTGGCCGCAAAATTATTTGATCAAGACCACCGAAAAAAATATACAAAGAAAGATCTTTGGGGTACAGAGAAACAGAAGACGAGGCGAACAATTAAAAATGAAACTTGAAGACATGCGGCTAATGAGATTTCCTTGCGTCATTCACTCACTCATTCATTCAATTCGATTGCGATTTGTTTGTCTTGTGTGTGTTGTTTTTTATGGTTTTTTTTTACAGACACTATTTGAGCAATCCGTTTTGTGGATGCCCCACGAACATTGTCTCTGTTTTTTCTCAGCCCCCTCCCCTGACTGAACACGCCTTCCATTTGGAACTGTCAGCAGCAGCAGGCTTTTGGAACAATGCGAGAATAGCGGTGGCTTCGCCACTCGACGTGGACAGGGTCGAAAAAAAGTTAATTTAATTTCAAGTGTGTGCAACAATTGTCGGTCTACGCTTATCCTTTATACACCCGACCCGCTCGAAATCCACCACCACAGCCATTCACATTCGTCAACATTCGTTTACATTTTGCATATTGTTTTACAAGAAGGTTTCCTTGCCTAGTCGCTGGCTATGAAAATTCTTCGACTTATCTTTGACATAAAGAAATCTCATTAAATAACTTCCTGCGCTTTCAAGTCGTATTCAAGTCCTGCCAGCATCCTGTGACTGTGTACGCTGCTGCTGCGTCTCTTTCGCTTGGCTACAAGCTGAAACTTTGAACTCTCATGTATTCGGATTCGTTTAGCGAGGCATGAAATTACATTTTGCTTTACTTGCACGATAGTCGAGTGAGGGACGGAGAGGGACGTGCGGCAGGAAGGCGTTGCCAACGGAAGACTTGCTTCTTTTTGCAGGCAGCATAAAAAACGAAAACCGGAAACTCATGGAAACGTGAAATTTTGTTAAAAGTTTATGGAAACTTTTCGGCTTTTTGCTGTACTGCTGCCATTTTGTTAACAGAAAACTGTTCCTTACCAAGTTGTAAGATTTGTTTTGTGTCACATGCAGAGCTGGAGGGTGGATCGAAAATATATACTTGGATATACTGTAGTCAAACGAGTTTGAGGGACATAAACTTTATTCTCTTATTAACTTCATCCATCAGTTTGATGGACTATCTTATTTCGAAATTAGGTTCCTTTTACCTTACCTCGGTAGATTTAAGTTCGAGTACCGTTTACCATACCTACGACTATATTTTCGACGATCTTGACAAGAGGAAAGGTACTTTAATGACAATTTAATTTAAAATTATAGCCTGTGTGGTAATCTAATCTAACTCAATCCTTGTTAGAATTTGAGATTGTCGCTGTGACTATAAAAAACACATAGTCTTGGTCCCAATAACTGTGTAGATCCTTACAACTCTTTAAGTCGAGAAACTATAGAAAATGGTCGGTGGGACTAGCAGTGAAACAAGGTATATAATCACTAATCTGAATCGTATCAGAGTTGATGATGAATGGCAGCATTTTATTCAACAGTCAATATAATAATCGAGAAGCCAATCACCAGTGTACTTTGCTATCAACTTACGTAATCAAGTTGTTACATTAGGATCCATTTGGGCTGGACAATTTATTGAAACACTTTTTTATTTCAAATTTTTCTTTTTTCGTATCTTTTTTTTAGGAATATTTATTCATTCTAGGGTTAGGTCAAGGGTGCTTTCTTTTGGATGTTACATACTTAAACACAAGCTCAATATACCCTGTGTACCTCTGGTATAGAGTATCAAAAAAAGTTTAAATAAATGATTTCTATTTTTCTAATAATAATTTCAATAATTTTAGATGACCTTAAAAAATGATTTTTATTTTACCCAAAAAATTGGCGAATTTTTTTGTCTGGTGACTCATTCTAGCAGCCATCTCGCCATGCTTGCGATGCCAAAGCTGCTTGGGAATTTCAAATTAGCTGACGTGCAAAAACAGAAAGACAGTGCAGAAACAGACTGAAGCCGTCCATGTGTTTCCAATGGCCTCACCGTATTAGTGTGAGAGACATAGTGCGTTTTTTTCAACAGACAAATCCGATTTACGATTACTGATTTATGATGACATTCAGCAGAGAATCATTAGCAATTGCAAATCGAAAATCAGTAATCGTAAATTGGATATACATATCTGCTGAAAGCGCCCAATGTTTTCCATCAATGGTATGTGAAAAGAACGGTTTTCATTTAATGCACAAAAAAAACAGTTGATTTTGTTATGGTTTAATATTCATTCCTTCATTTAATCAATTCATTCAGTCAATCCAATCTCTAGTTCCTTTTTATGAACTAGAAATAAAGAGGAATGTTAACTTCGGTTCGGCCAAAGTTTGCATATCCTTGCAGTTCTTTGTGGACTTTTTAGTGGAAATGCCCCAATGCAGAAAATAGTTTTCATTTCGATTTAATTTTATCAAAAATTCATGAAAAGTGTCTTATTAACAATTGTTCTTAAAAGGGGTTTTAAAACGAGACCATTTGAAGGAAGTCTAAACTCTCTAAACTCTATCTTAAACCGTTTTCTAGCTTCTTAATATTTTAGAAATCAACAATAGAGCCCTCTTTTTTTATTTTTATAAATATTGCTTAAATAAAACAGTCTCTCTTAAAATATAGGCCAAGCTTCGCTGCACACTTTTGGCTTTCATAACAGGAGAGTAATTCCCACAGACAAAAACTGATCCCTACCAGCACGTTTGACTTCCCCCTAATGTACACAGTAGCTTATGTTGGGACTCCTCTGCTCTTAAACCTTATATGTTTCTAAGTAATCAAATTAACTGAAGTATTTTGTGAGCTCTTTGTATGACTAATACCTCCCCACTCAAATGACACAGGCCAAGCACCAATATTTCTTCAATTTCGCAAATAACAATCACAAGACCGGAAACTCACATTTCAAACAATTGTCGGCACAAAAAAAAAAAATGGCTCAAGGAACAGACCTAGCGCACAAAATAAAATTGTATACAAAATTGCGAATTCCGGTAGCAAATCATTTGACACCATGACGTTAATACGGGCCATTATATGATTGTTGGCAGGAGTAGAGGAAGCAGTTGTTGTAATTCGAGCTGGCCACAGCTCTCAAAACATGGGCTCATGACTTTGGCCATTGACACGCTTGGGGTGTTGATTTAATATACATTTTTGTGTAATTTTTTAATAATAATAATAGGGAAGAGCTCTCAGCTAATGCTAATCATAGCCATTGTTTGGGCATAAACACTGTTTCCAATTTCCAACTACCTAAATGGCTTCGCGTTGTCTCACCCCCAGTTAGGGGTGCACAGTGAACGCCCCTTTGACAGTGAGCCGAGGCAACTGTTATTAGTTGGAATGCGCACATATGCCCAGGGTCAGGGCGCGTGGTTCCCAGCCAAGTATAGGGTTTACTCGCTCTTTCTCAACTTATGTTAATGACATCTCTTGAAACGCCCGCGGGTCATATTTAATTTTGGACTCTGCCAGCTGTGAATTTTATTTGATTTAATTAAAGAAGAAAGATTTCAGAGGTTGCATAATGGCCGACGAATTGACAGGCCATTTGGATGAGGGGTGAAAGCGCTACCCAGTGTCGTCACAACATACGAGTATCATCAACTGGACACCAAGCTGCTGATAAGTCAATGTCATGTCGACAAACGATTGAGAGCTTCGCTTAGATAAGGAAAACGAGATTCAGAATGATCTTACTTAATCAACCAACCGAATGTTGAAATACAACTTTAGAACAATAACAATGTGATCTAATATCAAATGGTTTTCAATTTGAATTAAGTTGTGACAAGTCTGGCAATGTGTTACAAATCCGCTGGGAAATTATGCATGCAGCAAAACCTGAACTATAAATTACAATTGCATTGCAAGTAAATGAAATCCAGTGCGGAAACAACTTTTGAATTGACATTGACTCAGAATCAATGCTGAAGATCAGACTATATTTAACTCAAGGGGTGGCGAGTTTTGTTTAATGAAAAGTAGGAAGCTAAATAAATACCGTTCGTTCTATATCGACTTACCTCGCTACCGTGTGATCTCTGCACATTGGTTTGATTTCTAGTCTTGCTGTATTAGATTCCTAATTTTTAAGGTACGCCTTTGTTTGGCCAAATCGGTCAGACTTAAGCACTGCTTCAGTATTAAATTCCTTTAATAGAATATTGATTATGCAGTACTTGGTCGTTCGATATCTAATCTTACTTCTCGTAGCCCTTCAGTCTGAATTGCACACGATTAAGTGCGATTTTGTGAATTAAAATATTATTTAGCAATGTGCAATATATTCACTTGTATACAAGATCATAGCTCGAAGTGTTTGTAATGCTCAATGCGTAATACAGAGAAAATAATTGTGAACAGATATCATGTTTTCGTCCTCTTTTGTCCTTGGACATTTATTAAAAATGTATACAGCTCATTACTTAAAACTTTAAATATGTTTGACTTTTTGTAAGTATATCGCCAATTTAATTAAAATTAGATCAAACGCTCCTAGATCAAGTTCTTTTCAAACCGAAAAGATTCTTAACTAAAGTACTAAGTATTTTGTACAGAATACAAAAAAATAGACTAACAATGCAAGCGCCAATGCAAATGCTTTGCATCTCAAACAGTTTGCGTTAGAATTTGTGAAGTGCTGCCCATCGTCGTAGCGGCCGGTGCTTCCCAGCATTATTGTTTGTTTCCCTTATAGCTACCCAGCCGGACTTTGTAGAATGTGGTTTCTATCAGAATGTCATTTTTCGTACTTCTTTTTACGGGGAAAAAGTAGCTACCTGTTTGTTTTTTGGTATAATAGAAGTTGAAAAATCTGTATGAAATTGTCACTACATTCTGATTTTATGTGCTAAGAAGGTAAGAAGTCACTTTTAGACGAAACCTTTCCATTTGACGGTTTCACGCCTTAACAAAAGCGAATGGAACTTTTCACAGCTTGGAACTACTTCCCTATGGAAAAATAAATATAAAAGTGGTGCATATTTTATGGTGTCAGGTCCAACTGGGTAGTATTGTCTATCCATCCGATCCGATCCATCTTTTTTGGGAGGCTGAACGAGTAGTATATGCCATCATACCATCTCCGAGATCTGTTTGCTCATACCGAAGGTATTGCTTTATCGTCTGATCAAGAATATGTATACTTTATGTATTCGGAGATGCACAATCTTAATTTAAACTGTATTCCTTTGGTGAAGTGCATATAACAGTGCTATATAAAATGCAAATAAGTTCGGATTGGATATGGTTTTGAAATGATAATGCTCCGATTCAGCAGTTAGAAATTATAAATAAATTCTATAAGTTCCTAAAAACAGAAATAAAGTGATGTTCCGTTTTGGAATGTTAACAATTTAGAGAACCGTAGAACCGAATCGGTTCTTAGGCCCGGTTTGGAGCCTTGCAACATATGGATTAAAAGATATGTATGTATTGTATATATCAAAAAAGAAGTTTATACGTGTTTATTTATTTATATTAAAGAAAATTTGGCTGAGATCAAATTTCGAATGAAATTTTTGAACATTTTCATGATTTAAAGTACCTTTATAGACGTCAGATGTGGTACACAAAATCATCATAGCATCAGTTCAAGCTAAGCATGTATCAATATTCGGCATTTGAAAAGCAGTATCAAAAATATAATATGTATTATTAATAAATATCTATTATGGCTATTACAAAAAATATTCGATATTCAATATATTGCCTCGGAAATAAATTCGATAACGATATATTGTAGTATTGGACAATTTATAGAAATTTCAATATATCGGGGTTTTAAAAAAAACATACAAAAAATTGTTGATATGGTAGATACACTGGTTTTGACTTTATTGGATATAATGGTAAAATTCATTTTCTTCATTGAAAAATAAACCATACAGCGTTTTTTTTAAAGCGAAGATATACCATTTTGTATACTTGTGCTCGAAATTGTCATAAAGTCCACAGCCCAAAGAATGGTATGATGCAAAAATTGGACAGTTTGCTTGTCACATGTGCCGAATACTATTGAAAATTTTAAACAGCACAGTTCAAAATTTTGTAAAAAAAAAACAGAGAACTGTTTGGGATAGTTTTCTTTTGAAGTTAAGGAGTAATATTCTCCGAAAATATCAAAGAGACTCAAAACAAATAAATTTATTGGCAAAACTGGCATTGTAAGCCACTTTAAGCTCAAAGTACTTAGAATCTACTCCTGATGGACGTAGAAAATTGTTTAGTATCACCACCAACCCTTCAATTCAGTGCATAAAGTTCAATTTTGTAGAAAATGATCAAAATTTTACAGAAAAACAAATTAAAAGATATATATCACATTGAAAAAGTTTTTTTTAAGACCCCAGAATCCAAATGAATCCTAAATCATAGTAGATCTATTTTATGTGTTTTAGGAATTTATATTCCACGGCAGGTCCCGCAATCAGCCGTCATATGCCCTATCAGTGTAAGCCTTATCTACAGCCAAGAATTGAAATGAATAACATGACAACTTGGGAGTATTGAGTCTCACATGGACTGCTCTGGCTTATCGTCTTTGAACTCTTGACACAGTGTCTGCCGAACCAGCTGGCATCCGGCAAGTTTATAAATGTGGACCGCCCGAGTGTGGGGCTTTCAGTCGAGAGATTCTACCGAGACGTAGAAGTGCTTTAAATACTAAAATGCTGAAGTATCTGATTGTTGCTCTGGCACTCTGTGCAGTGGTCAGTACCAAATGAGTTCATTTGAATTCGAGCCGTTTTAATGAGGTAATCCAACACACAGGCCACAGCCGATGGCGAGTGGAAGCCCAAAACTGGTGACGAGATCAAACAGATACGCATTGAGTGCCTAAAGCAGCATCCCCTGAGCGGCGATCAGATCAGCTCACTGAAGCAGCTCATCTTCCCCGACGAGCCCGACGTACGTGAGTATCTGCTGTGCACGGCCACCAAGCTGGATATCTTCTGCAGTCACGAGGGCTACCATGCCGATCGTCTGGCCAAGCAATTCAAAATGGATTTGAGCGAGGAGGAGGCACTGCAAATTGCCCAAAGCTGCATCGATGACAATAGCGAGAAGAGTGCGGTCGATGTGTGGGCCTTCCGTGGCCACAAGTGCATGATGGCCAGCAAGATTGGCGATCGGGTGAGGGCCTATGTCAAGGCCAAGCAGGAGGAGGCGGCCAAGGCGAATAAGGCTTAAATAAATTGAATAAATTTATTTGGGGGCAAACACAACTTGTCTACATGTGCAATGGAACTAGGGCTACTGAGCAAGTGATTATTTATGAGCCCAATCTTCAGGCATCGCCACCCTCGGATATGGTTTTCATGGACGCATTGATGTGCTCCACGACGGGTAGGCTTATGTCCAGATTTGGGTTGCGATAGCTCTCCAGAAAGTAGCATGTGTCACTGCCATTTGAGTGGCCGAATTCCTTGGGCAAGCAGGATGGATCCCTTGGTTGAAGGTCAAATTTGAAACCCTCATGTTTGGTCAGCCAGCTGAAATAAAGAAGGTGAAGGTAAGATCTGAGGGGGGTTGGGAACTAAAGCTAGCCGCAACTTACTCCTTGGTGGTGGGGCTAACATTGATTTTAAGAGCCTCGCTGCCGGATTCAAATTTATTGGCTATGGTCACGCTGTGCCCAAACAGACAGTATCGGGGCATCTTTCTGCCCACCACTCCGGCGAGCACGGTGCCCGTGTGCAGACCTATGCGCATTTTGATTTGCTCACCATCCGGTGTTATGTGCTTGGAGCAGGCATCAATCATCTTTAGGGCCATCCAGGCCACCTTGTGTGCATCGTAGATGGAGGCGCGGTGTAGTCCACTGGCCACGCAGTATGCGTCCCCAATCGTCTCCACTTTGTACACATCAAACACATCGCAAAACTCATCAAAGTCCTTGTACAAACCCTCCAGCATGCTGATCACCATGAAGGGCGTAGCCCCCGAGCAGATGTTGGTGAAGCCCACAATGTCACTGAACAGTATGGTCACATCCGGATAGGTCTTGGCATCAATGGCGGAGCCCAGCCACAGCTTCTCCGCTATCTCAGCGGGAAAGATCAGATGCAAGAGGCTGACATTTTTCTTACGCTCCTTGGTCACCGCCGAATTGGCCTCCTCAATGCTGCTCTTCAGCTTGTCCATGCGTCTGCGCAGACCATCCTGGGCGCGGGCCTGTTCACCCACCAGTATCACCTCACGGGTGGCATCGTGCAACGGTATGTCCGAGATGAACAGGCCATTACAGGTGAGACCATCCAGGCCATCTAGGAAAGGTGAGCCTATGAACAGCAGCGAATTGGACTCCGGGCAGTGCACCATTTGGCCCTTAATCTCCAGCCCTATGGCCGGAAAGTCAGTGACTCCTGGTGGACTATTCAAACCAATCAGGAAGGGTGTGTAGGTGCGTCTTACGATATCCCGAAACTTCATGCTCAAACCCTTGGGCCGCTTGAAGTCAAAGTAAGTGCTGGCCACGCAGCCAAAGTCTGCCAAATAGGGCTTGTATAGCTTGCTAAAGCCACGTCCCAGCTGCACCAGCTCCAGCTGCTCGTTCATGATGAAATGCCAGGGAAACATCTTGCAGAAACTGGACGAGTTCATTTGCAGGTCCGAGGCATTGCTGGAGTTGCTGCGCTGTACCGTTTCCGGCAGGGGCTTGCTTACCACCGCCGGGCGTCCCATCATTAGACTCTGCGAGTTATCCTTGACCAGGGAGAACAAATAGCGATAGCGACGTGCATCCCCCTCTACGGGCTCAATTTTGATATTCACATCCACCTTGTACAGCATGCGAGTGAGGGCCTTGAGAGAGCCCAACAAGAGCCAGGCAATCACTGGACGCTCCGAGGTGAAAATCAACTCACCCTCCCCGGCGCACACAAAACCAGTGTCGGTGACATCGGCCTAAGTAATCGTACATTAACATTATGCTAGATTATCCTATTTTTCGACCTACCTCCTGCAACTTCAGCACATCGTACACCCCATCGAGTGAACCCAAAAACTCCTGCAAATCCGTGCCCAAACAGCGAAAAGCTCGCTCTATAATCCCCGTACAGCAGCAGGTAATCAGCTCTTCACCCAACAAAACCAAGATTTCACTGGCGCTGGCCTCATCCATTTTCAGCAGCAGCTCTTGGATGTCCGCCAGGTAATCATAGTTGGCGCAACTCTTGAAGGTCTGCGGATCCAATTTACTGAAAGCAAAAACAAATTACTAAAGATTTAAAACACCAAAAAGAAGCCATCTCCACTCACAGCTTATGTATATTGGGCCAACTTTGACGATATTTGGCCACCAGCGAGGTGACCGCAGTATTGAGATCTTCATTTGACGGAGCCGTCAACAATTGGATGGCCATTTGCAAATGCGTCAGGGTTAAAGCATCATCGGACAGCTCTTCATCCTCCAATGCCCAGTGGGCGCCGGGCTCCACCACCACCGAGGGTTGACGTGTCAGGGAGTCGGTGCGTCGAAAGAATGGACACGCCATGTTGCGTGCGCTTCAGTAAAAGGCTATAAATGTGATTAGTTGTGTCAGCAAATCAAATTAAATCAATAAATTATGAAAAAAGTTTTTATATTTCCAGCAAACACCAAAATAGACACATTCTTAATTGTGTTGGGGGAAGAAAAATAGCCATGGGCCAAAACAATTAAGAACAAATAATGCAGCAGCAGCTCAGCAGCATTTTTAAATTCCAGTTTTCTTTACTGATTTGCTTCTGGTTTTGGTGATACATTGAGAATAGCTCCAAACATCTGCACAACTGTACAATTAGTTTAGTTTGAAACAGCGGTGCAAACCGGTTCTGAACCGAACCGAAGGCCACATAGAAAATTGGTTTGGTACGGATCACTTCAACGTGATGTCTGATGACATGAAGGCTTTGAAAGAAAGCCATATTTTGGAACATTCAAGGGCGATTTCCCATCTTCTAAATAGCTGCTATGTGTCAGATAAGCTTAGATTTTGCTCTGTAGATGAGAAAACGGCCCTTAATAGATTCTTCAAGCTCAGAATAGAATCGGGTTTTACTTATTGTTGGCGATTTCGAATTATTGTTGACTTTTAACAGTGAATTAACAACTATTCATCTCCACAACACCATATAAAGACTGATTTTTTTGTCAATTTTCTCTTTGGCAACACAGTTTTTGGCAGCTCAGCTATTTCGAGTCAAATGTTACTGTCAAACATGTTCAGTTTAGTATATAATTTATTCATGAATCGACTTAAAAACGAACAACGCCTTCAGAAATTTGAATTTCTTTATCAAAATTCCCCTTTTTCTACACTTTTTTATCGGAAAATTGTGTTCAGTGACGGAGTTTCTATCTGGTTGAGTGGATTTAAAAAGTAAAACTGCCGTTTTTGTAAGAACTACTTATTTATAGTAAAATCTATATAAAAATCCAGTACGCCATCTTGAAAAGCTTATAAAAATCTACCGAAGTACTTGGCTTACGTATTTAGAAAGTGTTAACAGTAGTAACTGTTTCCTGAATCTTGAATTTTTCACCACGGAGCAATCAGGCATCAGCTTACACTCAGAATAAAGTCGAGGGCTTTGTACTTAAATTAAGTACAAGCAGTGTAAATAGTAGGCTAAGTACGAAAATTCTTGATTCAAGTATAAAATACTTCTTTGAAATACGAGTTTCTCAATACCAAAATAATAAATTTAAGTTTGATTCAGGATATACTAAGTAGTAAACGAAATAATTTAAAATCTTATTGATCATAGTCCAAGGTTTGTCATAAGTATGTCATATTGTTTGTTTAAGTCCAAAAATATCCTAAGACATTCTTGAAACATAATAAGAGTACATGAAACAAGTACACAGAAAAATGAAGAGGGGAGATTAAATCAATCTCCAAAAAATTTATTCGATCTCTACCTTGGAATTGAAGTTTTAAGCAACAGTCGTACTAGATCCGAGATCAAGTCAATCTTATTCGTATTTGGAATGAGAAATTCAGGGATTGACCGACTTTTTATACCGTCGTTTGGTTTTTTTTTTATTCTGTACTCAATCCACAATGTTTTTTATTTTACTTTTACGGTGAGAACGAAAATTTCTTAATTTAAGAACATTTGTTCTAATTTTAGTAATATTGATTGTCTCTTTTTGATTCTACCATGTTTCAAACAAAACTAACCTACAATTTTGCATGCATAACGGTATGAATTCTATTCCGATTGGTGAGGAACACTGTCAGTCTGATGTTTTTGAGCTTATGACATGAGTAGTTAGTAGTACCAGTCCCAACCATAGTTTGAATTGAAAAAATGTTGTTTTGAAAATTAAGTTAATCGTGAGTTTTTACCAAGTAAAATTAAAAAACAGTACAGAAAAACCGTTTATTTGGCTAAGATTCAGCCTGCGCAACCTACAAAAAAAATGAAAAAAAATCTCAAAAATACTTTTTTGGGACACTCTAGTTTTGATACCTCTGCCAGTTGCTTATTTTGATCACGACTATAAGATATAATAGAGTTCCGTTACCTGGGACTAGTTGACCATTCCATCAATGGCTTGTTTTTTGAAGGCTGTAAACCTCCAAAATTTGTAGAAGTTTTTGTTGTTTGGTTGGAGCATCAGGTCAAGCTAAGCTCTATTACTATTTTCAAATCAAAAGTATGATGAATGCTCCTAAATATATATTCTCAACTATATTGTGTTGAAATATTTTTCAAATGACGGACATGACCATATCAACTCAGTTTGCCATGCTGAGATCAAGAATTTAAATTCTTCATGTGATCGGAAGATTTTAACATATCCTCTTAAAATGGCGCGGTTTAAGGGAATATTTATAATGAAAATAATGATAAATATCTATTTTGTTAACGAAATTCGAAAATATAAATAGCAAGCCTCGCCACTCATTAAAAATGGGAAATTAAATGAGGCCTATATTTAGACTAGCCTAAAAGTATGCTAAAGAAACTCACTTCTCGCCCTCAGAATGTCCCTAGGCTCTTTTCTTGGACTGGCTGGTTTGCTTAAAAAAATCAATAATTCAACAGGAATTTTGTGCTCGGCTTAAAAATCAACCGAATCTTATCTTATTTAAAGAAAATATTCAATTTTTGACATTGATATTCTGGGTATCCGTCTGGTTGGTTGTCTGTTCACCCTGCATTTTGCATCTTGTGTGGACTTCTCAAGTTCAATGTGCACTTGGCTACGTGCGCCACCCACTGGCCCCATAAAAGCCTGTGCCAGCAGCGCCTGCAGTGTGGTGTCGCCTCTTCTTGAGTGGCTGCAAGCGTCTCTGCCAAGTGGAGGTCAAGTGTGTGTGTGTGTGTGTGTGAGTGCAAGGCTCACTTTTGCTTTCTTAAAACTAAATTGGTTTTGCATAATTTATGATAAGTTTGCCTTTCCCATGCCCTAAATATATAACACTGGTCAGCACTGCATAGGGATAGGGACACCACCCTCACCCACAATGGATACACAATTTTCCAGCTCTGACCCAACTTTTTTCTACGCCCGTAGCACTTCTTGCACTCTTGTCTTGCATACTTTCAGGCTGTGCGCACTTACCTGAAACAGTTTTCAAATTGACAGCTAGAAAGTTGGTGCCAACTATTTGATTGCTGGCCACTTAAACTTGTGGAAATTATCTGAGGCAGCTGAATAATTTTCGCACGCCTGAAAAATGTCACAACTTAAAACGGAATGAACTTTGCCACTGAAGAGACTAACGGGCCACAGCTAAAAGCTAACGAAAAAGCTTAGTATGCAAGCTTATGGAAAGCTTAACTCAATCAGTGAAAGTGTGCAGTGAATGTGCATTGTTGTTTTGGAATACAAAAAGAGAGAGCGTCGACCCGAGACCGTGATACAATAACAAGGTGAGGCAGCTTGGGAGAGCTGTGTTCAGCTCTCAATTGTTGGAAAAGTAGGTGAGAAGGTAAGCAGAGCATTTGAGTGCGTAATATTGCAACGAAGCAATAATGCAAACCTCTCGAAATGAAAACTGGTCAAGTGTCTTCCTCTTTCAAGAGAGGCAGCATCTTCAAATTTTCGCACATCGTCGGGTTGATAGACCCTGGACATGGTTTGATCTAGAGATAGTTCCCCGAAAGAATGAAAAACATAGGGATTCATCTTAGCGATTCGTTCTTAGAATTTTCTGTACGTTTTGTTATTGTTAAATGAGAACAAAAACGTTAGTTGAACTCAAAACATTTGTTTCCTACAGTAAGACTAAAAATTAAAAAAAAAAACTTTTTCTTAGTTCTAGTACTAAATATCTTGGGTTAAGTACAATATAGACTTACAGTGCAAGCACCAAAAAGTCTACAATGAATAGGTGGAGTTCTACCGAAGCTGGACAATCAACTAGATGTGGAGCTCCGTCAACAACCTATCGAAATTCCTGTGGGGGTACACTTATTTTAAGAGTAAAAAGCTTTAAGAGGGTATTAGCCATTAGAATTTTGAAAAAAAAAAACAATTTTTTTTTACAAATTTCGAAGATTGGATCAAATTTGCTGTCTCCTGATCTATAATCTATATTCTTATAATATTTCCATCCAAACGAATCGGATTTCGAAACAGGGCGTTATATAAAAATACAATTAATTCCCTTTTTTGTAGTCAGGATTTCACAGTTCTATCCGACATGGTTTATTACACAAAGCAAAAAAAGAAAAATCGTAGAACGTAAATAAATAAAAGCCTCCTTGAGCCTTCTTTGAGCACAGTTTGATGTTTAAATCCCAGGTTAACATTTTTTGCTCAAAACTGTTGTCAAAAAATGATCGTTCGTCGTTTCGATTACGAACACGAAACCTACAAAGAAAGGAGTGTATAACTGTAAAATGAAAAAAATCGTCGTCGAACGACGAAGAATGACCCTTCAGCTCTAACCCCCTTCGCAAACTTTTCCTATGACTCTTTTCTGATCAAAATGAATGTACCGTAAATTGTGTTTTCATCTATGTCCTTAACCAACCGTAAAATCCAAGCTCTTAAGCTTCACACCTATCGTTTTTACTGCCTTGTCCCACCTTGTTTTTTGTTTTAATCATGCCCAAGTCGTCTCTGCGCATGACTTTCTTTGGATGCTTCTGATGCTGGCCGAGCTTTCAATCAAGACAAAGGCCAGTCAGAGTAGGGCACACTCCAATTAACCTGTTGCGTGTGACTCTCACCAGCTCTCTTTACCGTTGCGCGCTCTCCCTCTCTCTTTTTGTGATAAAGGTACACACAATAATCAATCCGCCACACAGCTGTGTTTCTCTGTGTATCTGCAAGTGGAAAGCCCGAATGCTGCTTATGCTGCACACATGTCCCACCACCGCACCGGTGTGCGCGCTCCCAGCTGAAAACCGTTTTGCTGCTCTCCAGCAGTCGCCGAGCGTCCAGCCGATTGAAATTTATACGCTGGCCCTCAGTTTCTAGACGGTTGGTCAAAAGTGCGCAACGTGTGCTGGAGCCAACGAGCTAGTGGGATTCGTCTTTTGGGGGTGGGGCAGCCAACGAAATTGTCAATTAAAAGTGCATTTAGCTTGAAATTGTTTCAAATGGGCAACTTGGTGAGTTAAACTCTAGGCGATATTTCACGGAGAAGGCAGAGCAAGATGCGTGCACTGAATTTGCATTGGAGTACACCCTGCGGATGCTTTATCTAACCGCAAAAAGAACCAATACATACATACTCGCATGTGCATACAAAAAAAAAAAAAGAAATAAGAATCAAGCTTTTGTCCTTGACCTTGCACACTGCCGTGTCTTGTGCTCTTTCTCTCTCAGCGCATTTCTGGATGGCGGAGGCAAAAAGCTCGCGCAGTGAAAGCGAAAGTTTTGACGGGAGGCAAGAGCATCAGCTTCCCACCCCAAAGGCCTATGCTATGCATGCATATTGTTTCCCAATTAGACTACTATAAATAAATACTTAGCGTTAATCTAATCGCTTCATTTGTAATTTTGTACCCGTCTAATCTCCACATGATTTCTTCAACTCAAAGGCCAAATCGCATGGCCTAAGGCTGGTGCCGTTTCTGGTGGCGCTGATACTGTACTTCGCATTGGTACGATCGGAACCGCAGGGAGAGCTATGGACCACATTGCTCAAATGTTTGCCCATTGTGGCCCTGGTGTTTTATATTCTTAGCAAAGGATTCCAGCTCAATAAACAGTAAGTTTTACTCGCTTTTCGTTTAAGTAAATCACACTAGGCCATAGTTTCCTCTTTCTTATAAAGCGGTAGAGTTTTGGAAAAGATCTTGTGAAAGATCAGCCATCAAGACAAATTATAAGCAGATAAATGGAGATTAGAAGATTGAATTCGAGTCACTGAATCGGAATATCGAAAATAGGAACAGTCCCTGGATGACTTCTTTAGTGCCCTTGGAATTCAAACAAAATCAGTTTGTCAAGTTATATTTGATTAGACTCAAATTAATTTTTTTGTTTGTCGAGAAACCTGACTTAGTTCCGATTTTCCATCTTGTATATAGCTGCTATGTGTCAGATAAACTTAGATTTTGCTCTGTTATTTGTAGATTTATGTGACAGATAGCACTAAGTTGTAGTTTAGAAAAAGGCCCTTAAAATGTACAAATTATAATAAGGTAAAGCATAGAGGAAAGTTAACTTCAGCTCGGCCGAAGATTGTATACTCTAGCAGCACGTTTTTCCAACTAATCTGAAGGACATATACACTGAAAACAAACAAGTTTTTATCAATATAGCTACTTTTCTGACTCTCCTTTGGAATGACAGCTGTACTATATAAATGGCCGATTTCGCTCAAACTTAGTTGAATTATGGAAAAGCATAGCATACTAAGAAATACAAAGTTTGGAGTCGTTTTCTTTGAAAACTAAAAAGTTTTTCTCACTAGAACTAGTTTTTCGACCGATCGTTTCTATGACAAAACTTTAAAGAATTGTGTGAAAACTTATAAAATAAATATATGCCAATTTAAAAGAGGTTTACATTGAAAACAAAAAAGTTTTTCTTAACAAGACTATTTTTCTAAACTTATATTTCAATGGCAGCTATACTATATAGATGTCTGATTTTGACCAAACTTGGCAGAATTATGGAGAAGCATAGAAAACTAGTAAACACGGAGTTTGTAGACGTTTGCATTAAAAACAAAGTTTTTCTCACTAGAACTAGTTTTTCGACTGATTGTTCCTATGGCAGCTATATGTTATAGTCATACGGTCAGGCCGGTTCCGACAAATGTGCAGCGTATTTATACCAGAAGTCTTCGTGCTAAGTTTAGTCGCGATGGCTTTAAGACTGATGGAGGAGATATATCGACTCAGCCCGTCATGCTGATCAAGAATATATAATATATTCACAAAAAAAAAAACCGGATATCAATCCGAAACGGGATTGAAAACAGGTTAATACCGAAGCAGGCCTAAAGTGATCCTTTTTTTGGAATTAAAAAATAAAGTGGGAGAGAAATCAAGATTTTCCGGGATCGGATCAAGAATATCCGGGATTACCCTGTATTCAATCCCCTTTCGGATTGATTTCTGTTTTCAGTGTACTTCATGTGGTCGGAAATGCTTCCTTCTATGCGTTACAAACATCTGTACAATTTCAATATACCCTCTGCAAAGGGTATAAAAAGAAGCTGGAAGCAAAAACAATGCTGTTTTTACACTTCAGCGAATCGACACCTACTGAAAAAGAAAACCTTATGAAGAGACTTCCAAAATAAGTTGATTGTAACATTGTCTTATTGTACTTAAATCATTTTCAACTTATTTGTGTACAGGTAATTTATTTGAGAATATTTTTTTTCTTAAAGACTATGTTCTAAGTGAAGACTCTAAAACTCAAGATGAGTAACGGCCATTCAAGTGAATTTACAAATTGCAGAAACACTTTGAATTTATAAGCTTTGTCAGGGTTAGTGGATACATAAATCATCCCATCAATCCTTTTCAATATGATTGGCATAATAAGAGACTGTTTATTTTCTTATTATTAATACATTTTTTATTTGCTAGCTACCGCCGTTCTCAGCTGATTCTACTCGGCTTGGTCTTCTCCTGTGGCGGCGATGCCCTGCTCAATGTAAATCTATTTCCCTTTGGCATGATCTCTTTTGGAGTGGCACATGTGTTCTATATCAGCGCCTTTGGCTGGCATCCGCTGAAATGGCTCATCGGCTTGGTTCTATATGTTGCCGTGGGACTATGTAAGTTTTCTCAACACAATATTTCGCTTTTAAACATTCCCACAATATTTCTCATCCCATTGCAGTTGTGTTCTTTGTACACGACACTCTAGATGAGATACTCATCATCGGTGTGCCCATCTACTGTGCACTGATTACCACCATGTTGTGGCGTTCATTGGCACGTGCTGTGTCCGAGAAGGACTTTCTGAGCATTTTCTGTGCTGTGGGTGCCGTTTTGTTTGTCATATCCGATGCTCTGATTGCAATCACCATGTTTATGGCCGTGCCGTTGCCCGGTGCCCGTTTGATGATCATGATCACTTACTATGCGGCACAATTCGCCATTGCGCTGAGTACGGCAGATGATGGACCAGAGGGAGAAAAGCCGTGCCGGAAGAAAATCAAATAATTATCCGAAAAGCTCAACTGATATCACAAAGCATACAATCATACCAAAAACCACCAAAATTAGTACTTCCAAATGTTAGCCGCATTTTCATTGTCCGTTTTAAATGTTGAAAAATTATTGGAAATGTGGCTGAGTAGTGTTAGACCTTGAGTGTTAGTAAATAAAATCAAATTAATTTCAAAAGTATTGCTCTGTTTTTTTGGAAGAGTGATTTTGGGAAGTGATCTTTCAGAATAAACACGTTTAAAAAGTTGATTTCCAAAAACCTAGGTGGAATTAATCAGAAACTTTTCGGTTCGGCTATTCTGAGCATTCTGTGCATTGGATTGCCAGGATTGGAGCTTACTTTTCGACCCTCTAATATTTATTTATGTTTCAAACGCAACGTCTAAAAATCAGTATGACCCTTTCGAACTTACTACAATCTCAAAAATAGTCGATAGGTGGTCGCAGTAATACCAAAAATAGTCGAATTTGGTCGCACTCATCGATAACACTAGTCGAGTACGGCCACATCAAGCGACGCCGCCAAGCCGCAGTTTTCTGTTTAATTAATAATTAATGCCCGTGAATACAAACACAATGCGGCCACCAGAGTTCAAACTGAACAATCCTCCCGATGATCTCATATCGGCTGTCAAATTTGGACCCAAGTCCAACCAGTACATGGCCGCATCATCTTGGGATGGCACACTGCGCTTTTACGATGTGGCTGCCAACCAAATGCGCCAAAAATTCGTACAGGACATTCCCATACTGGACTGTGCCTTCATGGACATTGTGCACGTGGTGAGCGGTTCGCTGGACAACCAGTTGCGCCTCTTCGACGTCAACACACAGACGGAGAGCGTGGTGGGCGGCCACGAGGAGCCCATTCGCTGTGTGGAGCATGCGGAGTATGTGAATGGCATTCTCACCGGCAGCTGGGACAAGACTGTCAAGCTGTGGGATATGCGGGAGAAGCGCTGCGTGGGTTGCTTCGAACAGAATAATGGGAAAGTGTATTCCATGTCCGTGATTGATGAGAAGATAGTGGTGGCCACCTCTGATCGCAAGGTGCTCATTTGGGATCTGCGCAAAATGGATAGTTACATTATGAAACGCGAGTCCTCACTTAAGTACCAGACGCGCTGCATACGCCTGTTTCCCAACAAGGAGGGCTACGTCATGTCCTCCATTGAGGGTCGTGTGGCTGTGGAGTATCTGGATCATGATCCCGAGGTGCAGCGCCGTAAATTTGCCTTCAAGTGTCACCGCAGCAGGGAGAATAATGTGGATCAGATTTATCCGGTGAATGCACTCAGCTTCCACAATATCTATCACACATTTGCCACCGGCGGCTCCGATTGCATTGTCAACATTTGGGATGGCTTCAACAAGAAGCGTTTGTGCCAGTTCCATGAATACGACACCTCCATTTCCACACTGAACTTCAGCTCTGATGGCAGCGCCCTGGCCATAGGCTGCTCCTATTTGGATCAACTGCCCGAGACACCGGCCAATGTGCCCCATCCAGCCATCTACATACGCTATCCGACTGACCAGGAAACCAAGCAGAAATGAGCTTAAATATATGCCTTTAATATCAGTTAAATTAAAACCTTGCTTTTATTTTAAGGTAGCCATATTTGAGTAAAGCCCACAGCAGCCGGGTCACTATATAGAGCAGTTCCGCAAAGCTCAGAGCCGAGGCTCCCACATACAGGCCCATCACGCCACCGAAGTTAGCCAGCAAATCCAGAGTTGTGTGCTTGAGTTTGGTCTCAATTTTGGTCATCACCCGCTGGCCATAATACACCTGGGCCTTAATATACCTTTGGGTGGCATTTGCGGGACTGGGCGAGAGGAAGTTTTAAGGTAAGTAGGATACATGAATGCTCCATGGTTCACTTACTAGATCAATTTGCGCACGTTGAAGGTAAATTGGTATGAACGAGAGTTGCAGTTCTCCGGACAGTTACAGACTTGTCCACGTCGCGAATCGTTAATATACAAATCCTGTCCAGGCTGTTTCATATAACCAAAAATGTCAGAATGGAGATCTAGGCATTTTGCATCCGGCACGCCGCACTCGCGAGTTCCAGCTATGGTGGAGGCAAGGATCAGTCTGCTGTCTATTTTCAATGGCGAGCACCTACCTATGGGTGGAAAGTACAAGGGTGCGGAACAGTTGCAGTAACTTAGCACCGCCTGGTGTAGGCAAACGGCAATGCAATTGTCACGGTTATAGGTGAGATCCGAGGCCGGAAAATCCGGATTCCGTTCGTGCTGAGGGAGAAAAGGTCTCAGTCTTGCTCAACTAATTGCTGAGCTTACCTCGAAGTAGCAACGCCTCCTGTCTGGACTCATTTTATGCGTATTCCGGGATGTTTCCCTTACCATCGGATGTATGGCCACAAAGTTTTCAGTATCCTCATACAAATGATGCACCATTTGCTGAGTCCAGGTGCGTGGTTCCTTGATCATCAACTAAAACTTAAACAACTCAATTAACCTACCCTTCGTTGGTAGCCACATCTCACCCACATGCATGGCAAAGGGCACCACGCTGCCTGGTCGCAAAAATGAATTATTCCTACGCAGCGTAAACTGTAATCCCGATCCCTCGCCTGCGGTGCTCAATTTATGCGGATAGAACTCATTCATCAGCAACTTCTTACGCGAATTCTCCGTTATGAGCGAGTTGAAGACCAAGCACAAGCCCCGCTCGGTGCGCTCCTGCACAAACAGTTTACAACAGTCCTGGGGCGTCTCATCGAAAATGCAGTAATCGGGCACAAACAGCTCGTCGCAGCGAAAGGCCATAAAAATGGCCAACTTGGTGGTACTGAGTGACTTGAGGGCCGTAAAATTTCGCTTTGCTAGCGGCTCGATTCTCCTAAAGTTGCCAAAATGACGCTGTTCCAGCATGATGAGCAATCGACGGAACGTCTCCTTCACCTCAGCATCGGCATTGCGTGGCAAAAACTGTTGGGCAGCGGCCGGAGCACGCATCCAATTGACATGATTCCAGGGACAAATGCCCACGGCCGGAAACTCAATGCTGTAGACAGGCATTTGTGTGGTCTCTATAATGCTGACCAGTAGCTGTTCATCGTATCGATGGGCCAACAGGGTGTACATAAAGAAGCAACCGATGGAGGCGCTCACCACGATTATAAGCCAAAAGTAGCGCACCCATAGATGGCGCTCCTCATCGAAGACCTGCTGCATGCCATGTATGGTGGAGTGGGCAAAGGTTTGACGCAGCAATTGCTGGTAGTTCTGTTCCTTAAAGCGGAAGCTTTATTAGGTGTTTTTTTTTTAGGCAAAGGAGGAGGCGAAACTATATTTAAAAGCTCTTTACTTCCAAATTCAAGCAACATTCAAAGAATTATCTTCCTAACACTGAAAACCAAAATCATTTTCTCACTCATATCTATTTTCTAACCAATCGGTGCTATGACAGCTCGAAAATGTAGTCAAATACAACCGATTCGTTTCTGAACCTCCGCTTTGATTCGGTTCAGTTCCAGTTTTCATAGTTCCAAATCTTAAAAGCAAATAGATTTGTACTATTCGTAAATTTATCTCAATCGAATAAGTTCGGGTCTCTATATTAAAGTTGCGGCTTCGTAGGTGTCCCAGAAATTCTACAGAGCTAACCATAAACTCTTTCAGAGATGGTCGCGTGTCGAATATTTTTAGCACGACACGATCCTGACACGTATGGCATATTGTGAGAGATTTTTTAAACACGACACGCATGACTTTATTTTTGTATTCCGATTTTCGCACCTATATTCATCAAATTCTTTTTGGCATTTTTCGGTAAAGTTTACCTAGAATAATCCATATCATTTTATATATGTTTTAATTATATTTGCAATAAAAATCCCAACTCTTAGGCTTACTTTTAGGCTTTTTAAGGTTTTAATCTCTGAAAATTAATTAACTCTAACGTCCATTCATTATTTCACTTCAACATGAACTGCAGTACGTGTAGCGCAACTGTTTGTTAATTCTTGCGCTTTTCAGAAAGTAAGGTAATCAAATTTGTAAAGCATTACAACTACTCATTACGCGAACAAAATGAGAAAATTGCGAAACAGATCGCGAGATAAAAAATCTGCTGTGGCAATATTGGAAATTGACTAGTTTTAGAATGTTGTGCATTGATATCACTTTTAAATGGTTTTGTTGTTACTTCAACAAATGATTTAAATTTTGTTTCAAAATTGAAAGTTAACTTCGGTACGGCCGAAGTTTGTATACCCTTGAACTTCGGATAAGTATCTAAGGATAAAGTTATTAATAAGTAGCATTCAAAAAGTTCATTTTTGGTAAGAAGAATTAAAGTAAAGTGCTTTCTCAAGCTATCAGAGACAGTTGAAGTAGTTTTTCAAATGATCTTTCCTATGGCAGCAACATGCTATGGTCCTTCAATATCGACAAAACTATGTAGAATTGTGTGAAACTCCATTGAAGACAAAAAGTTTTTCCTACTAAGACTATTTCTGTGACCTAAGTATGGCAGCTATACTATATTGTGGTCCGTCATCGACCAATCTTTGTGGAATCATGGAAAAGCATGGCTATTAATTAAATACGGAGATTTGGTTATAAACAGATCTAGTTTTTTGATCGATCTTTTAGAGATTTCTAGTTATTTGCTGTAGTCATGTGATCCGACCACTTCCGACCGGCTTTCAAGGTCATAACAAACGAGAACGTAAGATAAAGTCGGTCAATATGCCCGACTCAGTGGAATGCATGTTTGATAGCATTTTATAACATTGCAAAGGGTATTATAATTTTGCCCAGAAATTTGCAAAGCTTAGAAATATACATTTCCGACCCCATAAACTATATATATTCTTGATCAGGGTGACGAAATTCAGGTCTTAATGGTAGGGTCTGTTCTTATTTCAGACGTGACTTACATGACAAAACAAAATCAAAAATAATTTGTATTTACCGTCCCCCGTTTCTTGGGCTGTGTGGGCGGCTTAAAGCGCAGCAGACCTGGACCGCGATTAACGAGACGCGGCGGCACTAGCTCCTTCGTGTACAGCAACATGTCGAATGACCCAAAACAAAAGCACTTCAACCAAACTACATATCAATCAGCGTTTTATTAACACAGCTCACAACTAAATTAATGCTTATAAGTAAATGGATAGGATGATTACACTCCTTAGGCCTTAGGGGCCAGGCTCTGTTGAATTTGGGCCAAGTGATTCTTTAGCAAGCAGGTGGCACCGCGATAGGCCCACTCGCAGGCATTGGAACCCTGCTCGTTCTTGTCCACACAGACAGCTATCTTGCCATGCAGCTCCGCATCATGATTGGCATGTCCTCCGGCCAACTGCTGATGTATGTTCTCCACATTGAATCCAGTCTGCACATCAAACAGTCCCCATTTGCCAAAGACGCACTTGAGATAGCAATGGGTCTGGGCATCATTGGGATATTCCCATTTCTGATACTTCTCCACCAGATCGGCTGGAATGCTCAGTTCCTTGACACACTCGGCACGATAGGCCAGCATATTATCACGATTCTTGACCACATAGTCGGCAGAGGTCTATGAACGAAAATCAGTGCAATATTAGGGGCAAATTAAATTTTGGGGCCAGGTCATCACACTCACCAGAGTTATCAGCAGGCAGATGGCAACGAAGAACTTCATGGTGATCTCTCTGAACTAAATTTGTACTCGCTGTTTGAACGATTGAGCAAAGACTGTGCCTGACGCTGGCCAACCGGCTGTTATTTATACCGACTTCCCTCCACTCAAACGGAGGCAAATCGGAACTTTGTACCTGCTCAAAGAAAGGAGAGATTGCGCTCTCTCGCATTGTGTTTCGTCAGGCACATCTTCTGTGATGGGATTGATTTTTTGGGTTTTGCTTGCTGATAGCCCCGCAATACTTGTACATTAGTAGGGGTTCAGTCTCCACGAGGCTTCTTTGTTGTATCATTTGAATGGTTCATAATCATAATTCGTCCACAAGTGGTCTTTAAATCGTTTGTGTCTGAGCATTTGTACTTACACTGCGAAAAAAAATTTAGAATTCTGTTGATGTTCAATGAATTGTACACATGAAACATTGAAATATCGAAAATAAAAACAATTTTTTAAGGAAAGCAACTTAGTACAATACTTCTTGTGATCCATGGGTAGAGCTTTTACTAATCGATAATTTTAATAGTAAATAAAAGATATTGAAAACTGAAAGTGACTCACGCTTTCAAAAGTATCTTAATATAATAACTAGGGGTTTAACATAAAAGCCCGATTTCTCAATGTAAGGTTAGTCAACTTGAGCGGCAGGTTGGCCGAGTTTGAGTGACTCATGCTATTATCGGCGTAACAGGAGGAACAAACTTAAGCTCTGCTGAACATTTAAGTTCAGTTCAGTCCTGGTGGAGTTATCGATATTCTTTTCGATAGACAAGCAGTTGAAAGCTTCGGCAGACTCAACCGTTCGATTATCGAACATTTTTTAAAGATATTTTTGTATCTGCTTTTCGAATGTTGTAAGTCGAAAGATGCTAAATTTTTAAAGTAAGCCCTTTTTTATCTACAACAATATAAGATACTTATAATTAGTGCTGCAAACCAGATTTGAACCCGCAGAGCCAATGCGGGTGTATTACAAATTCTAGATCGAATTATTAATGTCACCACATAAGTCATACTTTCCACATTACTTTCAGAAGATGACGATCTAGAAATTACTTCTTTAACCTTTAATATTACCTGTGTCTATTGACCCAAGTCTGAATTAAAAAAGCTTTAAAATTGGGAAAATCATGACCATCTTTAACGATATTGATCCAATCTATTGGTCTTCTATTTTAATTGTGTAAGTCGAGCGCCGAACCAAGGTTTGTGACAAAAACTTCTACTATTTTTGAGGAGTTCCTCAAAGATTTATAGGGTTTGCATCCTTGTCGGCTATTATTATCAACGTTTTTCAAAAATTTCGAAATATTATCCTAAATTCGTGTTTCTTTTAGAAGCTTAAAGTGGATCTGATGGTATTTTGAGTTTGAGCCGGCTTAACTAAAATTCGTTTAGAGATAATAAAAATGTTTTCTTGTAAACTTTTAGATCTTCGCTCGTCATACATACGTATAAAAGTAAGTTTTAACAACTTCAGTTTTTATAAATAAAAACACTTAACTATTGATGAACTGAAAAATATGCATTTAAACAATATATAGTAAATAATTTGTTGTAACTCAGATTTCTGTTTTTTCACAATGTCTTGGTTAACTAAGAATAACTGTTTATTCTTAAGACATAGCTTGTTTTTTAAGATATGTAATATATTGATTTCCTTTACAAATGAATATCAAAGTCGAAACGATACTTTTTCAATATCAGAATGAATATCGAAATACAAATGAATATCAAAGTCGAAACGATACTTTTTCAATATCGGAATAAATATCGAAATATTGATATATTAAAATATACGGCAACCCTCGGGTAAGCGCTCGCTGCCAATTTTCGCCAAGTACTTTAAGGGCCGATTGCTCATCTTCTTGTTAGCTGCTATGTGTGAGATAGACTGAGATTTTGCTCTGATATTTGTAGGTTAATGTCACAGATTGCTCGACGTAGTAGATAAGAAAACGGCAGTAAGCTGCTTACAATCTAGAAATTATATGGTTACGCCAATGAAAGCTGTGCCGCATCTTTAATGATGCGACTTTTGAGTGATGCCAACTTTTTAATCTATGTTTAAATTTTTTCGTAGATGATATGTGGCTTCTAATCATTCGTTCCCATCATGTTAAACTTGACCGTCAATCATCTATAATGGATAAAGCCAGCTTATTCAATATAAAAAATACTTGTCCCTATTGAATTGCACATAGGTGTACGCTTGAGTCTGTTATCGTAACCCAATCCGATCCAATAGCTCAAACCTCTCACTGAGTGCACTTGGAAATTTTCCACAACAAGGGCAGGTAGTTGAATTCTAATAACAAAATGAATTTGTTTTTGTTTTGGATTTATTTCCCCATGTCAGCGTCTGGACAATTCTTAATAACTTGTGTGTGTGTGTGTGTGTGTGTGTGTGTGTGTGTGTATGCGAGTGTTTCATAACAGGTAAAGAAATTCGAGAACGCAGCTGCTGGTTTGGTTTAAGTAAGGTATTAATACCGGCGAGCACAGAGAGGCCCATCAATCGAGCTTATGCTATGCCGCAACAGGTAACCTCTGTGTGAAAACAATCAAAGAAAACCCCTGAGCAGGTCAAAGGAAGCCATTTGAAATCAATGATTACTTACAGATTTTAGAGTGTGGAAGGTCCAAAACTCCCAATAGACAAAGATACATCATCTTACTTTCTTGCTTGTTGCCTGAAAGTAAGGTTTTAACTCACGAATTTCACTAATTTATCATAAACTTAATGATCTTAAAGAAAACTTAATGCTCTGTATTGATAACCACCCAGAAGGTTTTTGTGCCAACACACCCCAAGATTGAAGTCGCCCATTGCGCAATTCCAGTTAAAACATACCGATGTATAGCTAAAAAACTGAATTAATTTTGTCAAAATCACATGTTTTTCCAAATATCCAGCAGCGTTATGCTATACGTTAAGCTTCTGTATAAACTCACATTGAATAAAGTAGATTTTGATTACAGCCTCCAATGATCGGCCAGAGAGTCGAGCGACATTAACCTCAAAATCTCATGCTTGCATGCTTAATTTCTACAAGTATTCCAAAGGCTTTCTAATTTGTATCTAAGACATAAAGCTTTTAAGACTAACACCATAATCCGACATGGCTTTCATTACATTTCCATATTTCAGTAGTGGGCGCAACAGGACATGTTACTGCTTTTGGGTCATTTATAAGTAGAAGCAACTGTACAGAGATATGATGACGTATTCAGGCAATGTTCGCCTGTCTTCACTTTTAACGAAGGTCCTGGCTTCGCCTGTCCATTCTAATATTATTCTAACATTATCATTATCCTGGTGCAAATCACTGGGCAGAAGAACTAAACTTTTCGATTGTTCGTGGAATAAAGAAAGGCGTGTCTGCCTAATCAATGCAAACTTAATCACTCAATTCCAATTGTTGAGAGTTCCAGTTCTAATGTGCAGGTTCAACTTTAACTACTGCAATTAACTGCCGAATTCCGCTTGGCGTTGTGCGCATAAAATATATAACCACCCCACACAGAAAGCATTTCAGTAATATAGCTATGGCCAAGGGAGAGACAACGTTGAATAAGCCATCCAGAGATGGTGACAAGTATTTTATGGATCTGCTGCGTGGCTACTTTCAACATTATTGCGAAAAGTCAACCATTCACTGTGTGCGATATCTTTATGATCCGCAGCTGCACAATATAGAGAGGTAGGGGAAATTAAAATTTCTGTTATGGTAATGTCTTAAAATGTGATTTTGTGCTTTGGTTTTATCGTTTTATCGTAAGTAACGTCTTAAAAGAAAAAATTTATAAATCTAAAGCGGCTACTTGGCAAGAACTTCCATTTTATAAAGATACATGATAAGGTGGACAATTTCTTTAAAGCAAATTTCATGTTTAAGCTAATTCTCGGGTTCATGAAAAGCTTTTTCAGTTGGTTTCTAAGTTTTCCTTAGTT
Source organism: Lordiphosa andalusiaca (assembly GCA_035044965.1). Taxonomy (NCBI): domain Eukaryota; kingdom Metazoa; phylum Arthropoda; class Insecta; order Diptera; family Drosophilidae; genus Lordiphosa; species Lordiphosa andalusiaca. The sequence goes on from JAWNNM010003213.1 coordinate 101,219, forward strand.
TTGGAAAAAGGCTTGGACAAAGTAACCACTGGAAACATTTTGAGAAGCAGAGAGATATATCAAGAATCTGTATATTTTATGTGGCCGGAGATGCATTCATCTAAAGGTTCTAATTTAAGATGGAAAACCTAGATATCAAAAATGTCTCAAAACATGACGTACATCCTTCTAAACTCTTCGAAAACACTTGGAAATGGCCTTAAGAGATGCTCTTTATGTTCCTTATTTTACCCTTGCTGATCTGCATGTCCGTCCGTCTGTCGGTTTCCATGCTTCCTTCTATGCGTCCTTCCTCCGTCAGTTTTAAAGCTTTCGCGACCAAACTCTGAACGAAGTCTTCTGGTACAAATACGCTGCACATTTGTCGGAACGGCCGGATCAGATGACTCTAACATATTGTTCGAAAAACTAGTAAACCTTTTTTGTTTTCAAAGCAAACGTCTTTAAACTCCGTATTTACTAGTTTTCTATGCTTCTCGATGATTCTGCAAAGTTTGGTCGGAATCGGACATCTATATAGTACATCTGCCATAGAAAAGTAAGGTTAGATAAATAGTCTTAGTAAAAAAACGTTTTTGTTTTCAATGTAAACCTCTTTAAAATTGGCATATGTTTATGTTATAAGTTTTCACACAATTCTTCAAAGTTTTGTCAAAATCGGATGACTATAGCAAATATATGCCATAGGAATGATCGGTCGAAAAACTAGTTTTAGCGAGAAAAACTTTTTAGTTTTCAAAGAAAATGCCTCCAAACTTTGAATTTCTTAGTTTGTTATGCTTTTCCACGATTCCACTAAGTTTGGTCGAAATAGGACATCTATATAGTATAGTTGTCGAAGAAAAGTTGAGTCTGATAAATAGTAACTTATTGAGAAAAACTTGTTTTTTTCAGTGGAAATGTCTTTAAAATTAGTTAGAAAAACGTGTTGCAAGGATATACTCACTTCGGTAGAGCCAAAGTTAGCTTTCCCCTGTTTTTCGAAGAATTAAAATCTTCTACCTACTGTTTCTTCCGGCCATTATCAGTTTCATATAGATTTTGTGATTCCATTTTCAAATAATAAACCCTAATTTTACACCTAGCAAATGCTATAAAACCTTAATCCTTCATTCCCTCGATCTGCTTATAGACTAATCTGGTGTGTGCTGCTCATAGTTAGCGTGGTCCTTTGTGGTTTCTTTTATTTCCTTCTCTCGGAACGTTATGTGGCTCAGAAACTTCAAACTGTGGTCGAGGATCCTCAGTATCCTGTGTTTCTACTTCAGTTCCCTGCCGTGGGTATTTGCACGGACAATCGCATCAACTGGAGCAAACTGGAGGCTGCCAAAAAACAGTTTTTGCCCGGCAATGCAAGTGCCGAAGTCTTGGATGTATTTACCACATTGGCGATTCGTTTAGAAAACCTAAGTTTTGGCAATTATCACCAAAGTGTCATCGAAATGGAGGACGAAAACCTAGAATCCTTGGATTTCATCAACATCACCTCACTGGCCCTGTTTTTAACGCTGCGCTGTGAAGATCTCATGGTGCCCAAAACATGCCAGTGGCGACACACCAGCTTCAATTGCTGTGAATACTTTGTGCTAGAGAAGACAGAATATGGCTTCTGTTTGGTCTTTAATTCAGAACTCTCACCTCGCTCCAGAGAGATCAAGAAGGAAGAGGGGGGCGCCTACTATCCCAGGCACAATGCCCAGGCGGGTCAGGGCACTGGTCTGAATTTCAACTTGAGGCTAGATGAGCGTTTCAAGCGAAGCGATTCACTGGCCACCGATAATGTTTATGTAAGTGTTCGACTCGATCAACGATTGGGCGGTAAAGAATTTGATTCATGATTTAGATAATGATCAAGAAGCCGAACCAAATGTCTAATGTGGTGTATTCCATGACACCCAATACGGAAACTTATATCACGGTACGCCCCGAAATCACCTGGACAGATGAAACCACACGCAGCATGTCACCAGAGAGGCGCAAGTGTCTGTTTCCCGACGAACAGTATGACTTTGGTACCAGTGATGCGGTGAAGCGTTTTACCAAAAACTTTCTGCTGACAAACTGCCTGAATCAGTGCCACGAGTCGTATCTGGTCAGGCTCTGCAATTGTACGCTACCCATATTCTTTTTGAGTAACACCATGGGTAAGTTAAGCTGCCACATAAGAGATGTTCACTGAATTCTGAATGTAAATTTGATTCAACCACAGTGAAGGAATGCAATGCCATGAGTCTACGTTGTCTGGCGCGTCATAATGGTAGGAAATGTACTAAAGTCCAGCCTTCGAACCGATTCTAAATTCTACTTTGCTAGATATTTTCAGCTATGATAAACACTTGGAGGAAGATGTTCATTTCAGTGCCACCAAGCCGGGCATGACTTGCTACTGTTTGGTTAGCTGCAACTTACTTGAGTACTACACAGCCACAACCACTCTACCTTTGTCCGCCCGTCACATGTAGGTTGGATTTCTCAGACTCAACTTAAATGTTCATCCATCAATCTGTACTATAATACAGGTCCAACAACACACAGCAAACCATATTCAAGGTGGATGTGCACTATCAAGTGGAGATGACACTACTCTATCGCACCAGTCTTGAGTTTTCCAGCATCGATTTGATCGGTGAGTTATCCTCAGGATCACTGGCAAGTCCAACACCTAAATTGTTTTCAACTAGCAAATTTGGGGGGCATTTTTGGACTATGCCTGGGCGCCTCCATGGTCAGTGCAGTTGAACTGGTCTACTATCTAACTGTGGGTTTGGCCCTGCATCTGTATGATCATGCCTACTATGGGGTACTATGGAAAAATATGCAATTGAAGTGGAAGAAATGGTTGCATTATTTGCGTAACGAAGTGGGTCATCATCAGGAAGAGCGTTCAAATCGGCAGTCATCGAACAAACTGGCCAAACCCAATTTAAGACATCCGTTTCGGCGCAGCAATCAGGTGTGGTAAATGAAATTTATTGGATTAAATGCGAAAGTGGTTAAGAAGAACGTAGTGTTGGATATTTGGAGATGGGAAAGTGAGGTGGCAGGCTGGCAGATTTTCAGACTGTTCGGACTAAATAAAATACATGAAATTATTGACAAATTTCTGTGACTGGCACTTCACTGGCAGGTGTTTACACATGTATGGAAGTAACTGACACCTATAGTTAAAAATATGGCAACCCGCCAGCGCACCCTAACGCACCGAAATCTCTCGCTTTCGCTTTAAGACTGGTTTATCGATAAAGTTACTATATTGTTTTAAACCTATAAACCTTCGGATAAGAAAATAAAATCTTTTGGAGTTGTACTTTAAGGCGACGTGAAAATCACTACAGATTTCAGTGCCACCTTCAAAAATTCGATCTAATCTCAATGAGTTCCCGTTTCCGACTACAAAGAAAGTGGCTGAAGATTAATGCTTCACATAAATCACACACTATTTTCCCTTTAGACAATGCTTACTTATTAACTGTTGGATTCAATTCTGCAGAAGGCATAAAGTGGTGAAATATATTTTCTAGTTTTAAGAAACTCGCCCTAAAATTGCTTTATCTACTTAGTTTTTCAGTTTTTTCTTAAAGTTAGAAAGGACAACCCGAACCCAACGGAAGCACATTTCTGAAATCTAGAAAAACAATTTAGAAATTCGACATAAAATATAGAAATATAATCTGCTCTCATAAAAAGGCGATTCACACTAGGACGGATTTCATGGGAGAACTTCTAGTTCTCAGGGCGAATGTTTTCCCTGCATTTGGAGTATATAACTGATATAAGTCTTGCTAAGTGCTTGTCATTTGACTACGATCCGTACCCTGTCTCACGCGAATGCTTGATATAGTCGAATGCGCCGAGATGCCTTACATGTTAATGTATCCCCAAGGTGCCGTGTAAATATGGGCATGTGTTGAATATTCTCAACATGACACATCTCTAACCCGATAACCATTATTAACACACTCTTCTGCCCTAACTTTATTCATATTCGTATTCTAGTACTTAGAAAGATTTCATTTTAAAAATTTTGAATTTCTTGGAAAATGTTTTTCTAAAATATATGGTGAATCGGCTTTGAGCCCTTCTTTTTTGGGCAACTTTGGCGAACCAAAATCATTTATTTTCCCGCATTCGCATTCCCGACTAAGCGGCCTGACCCAAATAGTTTGACATTGTCTTATTAATGTTGGATTTATTTCTTGAGCAGCTTCAAAACTATGCTAAATTCAAACAGATTTGTTTAGCTTGCAACAACGGAAGCGATTAAAAAAGGCATTTATACAGCCCAGCACAGAGATGCCCATGATCAGACCAGCAATACCACCGAAGGAAACTGCGAATTAAAAATGATTCAAAAATACTGCCAATAATATTCAACATGCTTAGCCTACCCATCAAATCCAGTAACGTAAACCTCAGCGTCGAGCGATAGGAAAACAACGTCTCCTCCTGAAAGTATATATCCAGTTCAATGTGGCCAATACCATTGCGCTCCGAGCTCAGCCTTTCAGTGTAAGTGGAGGTGTGATATTGCGTGTGGTCACAGTCGGGGAAGCAGCCGCAGTCAGTGGTGGAGAAGACATTGTCAAAGGATTCTTCGATGATGTTGCTCAGGGAGAATAGTGAAACTAAAGAGAGGCTTTAGCATCTAAGTCGCGATTCTTTAGAAAAAGCTTACCTCTATGTTTATGAAAGCAAGGCAAATCCTTAAAGCTACATTTTCGTATAGCCCTACGCGAGTGCAATTGGTATTCCTGTGGATCTATCTCGGATCGCTGATAATAGCAGTGACACATCTTCATGATGTATTTCATATGACAACTGAGTATGCAGTCCGAACGTGACTGACCCGTCGTTCCCCATTCGTTCTAGGCACAGGGAATAGTTAAGATCCTTGAGGGAGGAATAGTTATGCCTTACCTTGAAATAGCAGCGTCGCATTTCGACGGGACGCGATCTCACATCTGTCTCGGCAGTAAAGCGCAACGGATGGACCGGTATGACAATTCGTTCTTCTTTGGAGTAGACTACACTGGTACCCAAATATTGATTGGTCTCATGCACAATTACCCCCAAAGTATCCACCTTTAAGCCGTTCAGACTCCGATTGACCTTAACTTTCAAACCGCTGTAGGAACCCGACCCAGCCACAGTCCAGGGCCAGGTGGGATCGGGATTCAGTGAGAGAATCGAGTTAAAGGCATAGCAGAAACCCTCTGCGGTACCCATGAGACGGAAAATACTGCAGCAATCGACTACCCGACGTCGCCACATGCATTCAACAAAAATATCCTCGCACTTGTAGCGCAGAAAGGTAAAGATGTTCGACAACAAATTCTCTTCATATTCCGGAAATTCTTCAAAGTCCTCTTGCGTCAATTTGGCACCCTCAGGAGTTTGCCACAGGGTGTCCTGCACCATGTTGTACATTTTGTTAAATCGCTGCTTTTCCCCACCAGTTGTTACATTAGGTACGGACGCCTTTAAGGGACAAATGGTAACGGCTGGAAAATCAATTTCCGACACATGCACATCGGTGCGTTCAATGGAGGTCTGTACCCAGTATTGAAAGTAGCGTTCAGAGGATAAGAAGCAAATGTAGACTGTGGCCACGGCAGCCAGTATCTGTATGGGTGTACGGCAGAGGCTGTCGAATGGAAGGGTTGTAGGTTGTGGGGCTAATTGAATTGATAGCTAGCTTTTACACTCACCGCCTGATACAGACACATTTATGGTCACTTTCCCGCTTGCCGTCTTCATCAGCATTTTTGGGCTGCAAACTAGACGACTTTTCTACGGAGCTCATCTCGATCAACTGTTCCCCCAAAATGTAGGGAAATGCCTATCAACCGTTAGATATAGACTGTGTCAGTTGGCTTATCAATTGTCGGGAACACAATTACTCAATTACAGAACGTGTGAGTTTTAATGGATGGGTATCACTCCGAAAAAGGTTGTGTGTTGCAATTGCATGCCAAAAGAGGACTTGACTCAAACAAAAATCCACCGAATTTTTATCGCACTTGTAAAGGGGCTTTTCAACATGGTGAGATAATCAATAATTTTTGTACATTACATTATTTTAATGAGATAAATATTCTAGCGGGTCATTAAACCAGTAAACAAAGCTACTATACAATTTATGTCAACGATAGACTTTCCGAGGCCCATTAATCCACTCAAAATGTAAACAATAACCCTTCATGTAGGCACCTAGACTCTGCGACGCAAAATTTAACGATAAAAATTTAATAATATAAAAATTTATATATAAAGCGGTTGGTATGTAGCCCATTTTATAGATTTTGGTGTCTTCTTCTTAACTTCTACAGCTTGAGCTTGAGTTAAGAACTCTTCCAACTCTAATCAAAAGAAAGTTTCGGTGAACGGCATTTGCTAAAAATTAGGACCTAGAAGCGAAGGACATATTGTCCAAAAAACTGCAGATTTATATAATCATAATCATAAATAAGGAGATCGGTGGGCAATTGTAGTTGATTTATTTTTATTGTGCAATTTGTGTCAAGTCATCCTTAAAGCTTATATCGATCCGGCATCGCTAAGAATGTAGAGGAAAGATTAAAATATCGTATAAAAACGATCTTAAGAAAACGATTCAAATTGTTTGGTTAGAAGAAAGCTTTTCACGTCATAAAACTCGTCCAAGAACTGAACCGTTTTTGGTAGTGGTTTTCGGTTCCTTTCTGAAACAAAGCCGATTCGGATTGCGGTTCGCTTAATCAGCTGGCATAAGCGATTCGGTTCGGTTCGGTTCAGAACCGGTTTGCATCCCTGGTAATTGTTTATTTGACCAAATGCATTAAAGCCAGAAAATAATAATATTCAATTGGCAAATAGTGGCATTCAGAAATCGTAAAATTGATTTATCTGCCAAATACCCACGACAATCGCTGAAGCAAATCTACATCATCATTTCAACAAACTTACCATTGAATCCACTCGACCTGTGTAACAAATTCAAAGCACAATGACACCATGTAGGTTCAAGAAATCCTGATTTGAAGGCGAATGGGGAAATGCATAACCAGGAGCTGTTATTGTTCGATAAAAGGTAAGACAATTTGCGCCAGCACCAAATCGAGGCGTGAACTTGAATATGATCGAACGATTGTACCACTGCCGAATCCTCAATGTAGGGAAGTCTTTAATAGATGGATGATGGAAATTTTGAATTATTGTTACTACAGCTGGGTAGAGCTGGGAAGACATGCCTTATGTCATTAATCAAAAGCTCATTTCGCGTTTAACCCTCAAAGTATTGAATATCCGACATGAAACAATGTTAAAGTCCAAAGTCATCATTTTGGAAGAATGCACAAAGTCGCTTAATCGCGCATTGGAAGTACTTGACCAACTATTAACAGATATAGAAATGGAGTAAAGTAGTTCGATTGATATTATGTCTTTTCTTCTGTCGAAGTTATGTCTTCGAAATTATGTCCTTCCGCTATTTAAACTTCGGCACAGCAACGTTAGCTTTGCTTTCCGTTTATGAGTTTTTTTCTCTAAGCTGTTTGACACTCTATGTTCGGATAGAAGTATTTATATTTGCCAAAGAACGTCTCAAGCCTGGGACGAAACATAAATTTACTTTAAGCATTTCCCTCGCCAAAATCACTTCGGTTCGATAATTGTTCTCCCCGCAACAATGTTAATCTTACATTGTGTTTAGACAACCAACTTACCCAAACTTAAGCTTGCATACTCAGGGGGGCATTGGAGTTGAGTTTTGTTCACCATTTTAGACATCTTAATTTGCGTGTGTGTCTTAAGCTTTATACCACCAAGATACACACATTGTGATTAAAAAGTAAGTTCTGCCACTTTACGCCAAGCACAACATAAATTTAAACATTTTGTGCAAACATTGCAATTGTTTCAATATATAAGCTTAGTAGGTGTAATCTTATGTCGAAACTGTACCGTAATTGGTGGCGTACGCGTTTCCATCGAATTGGGTTTCTGTGCGTCTCTCTTGTCTTTTAAATATAAATACAATCCAATCGTAGAGTAATACGCCAGCTCAACGGCACTCAACAGTGAGGCGCCCAAAAATAGTCCAATAATTCCACCAAAACTTGCTAAGGGAAGGTTCAAGTATAAACATACAAAAATAAAAACAAAAAACCAACTTAGAATATAAAACACTCACCCAACAGTTCCACAAAAGCAAAACGCATATGCGTCTGATACAGTATATACCAGGCAGATTTAAAGAAAATGTCCAAATGAACTGCTCCCATATCCACATCCGTTTCATTAGCCCTAAGGGCAAATAATTACAGCCAGTGTTGGTTAATACCATTAACAAAAAGTACTCACTCTAGTACCGTAGTGGTGTACTCTTGCTCGTATATTAACTGGGTGCAACTAATGAAGCAGTCACAAACCATGCTATCCCTGTCCGAATTATCCACATAGTCATTTTCCAGTGGGTGACGATCTGCGCTAAACAATTCTGAAAATTAAGGGGGATTTTTTAATACTACATTGCGGTGGAGCATTGTTTTTCATATCAAAAATACCTCTGTTATCGTATAGACACTTAAAATCTGAAGCCTTGCAGTCCGGATAGTTGTCTGAAGATGAAAAATGCATGATTTATAATTATTTTGTGCAGGATTATTATTTTGTGATCTTGTGAGTGAATTCTAAGAGAATGGACAGATTTGGAAATGCGAAGATATATGGCCAAGTCAAGCCCAAGCTCGAAGAGCTGGAGCTCTTATGACTCCGTCCACTTTAGGCCATGGGTTTAACTTCGCTCCAAAGAGACACATATTCAATCTAAAATGCATAAGATAAAGTTTTAAAATTAAAGCTACAAATTCAAAAAATTACTACTTTATTCAAACCGAATTCAAACAATCACCATGAAAAAACGGTCACCCTAAAACGAAATCAAATCCAAAGAATGCAGATTTGACTCTTTCTTCACATCTTTTAGTCTTACTCTGGCCACACTGGAGCAGCTGATCGACGATAAAAAACTAGTCCAAATTGGTCTCACGAGTACCAATACTAGCTGACAACGAACGGGTGCTTTTTGGAACTTATTCAAACTATTTCGATCCTCTTTTGATTGCAAAATTTATCATACCCCATATTTTCAGCCTACACACAATAAGTCACATTCTTTGGTTGAATACCTAAATATACAGATAATAAACAGAATCTGTAAACAGAAGAAAATACAAGATATTCGTGATGAAATCAATCCCAAACGATGTAGGAAGTCGTTCAATCCAGGATTTTCTCAAACCAAATACCAGCAGGATTCATTTGAACTCGGATTTTTTAGTCCGGGAATTCCTGTTTTAATCCCGACTTTATACCAAATGAAATTGATTTTAGCTTGTTATTCGAACTCGACTTCATCCCTTAGTAGGATTAAATCAAGTATGCCCGATATTGACTTAAGCTCGAAGTCGTACTTGATTTGATCTTTAAAATAGGCATGCTGTGAGTTTGGCTTAGATTAAATTCAGCTCCATAATCAAACTACACTCAATACGAAAAAGGATTGCTTTATAAATTAATGAGATTGACTTCTACCTCTGTATTGAGTCTTTATGTTACCCCAAAATGAGCTTCCCACAAGAGCCCCATGCGACTTATTCAACGAAATTTTTGATTTTTGTTTGCATCCTCCTCATGCCAGCATTGCTATGACTGTTTGGGAATTGCAAGGACTCATGGGACTCAAAAATGGACACTAAATGAAACACTTTGCGCATATGTGTGTATCCATTTAGCCTTATACATAGTATTGGTGAGAGAGTTTTTCATGTTCTCAAACACTTTGCTACTTCATTTACGTTTGCTTATAGATCTGTTTATCAAACGTACTACCAACCTATATGCCTACCACTCAAAAGTACATTGAGTCATAAAGCATCTCTGCGTTACATCAGCGCATACTATTTAAAAATTGTGTGTCGTTTAGTGGCCGGCCCACTCACACCGTATATTACATCTCTTAGATTAGTATATGCAGTTGTAATGGAGCTCCAAGAAGCATACGGCTATCGCTTACTTTTTCGATTTCAGGTAATGAGGTTTCGAAAGCAGGCAGCCCACAAAGCGAAGATGCTAATGGAAAAGTATACTGGGTTGTAATCGATGCTGTCTGGCACCCTGCGAAGTGTTAAGCGCCGCTGGGCAGTTTATTTCGCTCTTTCGTTTTGACATAGGCTGTCCGTACTCTATTCAATTTCGAGCAATGTTTCGAGAGTGACATTAGCCTTTTCGGATTGATACACGCTTTTCAGGATTGTTTCACCCCATTCGAGCTTGAAATTTCAATCCGATTGTGGAGATCAAATCAATCTTTTTCAGCTTGATTTGTCTCAAAATATTTCCACACTAATTCTGATTTTCACAGATCCAGAAATGAAATCAAAAATTAGTTTAGTTTGTATACAAACCGAGTTTTAAGTTAATTGAATGAAAAACAGATATTTCCTTACAACATTTTCCGCAGATTTTCCTAACCTTGGTTCGGATTCACCAGCAATCGAACAATCAAACAATCAATCGGACAAAAAAAGGTTGCACATACAAACAAAGGAACAGTGGCTGTCCTTACTCACCTTTGTCGATCACGGGAAAGAACAGCGAGGGCGAACACTTGCAGTGTTTGTAAACATACTCCTGATGGCATCGACTGCGACAGTTGCCCAACCAGTATGTGAAACCAGGATAATTCTTATAGTTCGGAACTTCAGTCTCATCAGGAAAGATGCAACGCCTGACGCTGGGCTCCACGGCCCGTGTTCGTTCATCTGTGGTCGTAAAGCGGGGCAACATGCTGAGTCTAGTATGCGCGTCAGGTTTTATGTAACGCGCGACTTCGCTCCATTGCGACGGATGTTTAATCATCAAATGGAGACCCCGTTTGTTGTATCGAATGAGGGATTTGTTGAGACGCAAAAATATATCCAGCCCTGTACCTTCACCATACTGGGAGTTGCGACGTGGATAGAACTTGTCTTCCATCTGTGTGAAGGACATGTGATTTTAGCACGAATTTAGATCTAAACAGACTCACCGCCCTCTGTCGCATTGCAGGACTTATTTGGGAATTAAACACCCAGCAAATGCCCGATTCAGTGTGCTGAATTTCAAAGATATCGCAACAGTCTTGTAGCCTTCCACGCCAGCGACAAGTGTCAAACAAATCTCTGCACTTTAGCTGTACAAAGTGGAGCACCTCCGATATATTCAAGTGTCTCAGCGTGCTAACGGAGTCGGCCAAGGTCTCATTCTCATAGAATTCTGCTAAATTCTTTAGACGGCTTAAACTGGTATCAGAAACGGCTGTAAAGAAGTGTGTAAACAAATCCTTTTGGGCACTGCTGGCATTGGCACCCAGAAATCGCACCACAGCCTCGTTTTCCAATTTGGACCAATTAACGCGATTCCGCGGACAGATGGCCACCGAGGGAAAGCGTTGATAGAAAACCGGCCGCATTGAGTCCTTGACGGTTGTTTGAATGCGCATCGAGTGGTACAGACCGTATAGATCAACGTATACAATGATGGCGCCCATGGAGGTGGCAACCACCAGCAGCAGCCAAATAATCCTAAAAGGAAGTGTGAGAAGATTGGAACGAAATATTTTATGCAGTGAGAACTCACCTTTCGATATATCTCAGCTTGGGATCGGTCAGGTATCGTATGCCATGCACTGTGGAGAAGCTGCAATATTCCTTGATATAAGGCAACAATAGTCCCTTTACTATACCATTCTGCCTCTCAGCTGACTTCCTTTTTTGCGGCAGCGGCTGTCCAGCCTTGTAAAGTGGTCGCCTTGGACGCGGCAGCTCCAAAGGGTAGTACATGATGCAGCCAGGACTGATTGCCTATTGAAACATCAAACTGAAAGTCGGCGCAATGCAACCAACACAATCAAAAAGCAATTATTCCTAACGAATCGTTGGGGCGGGGGTCCTTGGGCCAAGCAAAGCTTTAATCACGCGCACAATTAACACTTGAATGCCGACAACCAAAAGTGCAGAAGGAAGCGCCAGTTGTTTGTACAGCAATTCCAGTGGTGACACCGTAATCTTCTGTTTGCTCCACTGTTTGCTCGTTCATTAAACTGACCGTCGAGTGGCTGACTGGTAGGATGGAGTCTGTGACAAGCGAAGGCAAATGTGCCTTGGGTTGACCAGCAACCATTTATGTGCGCCATGTCCATCCATCCGTCTGCTTTGTCGATTTGCTTTGTGTAAACAACTGAAAATATTTTCGATTTATCATTTCGTGCATTTGTCGTTGTTGAATGGTTTCGACTTCGATTGAGTTGTTTGGTTTTCCTGCCTTTGACCTTGTTGTATGATTAATTTGTCCCAAAAATAAGAAAACTGTTGACTGCCCTGGAAAGTGTGCTACAAATTTTTGGCTGGGAATAAAAATAATTTCCGATTGATGTCAAAAAGATGTGGGACAAGCATTAATTGATGTGCTCCACATAATGCTGACATGTGCAGCTTAGTTGCTTAGCTCGGGATGGCTGATAGGATATCGGTCTGAAATGTAAAGGACATCCTTGAGATGAATTGAAACCTTTTTTTTAAGTGCTGCAGACGGGGTACTAAGAATTGTGATCTAAGAATGTTGACATTCTTTTTCTTTTTCCACCAATCACAAAAACTCTGTTTCTTCGAACTGAACTAGCTCATTGATATTCATGTTTCAATAGAACTAGCAATAAAATTATCATTCGACATTTTCTCATGATTCGAAAGAGTCAAATGATAAGCAATTTAGATTGCAAGCATGAAAACATAAAGGCCCACTAGATCGATGTGTCATCATGTGTCAAATAGTGTGAAGGCAGCCAAAGACACTTTTCCCACTTTGTATATCGGTTCGAAAATTGTTTGGAAACATTAAAAAATTAAAGCTTCGTATTTTCTGAACCACCTTGGTTGTAGTTCAGAATTTGTGGCCTTAACCCAGTAAAATAAGGAACTCATATGACCCACCTACTTACCAAACTTCAAGTTCATAGATTAAGCAATTTCGAAAATATATCGCTCCGACCTACTTTTGAGTGTAACAGAATTGGTTTGAAGCTCCAAGTGTCGTTAGAGGGCCATTTGACTTTTTTGTTGTTATATTTTTGTTATATTTGTTAAACCTGTGTAATCAGAGCTCCCATAGTTTGGTCAACCTATTTTTCTTTGCCTAAAAATAGCAGGTACATCTTGATCAGACTCGCTCACTCTCTGAACAGATCATTCGTTTTAATGATCTTTTCTGTTTGTTGGTTTTCGATCAGTGAACAACATACAAAGCTGTTTTACTATAGAAGCTTGAAGGGTATCATTCGAGAATATTAAGCCAAGTGTCAGCGTAATGTGTCATTTTAGTGGTTGCTGCTTTAAAATAACTCATCACGCAGACACACTTGCAGTTTACTGAGGCACACGCGCAACACACTTGCATGACCAAAAGATCTGATGAAACCGAATGAAAAAAGTGAAAGAAAATAGCTTTCGTGTGTTAAGCAAAGAGAGAATTGAGAAGAGTAAGAGGCGTCATGGCACTCGGCTCCCTTTTCATGGTGTCCTAGGCTAAATGATTTTATCAGACTACCAGTAAAAAGCGACCAACTGGCAAGTTACTAGGTTTGCACTACCTTTAACTGAAACTTAAGTGCATCAGGTGCCGACTACAACTGCAGGTAGCACACACTTTTTGATTGACAAGTCTATCGTCTTTACTGTCATTTATCCAAAAAATGTTGATGTCTTTGTGAATTTCAGAAAAAGATAACAACTGGAACTTACTAATGTTTTGTAATAAAAATATGTGTTTGGTTAACGAGTCGTACACAGAAAAAAAAAATCTGAAATCAATCCGAAACGGGATTGAAAACAGGGTAATCCCGGAAAAGGATTAAAGTGATCCGGTTTTTTGGGATTAAAAAAAAAAAGGGGCAATCTTTTCTCGAATCGGCGCAAGAGTTTCCAGGATTACTCTGTTTTCAATCTCGTTTCGGATTGATTACTTTTTTGATATAATTTTACATAATTAATCAATTTCTTGCTTTGGGAATGCTGGCACCAAATTGTAGGTTTCCTACGATCGCCATTTCCTATCTTTTAGACACATCAGTTCACACGAGAAATTAATAGATTCTGTTAATCTTTTTGAGTCTAAGGATAAGAGTCGCCTTACATTTTAAAACATTGTTGGTCTACGATATCGAGGAGTGCTCCAAGCTCTATTGTGGTATCAGCAAATTCTTTAGAACCAAATACCAAGATTAAACTACTTTGAAGCCGCCTTCACCTGATTTAGAACTCCATTGATCATCAAGAATAATAAACAATATTAGAAAATTTTAAATCAGCTTTTGAAGCTATTATTTATGAGGATATATAATATTTGTCCAGATATCTGAAATAATGATATTATTCACTGTTGGTTGGAAATTAAATAGATTTATATATCCGTTAAACAAATCTGGAGTTTAACATCTTCTTTTTTAGGTTTCACAATGAAGGTTAAAGATAAACAAACTCAAAATTAGCAAGTTACAAATTTGACAACACATAATTTATACATCTTTGTCATTAAAATAACAATCGAGAGCATAAGTTAAAGTCGGCCATGCTCGACTTAATCTGCATCCAGTACTCCTAACCCGTCAGTGATTTAATTCGCTTAAGTGCGGTATTATTTCTGACATTTCCGTCATCTTCTAAACATAAATCCTATTGCACAGTTTTTAAGTCTTACTGTTTTTTTTGCTGTGTCAGCTAGTTGTACACAAATCATTCACCTTTACCCGCCGCTTACATGTGCGGTTGTTACAATTTGGCTGCCATTTGCTTTCAGGACTCAAGTTGAGTTAGCCCACAATTGTCGCGCACATTGTGCCCAAAAACACTTGATGGTTAGACAGGCTGAACTCGTGAAGCTCTTCCGCTCAAAATTCAATCTCATTTTTATGAGGCAACAGAAACGTGACAAGGCGACGACTGTCAAAGTAAAGGGCTGTCAGGACGGGCAGACATTCGGGCAGACGGCCCAGGCGGATAAAGTCAAGCCATTTAAATATGCAAATTCAGTTTGAAATGAACTTTAACTGGTTCGTTCAGTGCCAAAGTTTGCACGCTAATTTGCATGTTTCACACCGTGGCATTGTCTTCAGACTGCGCGGTAATTGCGTTTATCTTTTGATGGCTAAATCCTTGCTTCATCACTTCCGCGCGGGAGATGGCAGATGGGGGGGAAGCCCAGTAATGCGTGCATAATTATTTAATAATATTTAAGGATTACAAGCCATGAACCCAGCCGAGACGGCAATTTGCCTGATTGATGGAGTCAGTGGCTTTGGCTGTCCTTGATTGAGCTAAGCAAAGATTTACCCCTCGATTGAGGACCTGCCAAGCGGCCAAGGCTGCTGTTGTGTGTTGTATTGATTTGTTTTAGTGCATTTTGTTTGGCCTCATCATACCATTCCATCTCCAGCCACCAAGGCTTGTCGTTCGCAAGTAATTTGAATAATTTTCCAAAGAAGTGAAAAAATTTGCATATGAAATCTGCAATTTCACTTGGCAGCCGTTGCAAGACCCAAGACTTTTTCAACAACGGCAGCTGCATTGACTGGAATTGTGTGCAAGAAGCAAAAGTGTGCGTTTTAACATGTCTATGCAAATGCAAATGCTTATACGCAATCGAGGCATAAACAAATGCGCACCCTGACACTGTGTGCGTGTGTCGGTGTGTGTGTGTGTGTGTTGAGAAAAAAAAGTTGAGAAAACCTCCCTTTCCCCTGGAGAATTGTGGACTGAAGAAAACTTTTCTATAATTGATGTCATGCATTTTTAAATGTGACTTGAACTTGATTTCCATTTCCATTATTTCGCTCTCATTTCTCTGCACTTCAATGCAAAAGTACGTATATGGCTTTTCCTTTTGTTAGTAATTTTTCAGCATCAAAAGTTGAAGCTCTCAGTCTACACTTTCGCCGAACACATGACAAAAGACCATAAACAGAATACGAGAATGCAGCGCTGTGAGAAAAGTTACCATGATGTTTATGTCTGTGCCTGTGCACTCGCACAATTTAAGCTTCGAGTATTTAATTTAAAAGTTTGTTTAACAACTTTTTAAATACCAAGTGACTGGCGATGTTGTAGGCAAGAGTGTAGAGTAGTGTCACATTTTTGGCAGTAAATTTGTGCGATTATTTAAAGCGAAGTTAGACGACAAGTTACCAAAAAGGAATTTGGAACTGTATAATGAGCATCGAGTTAGGGAACGAACAAACTTGGTTAAAGAAGTCGGTGAAAGTATATGATTTTTCTTAAGGATGAATGTTGCCAGCATAAAAATCCATAAACACTCGACTTCACCTCCACACAAACTTATCAAAATTGGCTTTCCCGTTTTCAGTTTGGTAACAGACAAATGCTCGAGTTGTTTGGGACATAATCTGGTTAT
The DNA here is from genome assembly GCA_035044965.1 of Lordiphosa andalusiaca. NCBI lineage: Eukaryota > Metazoa > Arthropoda > Insecta > Diptera > Drosophilidae > Lordiphosa > Lordiphosa andalusiaca. Next base: position 117,701 of record JAWNNM010003213.1, read on the forward strand.
TCTTGCACACAGAAAAAAAAGGTTAGTGCGATATGCGATATTTTGGCATACAAAATTTATTTTTCTGATTTTACTTTTATATTTTCGCACAGTTCGGCTTTTTATGGATATGAGAAAATATGTTATTAAGTCCCATTTCATATAATTATTTTTTCCTGTGCGGGTTGTACACTTCTTCCATTCTTCTTAAGTATATTCTTCCTAAAAAGCTGAGGTGCCAGCTTATACAAATAGGTAGAGAATGGAGGACACTAATTTGCTTTCAAGAGTTACTGGATTACTTGGTGTATTCATTTCCGACTCCATATACTATATATGTTTTTGATCAGGGTGACGACCTGAGTCGATTGAGCTTTGTCGGTCCGTCTGTCTGTCTGTTTCTACGCGAACAAGTCTCTCAGTTTTGAAGCTATCGAGCTGAAATTTTGCACAGAGTCTTCTTTTTGTTGCACGCTACTAATATATCGGAGCCGACCGGATCGGATGACTATATCCCATAGATCCCATAAGTATAATCGGTCGGAAAACTAGTTGAACTCATATAGCTCCCATACGAACGATCGGTCGGAAAATGGGAAAAAGATTATTTTTTTAAAATATTTAAGCAAGCACTTGCAAGGGTATAAAAACTTCGGCACAGACGAAGTTAGCTTAGCTTTCTCGTTTATATTATAAAGATCAAATATATTATTTGATGGGCATTTCCACAGCACGCACGTAACAGTCGTACGAATCATAAAGAAACACAAAGAAAAATTCTTAAATAAATTTGGACATATTGATTTTATTTTAGATTAGTATTCTAGTAGCAAAATTTGTAAGTCAAAGACTGGGAGTTGTCAAAAGAGAAGGTCCCAGGATACTGGCAGACAAAAAGTCATATGTGATATGACAGAATATGGAAGTGGGTTTTTTTTTCCTTTCATAAAAATGCAAAAATCTGTGAAACCTATTCGAGTTTCGTAGATGTATTTTAGGATTTGTTGAACAATAAATATTTGTTTATTTCAAATATTTGACTCATTATGATATATACGTCACGTGCCACTCGTTATGTGACAAACTTTTCTCTATGATTATTTTTGTCTTTTTTTTTCACTTACAGTTCTAAAACTTCCATAAAATTGTACTCACATAGTTTGTTTCGATTTTTTAAACAATCCTTATTCACTGTTTGTACCCTTAGAATGATTTTAGAGAAGCAATATTTTAAGGAATAGAACCATAAAAATTAGCAATAAAAATCAGAAAAATGGCGATTGCTCAAAGTTGCATTTGAAAATCTTGAAATGTGTTTTGAATTAATGTAAGATTAGCTTATACTAGTTAAATTTTATTTTTTCTCCATGAAAATATTATCACAAATGGTGGGTTTAAGTACTCTTAATTTTTTTGATCTTGGCTTATATTTTTGTGGAAATGCATATATGTAATTCTGATCTCAGATCTCAAAGACAAATGGATAAAGCCGGAGCAAACAAATTTTGTGTGTAGACTAGAAGTGGCCACGCCCCTCCCTTTTGAAGATGTCAAGCTCATAGTTAGCACTATAATGTGTGTGCCCAATATCTATAATTTCTGATATTTTCATAAAGATCGCATAATAAATGACAGAGCTAACGCGGTTATATAAAATCAATGCATACTTTTTGGCTCATTAAGTCAATTGAGAAAAAGAAGAGTCAACTTTTGAAAAATTCGATAGAACCGATTATCGATATTATCTCTTGAATATTATTGTATTCATGATGAGTTTCGTGTTCAACGGGCTACTTTAAAAAAGACGGTTTGTTTAATTGGGGAAAGATCGACTCCCATTTTGTCTAGTAGTGTAATAAAGGGTGATTTCTAAGTATCTTTCTTATTACGAAATTTTTTTTTGGCAAATGTTACTGTCAAACATGTTCAGTTTGGTGTATAATTTATCCATGAATCGACTTACAAACTATAAGCTTTGTTGTCAGTTTGATACTTTTAGTCAAGTAATTTTCAACTGATTCATATCGGCTTTTTGTTCAAATGAGAATATATAATATTAACCCTCAATATGTACCATAAGTATCAATGTAAAAGCCGTGTTCCACTGGCTTCGCATTTAGTACCAACTATTTTGTCAAAGTGCATTATGTTACGAAAATCCAACACCTGCAAGGGTTTTTTAACCGTCATCGATGTCGTCGTTTATTTTTTGTGTTTTTTTCCCGCTTTTTTTGATTCTGACTACCTCATATATGTGACGCATATTTGTACCTTCGAACGAGTCTAACACAATTATGGCCACGGTGCTGCAAATGTGGATTCCTGCGGCTGATGCCGATGACCGCAAGTTCAGTTCGTTCAGTTTGTCTCCAACCATCATCACAGACAGTTGCGATGAGCCACAAGTATTTTTTCGTAATTTTGATCATTTTTGCTAAAGTTGCCCAGTCTGATGTCAATCCTGCTAAGCGCTGTGCATCAGACAATGAGCAAAATGCGGAGCGGAATCCAACAGCTGGAAACGGGATACATCCGCTGAACAAATTACAATTAATGCTTGATCATTATTGGATTGTTATATGGGTTGTGGTGATTGTACTTTTGCTATATTGCCTTTTTCAAATTTAAGCAATATGTTTTAAGCCAATTTATGTAATTCCAAATAAATGTGATGCCTCCAAAAAATGAGATGAGACAAAAGTGGGAGAACTGGCAGAACTGAACGGATCAGAGTGCAAGTCAGTCAGGTTAGCTGAACCATTTTATTCTGAGGTTTTTTGTAAGCTGCTCTAATCTCATATTCAGAAATTTTTCATAAACTCTGGATTCAAGGATCTATAATAGGTGTCTAGGAGATAAGAAATAAGAACTTCATCACCAAGTTCAGGCCACACATAGTGCACACTAGTGTTTTAAGGGTTGGCGCCCAGGCCCTGCCCTTTGACGCGTTACATTTACAGCGGCCTGTCCTTATGTAAGGACGCCACCCCGAAAATGACCAGCGCAGCCTCATTGGACAATGTGCATTGAGAGCGAACCATGTACATTTGTATGTAAGCGAGCCGAGCATCATTCTGCTTTGTTTCATTTGGAGCAGGTATGAATTAAATGAATTATTTTGGTATCATCTTTTATTTTGTTAGTTTGAGAAACAAACAAAATTGGAAACACACCAAAAAATCTAAAACAGAATTTTAT
>JAWNNM010003214.1:0-277856 GCA_035044965.1 Lordiphosa andalusiaca
GTTTGAGCCTCATATTTTATTTTGAATATTTGTTAATTTGAATTCTTATCTACCCCATTGTACACACTTCACTTCTATCATTTTGTACTCTCTAAACATAACAACATGCATCTAAACATATCTGTTGATCTCTCTCTTCAAGAGGGCAACGCAACATTGTTATTTGCAGCTTAATCAAACTCTTTATGAAATTATTAAACGACTTGAAATCAGAACAGCAAACAGTACACACGCGTTTTGGTTTCACTCTGCAATTGGGCAGAGAACGTACATTTTGGCGACCGTGACAGGACGCAGGACATTAAGGATACAGTGTCATGTGTCAAAATTAAATTGTCGAAAATATTCATTTGAGAAGTGACTGCGGTAGATTTGGCCACTTGGGTCAACACACATCGCTGGTGGCGTGATATGGTTCTCGCATCTATTTGCTCCTACACATGGACTCGCGCAGCCTTCAGCACATAATCATCATTATCTTTTGATCATTATCATCAATCCTCGTTGGAGACATCACTCTGCCAGCGTTTGGAATTATCAGTGGCTGATGACATAAAGCTAGTCGTCAACACACACAAAATTGGGTAACAACCGTTACAGCATCCAGAAAGCAGTTACTCAAAACGTAAGCGAGAACATTAGCAAATGTTCTTCATCTCTTCTCTCATTCGCTCTCAAAGTCACCTTGGCCGTGGCTGTGGAATTTAAGCAAACCATATCAACGCCGTTTTGCTTATCCCTTTTGGTTTTATTCTCGCTGAAACCGCTACACCACACTTCAGCGAGAGAGCTTTGATCAGCGAGCTTTCAGCTCAGTCTCAAAGACGAATCTTTCATTCCACTACTGGCCTGCATATCGCCGTTTGCTCTAATTATTCGTGTCCGTGTTCCTGTATACACACATTTTTTCTGCTGCTGAAGAAATAAAATTAACATTCACAACAAAATGACGAAACCCGAGGAGCAGTTAGCTGCAATGAAGCAGGAAAAGCAAATGTTGGTATTGGCCATTAAAAATATCAAGGCAAAGGTGGACTCTTCACACATAACAGACGTAGCGGACTTGGAGTGTCGATCGCAGGTGTTGGAGTCTCACTTCAAGCAAGCGTCAACCATACAAGCGAGCATTGAACGCTTGGATCCGAACAACACGGAAAGAGAGTCACTCGACGAGTTGTTCATAGCCACCAAGGCGGCTATCATCAATCAAATTGGAAAACCTAAATGGGAAAATCATACTGACGTAAGTGTTTTGAATTCTTCGAGCATAAATTCGCATCACACGCGCCTACCAGCGTTGAAACTGCCCAAATTTGATGGAAAATATAGCGAGTATAAGCGGTTTATCACAGCGTTCACGCACATGGTGGACGATGACGTCACAATTCACCCAGTGGACAAGTTTACTTATCTCCTTAGTTGCTTGTCAGATGCTGCCCTCAGCGTAGTATCTTCATTCCAAATATCGGCAGAAAATTACCCTAAGGCCTTGAATCAACTCAAGGAGCGCTATGATAAAAAGGTGCTCATATTCAACGAACACATATCCAGCTTGTTCAACCTTCCAAGTATGAAATATTCCGATTCACATTCATTACGTACCATCTTGGACTCTGTCGCTGCTTTGCGTGGATCATTACTTTCTTTGGGCACGGAAGCAGATATTATGAATGCAATTCTAATTCACAATGTTTTATTAAAGGTTGATCCAGATGCCAAACAGGCCTATGATCGAGCGCAGGACTATGAACAGCTGCCATCATGGGAAGATTGCTTCAAAACGCTAAGCCGGTATTGCCAGTTCTTGGAGTGCAATTCGCCAGCCCCAACCAGTGAGAAGGTGACAGCTAACCGCCAGGAGAAGCAAATCAACCTTAAGAAGGCGTTCGTAACCGCACAATCCTCTTGCATCAAGTGTAAGGCAATGGATCACAGTCTGGGTAAATGTCCTTCATTTGCAGCGCTTACTGTAGATGAACGTTACAGTTTTGCTAAACAAATGTCACTATGTCTAAATTGCTTATACAAAGGGCACATGGTGGCAAATTGCACATCCAAATATAAATGTCGAGCATGTCAAGGATCACATCACTCAAGTTTGCATCGGTTTGTTCCATCTGGGCAGCAAACCAACAGCTCATCATCAACTCTGGCAGCATCAGCTATCGAACAAGGTCCAACACGTGCAGTGTCATTGCTAGCCAGGCAATCCAGACGCGCTCTCATTCCAACAGCAGTCATCCTCATCAAGGATAAGTATGGCACATATCAACCCGCACGAGCTCTTTTGGATACAGGATCGGAAATTAATTTCATCACCGAAGAGCTAGCTAAACGACTGCAGCTGCAATTCAATCGACAGGAGCATGAGATTTCAGGCATCGCTGACGTTCGTGCAAAGATGAAGTTTTCCGTATCTACAGTCATCAGGTCCAGACTTGGACCTGATGAGTGGTCGCTGCAATTTGCAGTCACCAAATCAATATCGCTGAGCCAACCTGAGCGCACAGTAGACACATCAGGATGGGTAATTCCTGAAGGCATCGATCTAGCGGACCCATTGTTCTTCAAGCCGAGCAAAATCGATCTTCTCATCAGCACGCAGGAGTTCTTCTATCTACTGACTGATGGAAAAATCTCTTTAGGCCCTCTTTAGGCCCTGCCATGTTTGCTCAACACATCACTCGGATGGATAGTAGGTGGAAAGATAGAAGAACCCGTGAGCACAAGGGCTCAGGTTTTTACTTGCCACATCGCAAACGATGGCCTTGATGATTCATTTACGCAAATTTTGGGAAATTGAAGAGTTTCCTGAAAACAATCCAGTTTACACAGCTAGAGACATTTGAGGAACATTTTCGTTTAAACACAACATTTCTAGGATCCGGACGAGTGCAAGTTCGTTTGCCATTCAAGCACAATCCGGAAACTCTTGGTAATTCAATGGAGAATGCCAAGGCTCGTTTTTTGCAACTAGAACGGCGATTGGAACGCCAACCAAAAATCAAACATAAATACATTGACTTTATGAACGAGTATCTGGCACTCAATCATATGCAGCTAGCACATCACGTTGATGTCTCTCAACCACACTACATTATTCCTCACCATTGCGCGCAGCGCCCAGAGAGCTCATCAACTCAACTCCGCGTGGTCTTTGACGCGTCAGCAAAGACATCAACAAATCGTTCTCTCAACGATATTGTCATGGTTGGGCCAAAAGTCCAACAAACACTCACACTAACGCTACTTTCGTTTCGACTTCACGGGCATGGGCTCACAGCCGACATCTCCAAGATGTATCGGCAATTCATCGTGGACCCAAGGGATCGCAATCTTCAATTCATATTTTGGAGGTCATCGCCTGACGAACCATTGGAATTGTATGAGCTCAATACAGTTACATACGGCATGGCATGCGCACCTCTTACTTAGCCATTCGAAGCCTACACTTCATAGCTGAGCAGCATCAACAAGAATTCCCTATTGGCGCAACTGTTCTCCAAGAAGAGATGTACGTGGACGATCTCCTAACCGGAGCAGACACCATTAAGGAGTTGCAAGTCAAGGTGAGCGAAGTCACACAAATCCTATCCAAGGCAGGATTGGAACTCGCAAAATGGAATGCTAGCCATCTAATGGAGCATACACACGAATTTCGTATCAAGACAGAAGGCAAGGATATAACAAAGACGCTTGGTATGTCCTGGAAACTCGAACACGATATATTTTGTTTTCGGTATAATTTGCCAACGGGCGAAGAGGCAACAAAACGTCGAGTTGTCTCCATAATAGCTCATTTGTACGATCTGCTGGGCTTGCTAAGTCCTGTAGTCATCCGATGCAAGATCTTTACTCAGGAACTTTGGTTACATGGCTTGGAATGGGATGAGCCGCTACCTGCGGAGCTCATCATTCGTTGGCGACGAATTGAAGCTGATTTGGATCAAGTCAACCAAGTCCAAATACCCAGATTCGTAAACTCATCACCACAAAACGTTAGTCAAATCCATGGATTTGCAGATGCGTCTCAGCGTGCCTACGGCTGTTGCATCTACTTACGAGCCTTTATCAATGAAACATACACATCAATATTGGTCATCTCCAAATCCAAGGTTGCACCAATCAAGACAATCTCACTGCCAAGATTGGAATTATGTGCAGCAGTGCTGTTGTGCAAACTTTGGCACAAAATTAAACACAAATTTGAAAGATATACTAATTCTACATTTTTCTGGACAGATTCAAAGATTGTGCTGCACTGGCTTAGGATGCATTCCTCACAGCTAAATTGTTTTGTCGCGAACCGTGTGGCAGAAATTCAGGAAAAGTCTACAGATGTCATTTGGCGACATGTGCCAGGAAAAAGTAATCCCGCAGATATCGTTTCACGCGGATGCGCAGCTGAGGAAATATCTAAAACAATATGGTTCACTGGTCCGGAGTTTTTGGCACTTGACTCAACAGAGTGGCCGCAAACTTCACAAAACATCAAGGATGAAGAAGCGGACTTGGAGAAACGAAAGGCAGTGGCATTCAAGTGCAGCGGTAGTGGCAATGGCACCACATTTCAGGAAATTGTCAACAAATTTGAATCATATCGTCGCATTCTTCGAGTCAACGCTTATGTGCTCCGAGTATTCAACAAGGTCCCAGCAGACAACACTCTAACTGTGGAAAAGGCATTGCACATTTCATCACGGGAATTGCAGCACTCATTTATACACATCGTATCTTCAATTCAACACTCATCATTCGCTAAGGAGATTGTGCAACTACAGGCCAGTCAAACACTCAAGCCTGAATTTCAAAATATGAACCCATTTTTGTCCATGGCGGAAGGCGCAAATCAACCCCTAACAGTTCTTCGAGTGGGTGGTCGTTTAACTCAAGCACCTATTCCATTTGACGCAAGGTGTCCCTTACTCCTTCCAAGGGATCATGAGTTCACATGGAAATTCGTTAATCACTTGCACCGTATCAACATGCACGCTGGCGCCAAGGCTCTTATTGGGTTACTACGACTGCAAGTGTGGATTCTTAACGCACGGAAACTGGTCAAGTCGGTAGTGAGGCAATGTATTCACTGCTATCACTACAAACCTCGCCTTATGAACCAGATCATGGGATCTCTACCATCAGATCGGCTGCTGACGATAAAGCCATTCACCGTATCCGGAGTAGATCTGTGTGGACCATTCCTTACATCAGCTACCGCGATTCGCAGCAAGGTTCCATACAAAACCTATTTGGCGATCTTTGTTTGCTTTTCATCAAAGGCAGTACACGTTGAGCTTCTCTCAGATTTATCAACTAACACTTTTATTCTCTCGTTAAAGCGTTTCGTTTCACGCAGAGGCACTCCACATCGCATTTACTGCGATAATGCTACAAACTTCACCGGAGCATGCGCACAACTAAACCGGTTCAAATTGGAGCTCTTCAGCCAGCAAACCGAGCGTGAGCTGGAAACGTTCAGCAACGACCATGGCGTAGACTTTCACTTCATCCCGCCTCGAGCACCACACTTTGGTGGGCTTTGGGAGGCGGCTGTGAAGTCCATGAAGAGTCTTCTTACAAAGTGTATGTCCAATACTGGAATGACATACGAAGAACTTCAAACCATCGCTATTGAGGCCGAGGCTATTTTGAATTCTCGTCCTATTGCAGCACAATCTGACGACCCTAACGATGGGGAAGCCCTTACCCCTGGGCATCTCCTGACGGGAGCAGCACTAAAGGCGATTCCAGAGCCAGCAATCGACGACAGCAAATTGTCGTACATCTCTCGCTGGCAACGCATAACTTACTCAAAGCAGCGCTTCTGGGAACTATGGCGCCGCGATTATCTACATACGCTTCAATTACGTTCAAAGTGGCGTACTCCAGAGGCTAACATATCAACTGGTCAATTGGTTTTCATCCATGAAGACAACACCCCACCCCAGCAGTGGCCTCTCGGCCGCATATCAAATACATGTACCGGAAAGGATGGAATAATTCGAGTGGTCGATATCCAGACCGCTAAAGGTGTCTTGAGGCGACCCATTTGTAAAGTAGCACCACTTCCGATCCAGCAAAATTCTTGAAAGCTCCTTCGTCCTTTCAACGGGCGGAGGATGTTTGAGCCTCATATTTTATTTTGAATATTTGTTAATTTGAATTCTTATCTACCCCATTGTACACACTTCACTTCTATCATTTTGTACTCTCTAAACATAACAACATGCATCTAAACATATCTGTTGATCTCTCTCTTCATGAGGGCAACGCAACATTGTTATTTGCAGCTTAATCAAACTCTTTATGAAATTATTAAACGACTTGAAATCAGAACAGCAAACAGTACACACGCGTTTTGGTTTCACTCTGCAATTGGGCAGAGAACGTACAAGATGGTTTTGGTGGGGAACGCGTATATGATGTCATAAAGCTCCATTTTAGTGAAAAAGTTAGTCAAAACTTTGGCGAAAGCGTATCGATTTGACTTTCGCCTCTCAACACAACATTATTTGCAAATAATCCTTTCAACAAGACTTCTCTCCAGCTCACAAGGCAAAAACGGCTCAAACATGACCAAAAAACCATGTAGAGAACACCATTTCTATGGATGATTGGCCTGCTGGTAGCCCAGACCAGGATCCATTGGACCGCATACGGGGTTCCGTTCTCGAGGCTATGGCTTGGCTATGGCTCGACACTCAAATATTGAGTCTTCGAAGTGCGGTCTTGTCCCAGCAGTGGACAATTTCACAATGCATGAAATGTGTACTTCAATCGATGATTGGCCAGAGAGATATCAGAATTGCTGAAAGGCACAAGGCGGCCATTTCAAATAAGTTGTTCTACAATCTGTAGCCATTGAGTGTCCGAACAAAAATAAGTTTTAAAAAATATTCATTCATTCGTTTTTATTTTATGACCAAGGTATAGAAAGAAAAATGTTGGTGGAACTTGTCCTCTGCACTTAAGAATGGCGGCATGTTAGCATACTGTGCCATTGCACACACACACAGTGCACTAAATGGCAACTTATAATTTTCTATGCGGTGGCCGAGTTGAGTTGAGTGCTGCTCATTTCAAAAACATTTGGAACAGTTGATAACAAAAATATGTAGGAACATTTTGTCCTAATTTCTTAACAGGTTTTTTCCTCCTCTGATTAGGATATATACCACGTTTATACACCAAATAAAATATCACGATGAATGCCCCCAAATGTATGCCACCTAAATAATTATCAGTTTTAAAGAATAATAGACAGTCAGCTAAGCCAGTGTCATACATAAAACACACGGTACATTCACTCAGATTGTCAGACCAGTCGACGGTATTCAAAATGAATCAACGGCTAGCAAAATATGAAAAACATTTGATCCTGAACTATTGATGTTAAGATGCATAGCATACTTTGAAACGTATTTATCATGATAATTTTACTGTGTATAATCAGGATAATAGACAACTGGGTGGAATTCAGACTATTATGAAGATTAAATGGATGACAATTTTTATTAATAAATACTTCAAAATAATAATCAAAATTTACACAATTGGTTTTCGTTTGATTTTACCCATCCAGAGTTTGCTAATTTTCTTAGTATTCCATGCCTCGCCTACTGAGTTGGCTATTAATTTTAAGTATTCTATTTTTACATCAAACTGTTTGCTTTTTAAATTTGTTATCACAGTAGGCCTTAATTTACCCAACGAAATTGACTTCCACAGAAACTGAGAAACAATTTCATTTATAATTTGGCAGCCGCAAGAGCTGTAGCACTTACTTTCTGTTTTTTTACCTCTTTTTTTTATTGTATTAATTTCTCTAATTACCAGAAAGTGTTTCTCGAACTTTAGTAATAGGGCGTTAACGCTAGCTTCTTGCATTTCCATATGTTGGTGCTGCCGTTCGAAGTTTTCGTGTGGAACTAACGTCAAACATCAGCTGTTCTAGTAGTTTGCTGTAGTTTTGTCTGCAAAGAATTAATTTTTGTTTTATTTTTAAACTTGGAGTTGCAGAAGTTACGAAATTTTTTTTTATCTATTTTTTTTTTTAGTTTCAACATCTGCCTGCCATTACAAGTTTTCAGTTTCTTTGTTTTGTTGTTGATATTTTCCAAAATCTTATTTTACCACGTTCTTTGTAATTATCAGATTGTATAATGGACACCTTTTATTGTAATTTTTAGTAATCGCCATACCATATTTCCATATATCCGATTCAGTAGTTTCTATGGAAATGAAATTGAGGCTTGACCAGCGGGTTTTCCAAAGGGTTGATTTGAAAATATGTTCTTCAGCATCTTATAGAAACTTAAATTTTGGTTTTGAATATCTCTTATATTTAGTAAATAATTTGTATGTTTCTTTTTGTGTTCCGGTTCCTCCTTGAATAAGTTATGTAGGTCAAGCATGAAATTTTGTGAAAATATTAATAATTTTCTTGTGTTTTGATTTGCCAGTTTCAGTGTTAAACTAAACATGTCTAATTATTAATTTAATTACGAAAGTTTTTTTTGGATTTTAAACTATAAAATTGGGCAATAAATAACGCCACTATACAGAATTGTGTAATCAAACCCAGTTTTTTCATTTCATACAAAAAAATCTAATCGCTTTCATCGCCAAGGTGTATGCAAAAACGATTACTTTAGGAGAATTTTCAGTGACATAATTGCGCCTGAATTATAAAAGGTCTTTAATTAAAGTCCAAGAATAAAATATAGAGAAATGTTAACTTCTACTCGGATGAAGTTTGTATACCCTTGCAGCACATCTTACAAATTTAACATTTCCAAACAAGTTTTTCCCAATAAGACTACTTTTCTGACTCTACTTTTGTATATAAATAACTATATATAAATACTATACTATATAAACCATATAAATGTTCGATTTCAACGAAACCAAGTGGAATCGTGGGAAAGCATTGAATATTTTGGAGGCGATTTCTTTGAAAACAAAGTTTTTCTCACTAAAACTGGTTTCTCGACTGATCATTCCCATGGCAGGTGAAACCCATAATCATTCCATAGGGACAAAAATTAGCAGAATTGTGTAAAAGATTAACAAAAAGTTTTTCTTACTAAGACTATTTTCCTGGCCTTACTTTTCTATGGCAGCTGTACTATATAGATGTCCAATTTGGACCAAACTTGTAAGAATCATGGAGTAGCTTAGTAGCTTAGACGTTTGCATAGAAAACAGAAAAGGTTTTCTCACTAGAACTAGTTTTTCGACCGATCGTTTCCATGGCAACTATATGTTATAATCATCCGATCCGGTCGGTTCCAACAAATGTACAGCGTATTTATGCTATTCAACTTAGGGCAAACTTTGGTGAAGATAGCTTGCAAATTGACGAAGGACTTGGAAGAGAAACAGACGGGCATGGCTAAATCAACTCGGCTCGTCCTGCTGAACAAGAATATATGTGGTCGGAGATACATTTTTCTATTCATCACAAACCCCCCGGACAATTTTAAGGACCTGAAAAGTATCACAGTGTGACACAGAAACCAACTTGCTGGAAAAATAAAAACCGTTCAAATGAGCTTGAACAACTGTTCAAGAATTTTTGGTCGCTTCCGAGATTCATGGTTGATGTTGAATTTTATGCACTATCAAGTTGAAGTTGCATATGGGAGTATCTCTTATTCCAAAGTTGACTGGACGAAGAGGGCGCTAGGACTGCGCTGGAAATGAAATGAAATGAAGAGCTTAAGGCACAGAGTCAACAGAGCCAAAGGCTTTTCTGACCAATTTGTCCTCAAAAAGCAGGAAAATAATTATTTGGAACGTTATCAATGGGATTATTGGATAGACAATAACGCAGCCCATTTTACGTCCAGTCATTTGCTTGCGGACAGCAGTTTTCAATCTAGCTCATGAATTCGATCGATGTTTTAGAGCTGAACTCCCAGTTATTAAAACAAAGTCAAATCAATTTAGAATGCAAGTCAAATATGAAATCGGAATTGATATATATTCATATATATCTATATGTATATATATATTTCACAGCACTCGCATCAGCCGAAAACGGGAGGGTAGAATTCTCCATCATCAACTTTGAATCATGAACTTTGAGTAAAAACAGGAGAAAGAAATATACAAATTATTTAATAAATAAAAGTGATTAAAATAATTTTTACTATTTCTATAGAGAGTTGAAAAAACAATTTTTTTAAATCATCTCTCAGAATACTCAATTAATTTCCACTTAACCCAAAGAATCGGAAATGGGAAAAATCCAAACGAATAATTAATCATAAGTATTTCCGATCGGTAACCATTTAAACCAATAATTACAAAAGGAACGAGAGAAAAATATATGTAACAATACAAAATTCCATAAACTTTTAATTGGCAACACCACAAGAATAATATATTTAAAAAATTGTTCAGATTTCGTTGAAGTATTAAGCACAAAAGTTTATACTAATCATTAAAACAGCTTATTCTTCCCTTGTCACACGGAAACTTTTGCAAAAAGCATATTTCTTTAGCAGAAAACAACTGTGAGGATCAATGACCAGACACTAACGATGAGATTCGAGGCGCGCACACACAGAAACAGCAATCCAGGCCTTCAGGACGAATTTGCCAGTGCTGACATCCATAGCCAGGAGAATGAAAATGGACGGTGATGGCAGAATATGTAAAATTGTAAGTAAAAAATAGAAGCTCCAACAGAATACTGTCTTAGTGTTACAAGTATCAAAATACCCTTTAACTGCCCTGGTGGAAGGGTGCTGACATCCATAGCCAGGAGAATGAAAATGGACGGTGATGGCAGAGTATATCAAATTGTAAGTAAAAAATAGAAGCTCCAACAGAATACTGTCTTAGTGTTACAAGTATCAAAATACCCTTTAACTGCCCTGGTGGAAGGGTGCTTACATCCGTAGCCAGGAGAATGAAAATGGACGGTGATGGCACAGTATATCAAATTGTACAAGTAAAAAAAGAAGATTAATTCACAGAAAAGAAATGGAAATTAGAAATAAAAGACTACTGGTCGAAAGCGACCAGCTCGGGCTGCTGCCGAATAATAATTGAAATTGTTTCTCATTTTGTTTGGAGGCCAATTTCGTTTGGTAAATAAAGGCCTACTATGATAATAAATAAAGTTGGTAAACGATTCAGTGTAAAATAGAATCATGAAATATTATTAGCAGCCAAGTAGGCGATTTGTTCATACTTCTTATACTCCATACCAAAGATCACAGAGTATATCAATTTTGTGCAAAAGTGTGTAACATCTAGAAAGAAACATCTTTCTAAAAGGTTTATATATGTACTCGTGATCAGCATCAACAATCGAGTCAATGTACCTATGTCCTTCTCTGTGCAAACTTATAGAAGGTAAGAGGTTGTCCATGTATGGCACAAAAACTTCTCATACCTGCAGGCAGATCAAGTTTATTTTCAATCGCCGCATCCGATATTTGAAAAAAAAAACGACATTTGCTGCATCAACATAACAACCCTGCGGCGGAGAGCTAAATGTGTACTGTCGAAAGTATGCATTACGCCTGACGAAAAAGTAATGCACTACACCTGCTTCTAATCTATAAAGGGATAGTAAACAGACTGCGTACGAGCTGCATTACAATTTTTAAAAAGTAATACTCATTTGTAATGGGAATCCGATGACAGTTCGGCTCTGGCATACATTGTGCGCACACCGTTTACAAAGCGGCAATGGCATATGGCAAAGTAAACCGGACTGTATGGGATTATTTCCGGCTTACAGAAGGCAAAATAATGCAATCCATTATGTAATGGCAATTTCCGCCGCTGGGAAGTGCTAAAAAGCAGAGCAGTTATTTTTATACCCTTGCAAAGGGTATTATAATTTTGCCCAAAAGATTGCAACGCATAGAAAAATTAATTTCCGACCCCATAAACTATATATATTCTTGATCAGGGCGACGAGCTGAGTCGATTGAGATTTGTCCGTCCGTCTTTCTGTCTGTTTCTGCGCAAAGTAGTCTCTCAGTTTTAAAGCTATCAAACTGAAATTTTGCACAGAGTCTTCTTATTACTGCACTCTACTAATATGTCGGAATCGAACGGATCGGATGACTATATCTCATAGCTCCCATAGGAACAATCGGTCGAAAAACTAGTTTTAGTGAGAAAAACATTTTTCTCTTCCATGTAAACCTCTCCAAACTTTGTAATCGTAAGTTTTTTTATATTTTTTCATAATTCTACCAAGTTTTATTGAAATCGGACATCTATATGGTATAGCTGCCATACAAAAGATAGGTCTGAAAAACAGTCTTAGTTAGAAAAACTTTTTTGTTTTTAATTTTAGCAACCTGCAATTTTATTATTTTTTGTTTCACATGCTTTCACATAATTTTAAAATTTTTGGCTAAATCGGATGACTATATCATATAGCTCCCATACGAACGACCGGACGGAAAATGAGAAAAAGAGTATTTTTTGAAAATATTTAAGCGAGCACTTGCAAGGGTGTAAAAACTTAGGCTTAGCCTTAAACTTGGCTTAGCTTTCTCGTTTTAAACTCGTCTGCAGTTTCCTTATCTCAATAGTACCTCTTAAGATCCAGGGCTAAGTATCGCACTTCCTCAGAGCCAGATATATTATACTATTAGTTCACAGATGCGATATGTCGACATAACTTCCTTAATAGCTTTGGACAAATGGTGCTGTAGAATTAAGTTCTTACTCTCAAAAAATAATAAGTTGTTCAAAAACTCAATATTAGTTTGCAAATAAATTTGTCGCAACATTAAATTTGGCTAAGCCTAATTTGGTTTGTGGGAAATTTAGGTGCTATAACAGTTTTCCAGAGAAAGAGTTTACATTGGATTGAGCAGACAGCTGCAAGTGTTTGGCTGTAAATACACACAGATCTATCAAAATTCCAAAAACTTTGGCCTGGTGTGACAAACTAATTTGCTAAATTCCCTAAAATATGAAGACAAAGCTTAACAAATGTTAGTACAAAAGACCCTAAAGCATATCTTAAGAACTTAAGAACTTTGGAGTTCTAGATAAAATGAAGAATCGAATTAAGTAAATCGGCTCGGTAATCGAGACTGGCTAGTCGATACAAAGCTAGTCCAGAAATGGCATCTCAATCTCTTTTATAGTATCAACGATCCATTTGATGGTGAAGACATTCAGAAGCAATTTGCAGTTAAAAGAAAAACCTTTTCAAATCGAACTTCCAAACATCGGCCAGAGCACAACAATAGCAAAGACTATATATGTGGACTTCATTTGGGACATCAAGTGCATCTCTTTTGACTTCCATTTTATGACCCGGCAAACATTTATTTTGTTTTCTTTTTTTTTTTTTTTTTGATTTCTTCTTTTTAAGGTGCAGCTACCAGACGGGCCTTCCGCAGGTTGCATTCTTATGCAAATGGGACAAACAATAGACAAGGAGTTCGAAATGGTAGTCACTCCACATTTTGTTACGCATCATCAAAACTGGATTGTTAGTCTCGTATTGTTTGGCCAACTTTATGAAGCGCCAATTTACGACCCTCGAGAAGGAAACAGCCGAGTGCTACCATTAAAGTGGCAGAGCATTTAAATCGACACCCAAAATGTTAATGCGTTTACCCCGTTTGACATTTTTTTTTTCACTTTTAGGCCAGCAAGTCCAGCCACAGACAGACGGACTGACAGACAGACGGACAGGCAGGGCGACAGCTTGAACATAATTGCACCAACTTAAGAAATCACAACAAATAAGCAAACAACCGCAAAAGGCAAAACTCACGGCATTCAAATTGATTACATACAGGATGAAGTCCTGTCTCTGGGCCTCCTGATAAACATGACTGGGCGAAAAAGACGTTGTTGTTCAGTTTGTTTGGCTGCCGCTTGTTTTTATTGTTTAGCTCGTTATCAAGTCAAAATAATCAGGAGGAGCAGCGGCAGCAGCAGCACCCAACAATTGTCATTGTTAAAGGCGAGGCGATGCGAGGCATACAGGAGCCAAGTTCAACAAGTTTTGCGGCTGGAAGTGAAGAACTGAAATTGTGCCCCATCATTGCCACTGGGCCATAAAAGTGAAGCTCCTCATCATCACCAGCAAACGGCAGAAGAAGCAGCAGCAGCAGCAGCAGCATCAGGGACAGCAGACGCCCCAAACAATGCAACATGATTCGCGAATTATAAATACACGCGCTCGAGTAGATCAGGCAAGAGTCGTAATCAAAATAGTTGAAGCACAGTCGAATAGTGGACACTCTCAGTTTATCGATTATGCAAGGATGGGATGGGAGTTGAAGTAGAACTGAACAGGCAACAATCCGAACCTATCTTCCAAGTAAGCAATAACAGAAAAATTCTAATAAATAAATATATTCATTCAAAAAGTTGCAGAAAATCCAATGTGTAGTTATTTCTAAGAAGTTAAAGTAAACATTTCCGCATATACAGGGTTGTCCATATTCGACGGACCCATCTGGCAACGCCATAACTTTTGACAGAGATGTCAGATCGCTTAATGACAATGTAGATGGTCAATCGTTTTCAAGATCAAAACAAATATGTTTATCGAACTATCTTTATTGGATCCGAAGTGTGGGATCAACTTGATATGCCGACTTCGAGCATAAATAAAACTCACCCGATCTAATGAAATCTCGTTACGTAACTAAAGCTTTACTTCTTCGTTGGAGAAAAACCGTGCCCAAACGATTTCTAACATAGTTTTGAATAAATCGTGTTTAAGGTTCTATATATCTGGGATACTCGAACTCAGCTTATGTCAGGCAAACGAAAAAGATGTTGAATAATATAATAAAGTCTCAGTGACATAAAAACTATGATCTTCGTAGAGCAGGGCTTACCAATAACAGAGAAACGGATTGTTGAGTAAATCCATTGTCGATACACTTAAAGAATGAGTTTTCTACTATTTAGAAATTAGAAAATTTATTTTTTTAGATTCTTAAACATAAACTCAGTAAACATTCGCCCTGAAAACTAGAAATTCTCCTATGAAATGCGTCCAAAGGCGATTTACCCTACAATTAAGAAAAATATTTTCTCATTTATGGAAAATTTTCCAAGTTTCATATAAATTTTCCGAAATTTTTTATTAGTGTATAGGTTATTTCCACTATGGAAGATATGTACATATTTTCTCATATCATATTAAATATTCATTTATAAATTATTTCAAAAGAGCCGGAAGTCATTTTGAAGGAAGATTTATGGAAGAATTTACGGCCAAGATCCAAAACGAGCTGCAAGCCTCCACCGAGCAGGCCATCTCGTGCCGATTTCGAGAACGAGTGTACTTCTCACGCCTCAACTGAGAAGTCAAGGGTGCAGCCATCATCTTCTTTTCAAACATCGAGTTGAGATTAAGTGGCTCATGTGACTCTCTAGCCTCGAACGAATATTCTGGGTGACAGAAGAAACGGAAACTGGACAAGGTCGAGGTGACACCGTTTGAAAAGGCACAGAAGAGCGGACGCAGGTACATGACCGACAAGCGACTGCGGCTTGGAGATCATGGAGCGCCTGGAGTTCTTCCATCTATAATCAAGAAAGAAAGTCGGTCAAGCCCGAATATAACATACTCTGTACCAAGAAAATTTGTCTTTTGATCATAACTCGAAAACCGTTCATCCGATCTTCTTCATTTTTTTGGCGGATCGATAAGTTATCATAATAACTAAATATGTCCAGAAGGAACAAGCCATCTATCTTCAAAACTGTGGGAGATATGACGTTTTTTCTAAATTGCGGGGGCGGGAGGGGGCGTGGCCAAAATTGAAAATAAATTTGATCTGCCTGCAGACATAAGAAATATATGTCCCATACATGTCAAACCCCTATCTCTTACCATCTCTGAGATCAGTGCGCTCCTACGGACAGACAGACGGACGGACGGACAGACGGACAGACGCACATGGCTATATCGACTCGGCTGTTGATGCTGATCAAAAATATATATACCTTATGGGGTCGGAGATGCTTTCTTCTGGATGTTACATACTTTTGCACAAACTTATTATACTCTATGTACCTTTGGTACAGAGTATAAAAATCTTCATTAACATAATATGGTAACACTAAATCCAAGCGTATATAGTCTAATTGTCATTCACGAAACTGTAAAAATATGTACATATCATATGGAAACGCTAAGATACAAAATATGTACATTTTGGTTTGAAAGTTTATTTATTTATAATAGATTCGAGTTCATTGAAAAATTGAGAACGAGCCGTGTTAAAAGCTATAGCTTCAAGGCCTATTCAAGGCTTATATTAGAAAATATAACACGAAATTAGATATTCTCAGAAACTAATTTCTTAATTTTTGAAATTAGGTTAACCTTTTCTATAATTTAAGGTAATTTTTCTGGATGTTTTAGCTTAGATTCTGAAAAACCATTGATGTAAGTAAAACGCCATTGTTTTAAGAAAGCACATTTCTTAAGTCTAGAAAAATACTATAAATAAATTCCTAAAATATAGACATATTACTGTGGAAAACAGCCTCAAAATTTAGAAAAACATAAACACACACCGCTTTTCAAGATTTTCAAGTTTTTCAAGATTGAATTCCCTGATTATGGAATATAAAAGGGGCTTAGCATCCGGTTGCGTTCTTTACTGTGACTCACGTGAGTGCTTGATAGTCGAATGTGCTAAGATGCCTTTCGAGTTGAAGTTTACCGGAGGTCCCAAATTCAAGTTCGCCAGATAAGGTAAAGTTAGAAAATAAAATAATGCTAAATGATTGTTGTATGTTTTTCACGAAAAAGTCTTTGCTGAACCCACTGATACAAAATATTCTGTAAAAAAAATATATATAATTTTTTGTATGTCCAACATCTTCAGATGATGATGTTAGGATATTGACAATATTGTATTGGAGAAAGAAAAATGTTATACAAATTTGAAATAAATTTCCTGTAAGTCCTACGTCTTTACCCATTTAGATTACTTAACCGGGAAAAAGAAGGCAGCTTGGGTTGAACATTCCCAACCAGTTCCACATGCCCTACCCCCACATAAGGGTATCACCATGATTTTCGTATATTTCTGGAGCAATATAATCGCAGGCTGTCTCGAAAATTAAGCAGCAGCCTCAACTTGTGCCGCAGTTAGGAGCTGCTGCTGCTGCTGCCACTGGCTGGCTGGACCGGGGCAGTAATTGCGGCAAGTGCTGTTGATGCTACTGCGCTTGACTCTCTAGCTGCAAATAAAATACATAAAAAAAAAAAAACCATGCTGAAAAATCCGAAAAGTAACCAAGCACAAACGGCTCCTCCACACACAGAAGCCAAAACGTGTCGTCCTTTTTGAGTCACTTGAGCGACTTCAGCTGCCTCTTTGTACGTGTTGGCCGTCGTCGCGTCTGCGTTTTCTTTTTAATTAAACAATGTAAAGCCGCTGCCGTTTGTCGGTCCCCGTTCCCTGTCCCTCCGCCTAACCCATTCCACCAGGTTCAGGTTCAGGAGTTGGCCTGTGTGTGAGTTATGAGTTGTGCAATCACGACTTCTTGTCCGCCGCCGCTCTTTTGGGGGCTGATTAAGTTTTAGAACAAATGAATTAAAAACGTGCGCCAGGCGATCATGTCCCGGAGGTGTGAAATAATTTGAGAGCGGATGGTGATTACCTGGCCAAACGGCAGCTGCTCACCACTCGCCGGCCGCTGATCCGTCCGCATTTATGACCGGCAGGAATTTCGGGGCAGCTGCTTGGAAAGTTCTCAGCGTGCGGGACACTTACCTGCTGCAAGCTCGAACCGATCTCTGCCTAAAGATAAAATATTGTAATTCATTTAAATGAACAATACAAATCAAAGAGAGAGAGAGAGAGAGAGAGTGTGTGTCCACTCGACTGGGAGATGGCTGTGAGGTGATTACGTCAAAATTATTAAAACAGTCTCAAGTCGCTGTCTCTCGCGCGTATGTCATGTTGCTGTTTGGTGTTTGATCGACACTGATCTGAGATAAGGCCAAGTCAAATAACCAAAATAACCAAAATAACCGAAGACCCAGATACATGTGCCCGGACAAGTGCATTTGCATCGGGGTCCAAGTCGTGTGAAACAGCTTTCCCAATGCTAAGAAGCTGCTGCTGCTCAATGAATTTGTTGAAAATTATGAACAAAACGAAAATGGTTTCACCCGATGCTGGTTAGGGACACGGCGGAGTATTGTTTGGGCCCAAAGTTTAATGCTTTGACAGGCGATACACACACAAGGTTGACAACAATGCCATTAGGCCGGGACAAAGACACCACCAGCCACCACCACAAAGCGAATGGAATGGTGGAGTTGGGGCAGGAGTTGGGGGGGGTACCCCAAATCATCATCATCAATGGATGTCTGGTTGGTGTGAACCTGCTGGCATTGCCATTCTCAAACCTAATCGCTGGGCTAAGCTGCTGACAACAAAACAGCGTAGCCAAAAAGAGGAAACATTCTAAACAGAAATCCCTCTTCCACATTCTAAACCGAGAGCTTTGATTATTAGTTTCGTCTACACTCAAACAAATTGGGTGTGAAAAACATTTATTTTTGTAAAATTGTTCATTAATAAATTACTATTTTATTTGTTGTTACTATAGAAATTACAATATTTGGTGTCTTTTTAGTTTTTTTGGACCAGTGGTCGGCAATGTCAGCTGAAAAGTTGCCACTGGCTACTGAGAAACTATTTCTCTACATATACCAAATTGGGTGTTAGTATCATTTCTTTGCAATATAATGTATTATTCGAATACTATTCTGTTTGTTGTTACAATGTTTTTGTTTTTGAGACCAGTGGTCGGCAATGTCAGCTGAAAAGTTGCCACTGGCTACTGAGAAACTATTTCTCTACATATACCAAATTGGGTGTTAGTATCATTTCATTGTAATATAATGTATTATTCGAATACTATTCTGTTTGTTGTTACAATACAATTTACAATATTTGGTGTCTTTTTAGTTTTTGAGACCAGTGGTCGGCAATGCCAGCTGAAAAGTTGCCACTGGCTACTGAGAAACTATTTCTCTACATTTACGGCAATGCTGACCTTACAAAAGCTTATCTTACAAATGTAGAGGGCACATCAGTTTGCTCTTTTTGGTGAGCAACTGCGACCACAGACGACTTACTGGCTTTCCTGTGCTTCCCCTCAGAAAGTCGCTAATTCGGAAGCTGAATGTCATGAGAGTCTTGGGCTTCCCCCTGTGCTAACATCCCTGCTCACATAGCCGACCCCTGCACACATTTCCTGAGCTAGGAAAAAACCGACATAAAATAAAACACAACGAATATTGTTTCCCACCTTCTTGGAATCTTGCATGTGTTGAGGATCTCCTTGGTTGTTAGAGTAGGTTGACGAATTCAGTATTCCAGAAACTGGAAGTAAGACCCAAAACAGCTGAGTTCCTTCAGGCAGGTCAACCTTTCTTCACCATACCGCAGAAGGTTCGCTGTTGACGTGTACTGTTATGCAGAAGCTCTGAACCAAAGATTTTGGCTTAAGGCGAAGAAACTCATATAACTTATGAATGCCATCTTTCGGCACATTCTATACAGATCTGTTACAACCGGAAAGCTTGCACCCGTCAATATGAACTAGACCCGACGATCAATGTTCTATCAAAGATTATATTGCATATTCTTTGGTTCTATTCAGTTCAGCAATGGACAAACAGTGTCTCCATGCAGCACAACCCTTTATTGTAGTGCGTTCCCAATTATCACGGAATCAAAAACTAAGCTCAAATAAACTTCTTTACACATTTCCGCAACTGTTATATATCTTTTTCTACATATTATATCTGTTCCACATGAATCGAAATGTAACTTCTAACTTCTTTTAGTGCTTACTCGATCAAATTTTGCGGAATCTGTAGGCGTAACACTTCCCTTTTTGAAAGCACGATTGTGCTTTTAATTTCAAATATCCATTAATTTGCATTCAACTGTCTTGATAGCTTAACGCTTCTACCGAATTCTCTAATTCAATCATAAACATCAGTTATCTTCCCATTTTCAATAGAAAAGATTTGAAATCGAAAACAGGTCTGTTTTAGTAAATAGGTAAACAGAATTATTAACGTTTTATGAAATCCTTTTCAAATCAATTAAACCGTGGGGTCACTATCGACCATTATGTACTCTGTGCTTCCGGTTAACACAGGGTGTTAAGTGCTGCCATTGCGGCCGGTGCTGCCCAGTAAAATTGCCTTTTTCCTTTTAACTCGTCTATCGTTTATCAGAACTTCCCCAATCTTTTGATGAATCCATAAATAATGCTGATTTCTAAATACATATGTCCACACTGCGAAAAAAGGAATATTAAACGAGAAAGCTAAGCTAACTTCGTATGTGCCGAAGTTTTTATACCCTCGCTTAAATATTTTCAAAAATACGCGTTTTCACATTTTCCGAACGATCATTCGTATGGGAGCTATATGATATATTCATCCGATTTGGTCAAAAATTTGCAAAATTATGTGAAAGCATGTAAAACAAACAATTACAAAATTGCAGGTTGCTACCATTAAAAACAAAAAAGTTTTTCCAGCTAAGACTGTTTTTCGGACCTATCTTTTGTATGGCAGCTGTACCATATAATTGTCCGATTTTAATAAAACTTGGTAAAATTATAAAAAAAGATAAAAAACTTACGATTACAAAGTTTGGAGACTTTTCCATTGAATAGAAAGTTTTCCGAGGTTTATGAGGTATAGTCATCCGATCCGGTCGGTTCCAACATATTAGTAGTGTGCAGCAAAAAGAAGACTCTGTGCAACATTTCAGCTCGATAGCTTTAAAACTGAGAGACTAGTTCGCGCAGAAACAGACAGACGGACGGACGGATAATCGACTCAGCACGTTACACTGATCAGAAATACATATAGTTTATGGGGTCGGAAATTAAAATTTCTACGCGTAGTTTGGGAAAAATTATAATACCCTTTTTATACACTAGAAAAATAACTGCTCTGCTTTTCAGCACTTGTTATGATTATGCAGCAAATGTCGGTTGTTTTCAAATATCGGATGCGGCGATTGAAAATAAACTTGATATGCCTGCAGGTATAAGAAGTTGTTGTGCCATACATGGACAACCTCTTACCTCTTACCATCTTTAAGTCGTCACAGAGAAGGACATAGGTACATTGACTCGATTGTTGATGCTGATCACGAGTATATAAGCTTTTTAGAAAGATGTTTCTTTCTAGATGTTACACACTCTTGCACAAAATTGATATATTCTGCGATTTTTGGTATGGAGTATAAGAAGTTTGAACAAATCGCCTACTTATAGGCTAATAATATTTCAAGATTCTGTTTTACACTGAATCGTTCAGCAACTTTATTTGTTATCCTAGTAGGCCTTTATTTACCAAACGAAATTGGCCTCCAAACCAAATGAGAAACAATTTCATTTATTATTCGGCAGCTGCTCGAGCTGGTCGCTTTCGACCAGTGGTCTTTTATTTCTAATTTCCATTTCTTTTCTGTGAATTAATCTTCTTTTTTTACTTTTACAATTTGATATACTGTGCCATCACCGTCCATTTTCATTCTCCTGGCTATGGATGTAGGCACCCTTCCACCATGGCAGTTAAAGGGTATTTTAATACTTGTAACACTAAGACAGTATTCTGTTGGAGCTTCTACTTTCTTACTTACAATTTTACATATTCTGCCATCTCCGTCCATTTTCATTCTCCTGGCTACGGATGTAGATTTCCATCCACTTGCCAAGGCAGTTAAAGGGTATTTTGATACTTGTAACACTAAGACAGTATTCTGTTGGAGCTTCTATTTTTTACTTACAATTTTACATATTCTGCCATCACCGTCCATTTTCATTCTCCTGGCTATGGATGTCAGCACTGGCAAATTCGTCCTGAACGCCTGGATTGCCGTTTCTGTGTGTGCGCGCCTCGAATCTCATCGTTAAAGCCTGCTCATTGACCTCACAGCTGTTTTCTGTTAAAGAAAAATCCTTTTTTCAAAGTTTCCGTTCTGCAATAAATTGCGTATTTTTTCAACGCGAGTTTGCGACGCTTTTTTATTTCTTTAAAATGTTTTATTCCTATTTTAATTGCAATGTCCACACAAGCACCAGTTTATTATATTTTCTGTTTTGTTGGTGATATTTTCACTCAATTTTCCTCGTGCTGGTCATCGATCGGAACGACAACTTATTCATTTGGTTTTCCCCCCATACCGATTCATTAGTTTAAATGAAAACGGAAATAAGGCTTATTATATATATATTATAAATTATATTTTAATTGCCCTTGGTTCAAGGGGGAGTCTTCAAAAAAGTTATTTGTTCTCTTATAAAAATGTTCCATATATTACAAAGCTGGCAAGCTTCTCTGCAACGGCTTGATCGATTTTAATAATAATTATAATTGTTCAGATTGTTCTTTAACGCATAGAAAGAATCATCTGCGACCGCATAAAGTATATATATATGCTTGATCAGCATGACGAGCTGAGTCGATACAGTCTTGTCCTCTGTTTCTGTTCTATCTCCTCCTTAAGTTTTAATGCTGTCGCTAACAAACTTTGCGCGAAGTCCTGTAGTTAGACTACGCTGCACATTTTTCGGAACTATATATATAGCTTCCATAAGAATGATCGATCGAAAAATAGACTTAGAGCCGGTCTCTCATCTACTAAATAGCTGCTATGTATTAGATAAGCTTAGATGTTGCTAAAAAAGCTTTTTTGTTTTCAATGCAAACGTCGCTTAACTCCGTATTTACTCGTTTCCTAAGCTTCTCCATGATTCTGACAAGCTTGGTCGAAATCGGACATCCATATAGTACAGCTGTCATAGAAAAGTGAGGTTAGAATTATGGACTTGGTAGGAAACAATTTTTTCTTATCATTGTAAACCTCTTCAAAATTTGCATATATTTATTTTACAAGCTTTCCCACAATTCTGCAAAGTTTAGTCAAAATCGGATGACTATAGGTTATACCTCCCATAGGAATGATCGGTCGAAAAACAAGTTTAAGTACGATGACTTTTTTGTTTTCAATGCAAACGTCTCAAAACTCCGTATATACTTGTTTTCTAAGCTTCTCCACAATTCTGCAAATTTTGGTCGAAATCACACTTCTATATAGTATAGCTGTCATAGAAAAGTAAGGTTAGAAAAATAGTCTTGGTAAGAAAAACTTTTTTGTTTGCAACATAAACCTCTTTAAAATTGGCAATTACTTAAATTAAACGCTTTCACACAATTCTCCAGGTTTTTGTGAAAATCGGCTGACTATAGGTTATTGAAGCCATAGGAATGATCGGTCGAAAAACTAGTTTTAGTAAGAAAAACTTGTTTGTTTCCAAAGAAAACGTCTCCTAGCTTTGTATTTCTTAGGTAGCTATGCTTTTCCATGATTCCACCAAGTTTGGCCAAAATCGGACATCCATATATGTAGTATAGCTGCCGTAGAAAAGTAGATTCAGAAAAGTAGTCTTGGTGAAAAAAACTTGTTGAAACCTTCTCCGGCTTAGGGCAATACATCATTGGGAAGCTGCTTGGAAAGGAAGTGTATAAGCTGACCGTACTATTCAGCTTTAAGCAGAAAAGCAATTGAAATAGGGTTTCATATTAGCTTAGACTTCACTTTTTTCAGTGTACACACACATCTCAGCTCCTCTTGGTTCACGTTCTGTGTGCATTTCCTAGAATCTCAAATGTTGACCACGTTTCCCCCAAACGCATCCGGCCAGTGGAACACTTACACGTCTCGTCTCGTGTAATATGCAAACTAGACTCGCCAAGCGGGCGATAACTGTACACAGATAAGCCCAGGCCAGAGAGCGGGTACAAATTGCAGGCAGTGTAAGGCGATTTATGACACAACACACAAATCCTGGGGCAGGTAGGAAGGCCTGGGAGGAGTCAAAGCCCAGCAGCAGCAGCAGCTGTCGCGGACGAAGGATTACCTGGTACTCATTAAAATGTTACTTAGTGCCGGGATCTCGGCAGGCTTTGATCTACCTGTGCCGGCAGCTCTCCCTACCTAGGCAAGCATAAAAACCACACTTTGCACAACCAGCCACACATTCGATTTGCACTCCTCAAGCAGTTCACATCATCATCATCATCTTCAACATCATCATCATCATCAACAATCATGTTGCAAAACACCGCCTTCTATAAACAAGCGCTCCAGGCTCAGAAGTTGACCTGGCGCCCGGAGCCCAACTACATTGACAATCTGCATGTGATCTTCTTCGAGCAGATTTTCGAGAGCATAGAGTATCTGAGTGATCAGGTGCGCATGGCCAGAGCCTATCCCCAATTCCTGCCGCAGATATTGAACATTTGGCAGAAACGTTTGCCCTATCGCATTGCCGGACCCAACACCGCCTTCCTGGGTCTGCTGGACATTGAGGACTATGTGTTCTTTATGGATCACATGGTGGATCGTTTCACGGAGCTGAACGTGCATGAGGATGGGGTGGGTTCCTTTGCCAAGTTCTATGATTATATAACACATCTGTGTGACATCAACATCACACGGTTTCCACGTGTGGAGGCCTGTTTGCTTGCCGGCAATCCGGAGACCGTGGTGGATGAGGATGTACGTGATCTGACAGTAATGTTACCCAATCTCAAACGCCTGACCAGCTGCATGAATCTCTCTGGCCTGTATATGCGCGGCTTTAAGAAGCTGGAAGAGTTGATCTTCAAGTCGATGTATCACTCAATGCCACTGGACAGTCGCTGGATACAGGATATTTGCCTGAGCATGACCCAGCTGCGGGTGTTGGACATTACCGACTCCTTTGACAGTGGCGTGCGTCTGAATGACATCAAGTTGCCTCAACTGGAGGTGCTGAAGATCAATTTGAGCAGTGTGGAGTGCATTGTGTCCCAGGTGCTGCAGTTGCCCAGGCTACGCAAATTGGCCGTAAGATTCGATGATTCGCGGCAGCTGAACGCCGATCAGGAGACCATCTTCCAGCAGATTGTGGTGGCCAAGAGTGAGTGCATCACTCGAATTGCTCTCAACAATGAGGTGGTGCAGCTGCCGCCACGTTGGCAGCAATCCCTGCTACTGGAGCTGCCCAAGCTGCGCGCCTTGATATGCGAGAATTGGTATCACAATGACTTCTTTCTGGATCGCCAGCACATACCCTGCGCCCAGATGGAGGTCCTGAGCTTCAGCGGCTGGGAGATAGTCCGAGAGTATCAACTGCTCGAACTGGTGGCCGAGTGCACGCAGCTCACCCAACTGGCACTGAACGAATACCACAGCACCTGGGACAAATTGAACAAACTGGTGAGCATACGCAGCCAGGAGCGCCATCCGAAGCCACTGCGAGTGTTCAGCGATGTGATGTGGACGCACCTAACACCCAAGGAGTACCAACTGTGGAGCAACAACAAGTATGTCCAAGTCACTTGCAACAGCAGCGACTATGAGTTCCAGGAGGATGGCTTTGAGTTTGACTTTGAATAGACCCGCCCGAGAGAGAGAGAGAGAGAGAGAAGCGGGAGATTGTATATAACCAATTTTTTTCATGTAATTGTTGTAAATATTTGAAAATAAATATCACGCACTGCAAATCCAAGTTCCCTCCCCCCTCTGCCCCTATTTCTTGCGCTTTCCTGTTATTTATACACATTGCAGCGCTTTAGGGTCTCTGGCCAAATGGAAAAATCAACAGTCTTTATGGCCAGCCAAAAGATTTAACTGTGCTTTGGGCCTGCCACAGAGTCGCTCCTCCTCACACACATATGCCACATGACCTCCACTCACTTGGCCAGTTAATTTCGGTGAGGCATAAATTATTTGATTTGATTGAGTCGGAAAATGAGTTCGCAAAGTGCCTCAAGGCGTTAGCAAACGACGCGACTTGTGGCTGTTGGATTTTGGCCAAGTCGAAGCAACAGGGTTGGACAACAGTTTGGGCCCAGCTGGGAGTTGTGTTGGAGTACTATAAATACAGCATATTATGGCGAAAGGAAAACTATTAAGGTGAGCTTCCACATTGATTCTATTTAATAAAACATTTAGGTTTCAAATGTTATCCAATTTGTTAATATTGTGCAAACAAAGTTAGTCTTCAACTGTAAAAGTTTGCTGCCAAACAATTTGCTTCTTAAAAAATTTGCGCAAATATTTTCTATCTGCTGGCTTTCTCGGTTTTCTGTTCATACTGCTTGTAATTTGTAGTTGTTGTGCAAACAATGTTAGTAAGACCGCAAAAGTTTGCTGCAAAACAATTTGCTTCTAAGGAAATTTGCTTAAATATTTTCCCACAGCTCGTTGTATGCATTTGTGTTCATACTGTTTTACTTCAATCAAAAATGGGCAAAATATTCCTCAGTGGGACCTAAGACCTGATGTTCTATGCAAATATTCGTAAACAAACATGGGCAAAGCATACAAAGAGGGAAAAAACCTGTTCAAAAATTAAGTTAGTTTCAACTCATAATATCTACAAAATTTTCTCCCAAACTTTTGAGAGCAAATGCTCCAATATGACATTCCCCGTGATGCGGGAAACCAGAACCTATCTTACGCAAATTTTTAACCAGTTTTGGCCAAAATTTGGCCAAAAGCAAAACATTTCATATCAAATCATGTTCTTGAGCTCTCAAAAAAATAAGGTTTTGATCTGCTTACTTTGTAGAACAAGTGAGAAAAGCCGGTCAAGGCCTGTTTTTGACACCGGTTGTGCTCATTTTGAGTCCAATGTTATCGGTTTTTCCCCTCTGTGTACTTTGCTTATGTTTGAGCACAAACTCAAGCCAAATGTTTAAATTTGTAGAAATATTTGTGCAAATTATCTTATCTCTACTTTTTCAGCAACTTAAGTTCAATAGTTCTAAGTTTATCTAACACATATCAGCTTATCTGAAAGATGAGATGAGATGAAAGAATACGTATCTTAATCATACTACACTTAAGGCACAAAGTGTCAACAGGCACTAAGCTTGGAAACCCATAGAGGACCCATCGCTCAAGCTGTAACACCCGATCCAAACAGTCCACAGATTTTGTATAGATTTAAGATCTGGGCAAAATAGCAGCTAAAATAAAGTAAAAATGTATATTACTGGATCATAGAAGTGAAGGTTAACCATTTTATTCGATCGATCATTTTAAAGCTCAATCGATCGCTGATACCTTTAGTCAATTATCAATTACGAACTAAATTACAAGTATTGTGGAAATGTTCTGTTGACAAATAAAACAACATATTGTAGGAAAATTAGGTGAAGTTTTTGGCCATTGAATATTTATAGAAATCCTTGCATGGAATACGTTTTTCACAAGATTTCGGAAGCTTTGGGCAAATAAATGATTGTGTACTATTCAAAATTGACCTTTCCGTGCTTTTCCAAAATTGAGTAAGTGTAAAGTAAAGAAATATTGACCTTCCGTCCTTTTTTATATCGCCAGATTTTTGCGTAAAAAAACGAGTGTAAATTTTGAAATAATTTTTTCTGTCTATGATGTATGCTGTGGTTAGTGAAAAGATGAAGTTGGGAATTGGGAAAAGTAAAAATTTGGAGACTTCGACTGAAGCAATTTAAACCGTGGGTTTATCACGCTGCACTTTAGGTCTTTACTTATTCGAAGAAAACGGTCAAGCCGTTTCTATCCAGAATTACGCCGAAAGAGAATTCTCCTCAACTCTGTGTGAGTTTTATCTGATTTCTCTTGCTAGTTTCAAGAAACAGCACCCAACTTGTTTTTTTTGGGTGATTTCCAGTTAAAACAGCAAGTCTTCAAATCAACATCGTCAAATTTGGATGAACAAAAGAAACCCTATCGAGCATCAAATGCCTCTATTCCTGTCTTAGCCATCGAGTCATTAACTATCAACGTTTTGATAAGATAACGCAGTAATATTCATTACCCTTCTATAACTCACCTCAGGGTCAGTCAACAATAAGAGAAAGAAAGTCGATTTTGAATCATGTTCCGAAAAGGATCATCTATATTCCGGAAAGGTTCGGCTTAAATATAAAAACTCCCATAAGCCTTCTTCTTCCTGTTACAGACTATAATAACGCCTGTTGATTACAATTGCTTGGTCCATCCCTGGCACTCCCAGGTGCGTGGTGGTTGCCTTTGAAGGAAATTAAGCAATTTGAAAAAAACTGTTCAACCGCAAAATGATTTACATAATTTTTCTCTCTTCCCCCCCTAAAAATAAAAAAAAAAACAAACTAAAAAATAAAATAACCAAAAAATCTTGTTGCTTTCATTTTCCATTACGTGGTGGTGTCTCCATGTGGTAGCTGTCTCCCGATCTAAGTTATTGGCCGCACTGACAAGTCAACACAAAGTCAGCTCGGGACTAATTTGTGGCCCCCATGCCCCCAGTGAGAGACCGGGAGATTAAAATGCAAACGAAGGCAGTCAACATTCCGTTGCGACGACAGTTTGAAGTGGACAAAATTTCAAAATAATGGACTATTAATTTATGGCCAGCTGATCGATAGTTGCCATTTCATAGGCCTTTTGTTGCTGTTGGCGGCATATTTATGGCTTTTTCATTAATTGACTAATTGCAGCCGCCGGCGGGGAGGGCCACTTAAAGCCCTAAACTAATGTGGTCCAATTAAAGGCGGTCGAGCAGCGTCTTTTTGCCTAATTTCTCAATTAATTTTATTTAACCCGAACACCACAATTCGATATGGCAGTGCTGCTGCTCCCAAAATGTGTAACGAATTATGTAGGTGAAATTGGGCCCTGGAAAACGATCCAATTCGTTCAGAGCCATAACTATGTGGATTTGCGGACCGGCCGGGAAAATCAAATCAAATTAAATGAACTGAAATGAGCAGAGATTTTAGCATAATTAAATTAAACACAAAAAAATAAAAAAGGTTCAAAGGTTGTGTGCGTTAAGTGGTGCACTGTGTCGGATAAGGTTCGATCCAAAGCTTTAAACCATAAATAGTGCGATAAGACGATGCGGCTCGTTTGAAATTGTTTTCAATGATGTGGCTGCCGTTCGGTCGGCTTCTGCTACCGATGCTAGCTGATACAAGCAACTGATGTTAGCCAAGTTGATTGGTAAATAGCCAATTTTTCAAAGATTTCATAGACATCCTTTTTTGGCACAGCTTAAGGGCTCAGTGAGAGGGAAATCACAACAATGCTTGCTCAAAAATTATGAAAGCTTATATTCAAAAAGTGCTTGAAATGTGTCCAACTCAGCTCAAAACATAAATTTACGTAGCCATTAACATAATAGAGGTTCCGGTTCCGACTTCCAGGATATATCCCATCCAACATTCAAAAGATTATTTGAACAAAAATCACCTTGATAATACTTTTTCGAGCCTTTGATGACTGATACGAAATCATTATCATGTGCGATTAAAAGAAGACTCGAAAATTACTCTTGCACATGCTCAAAATCTGATTTATGCAACTAAGACTTTAAAAAGACTCTCGAATGACTCAAAAATAAGCCAAAACTCATCAGGAGAACGGGTTTGAAACGACACTTCAAGAAGGGTAGCGGCCAGGGTACCATTTTCTCTCGACAAAAGTATAATTTCTGATCAGAAAAAGGGCACATTTATGACTTTTTAAACAT
Source organism: Lordiphosa andalusiaca (assembly GCA_035044965.1). Classification (NCBI taxonomy): domain Eukaryota; kingdom Metazoa; phylum Arthropoda; class Insecta; order Diptera; family Drosophilidae; genus Lordiphosa; species Lordiphosa andalusiaca. Next base: position 29,569 of record JAWNNM010003214.1, read on the forward strand.
ACAAAAGACTCGAAAATGTCTTGAATGTGATCAAAAATTAAAAAAAAAATAAAAGATTCCATGTATCCGGGTGTGGTGCAGCGGGTAGTGTGTGTGCCTGAGTGGGTTTCATCCCTCCTAGAAACATCTATTGAAAAAGTTTTTTCTTTTCTGAAAGCGAGCACACCCGGTCACATAAACTAGCTATCGGCACAAGCTGTGAATTAACTACACTGAAAAAAGAAATCAATCCGAAACGGGATTGAAAACAGGATAATCCCGGATATACTTGAGCCGACCCGGGATTTGATTGATTTGACTTCCATTTTGTTGTTTAAATCCCAAAACACAGGATCACTTGAAGCCTGCTCCGGGACTACCCTGAAATATTGAAATATTGCAGTCGGACCTGACCCCACGAAAAAGGCACATCTCTCATACTTCTTTTTCACCGAAGAAGTAGTTCCCAAGAGGTGATAAGTTCCATTCGCTTTTGTTAAGGCGAGAAACGCTATTTCTTGTTGGTTACACATGCCAAAAATACAACCCAGAGAAAGGACGGTGTCAGGTTAAAGTAACTTTTAAACTTCCAAGCCCATTAAAAAAGAATGTAGTGACGATTTCATATAGACATATTTACTTGAAAAAATGTGGAGTGACTTTTTTCTAGAAAAAGAAGTATAAAAAAAGGAACCACATTCTGCAAGGTCCGACTGGGATGCTTTCGGCAACAATCTGTTTCCAAAAATCTGTATCCACTGCTTTCTCAGCAGCTTTTTGGGAAGCGAATGCAAAAGCAAATTGCGGGCGTCGATTGTACTCCTGCTACGAAGTCCCAGAAACACGCTGGGATGCAAATTTTGCAGGCGTCGATTGCTCGCCTGATCCTTGTTTTGTTGCCTCTCCTGAGCTTCGTTTGCAAATAAGTTTCTTGACTGCTCATCACACTCATCCGTCTCTTTCTTGTTCACTTTCTTCTTGCATATTTGAGAATCTTCTTTTGTAATGTAACTTTTCACTTTATACATTCCCAAAAAGCTTCAACTTTTGAAAGCTCCGGAGCCCCGTCTAGACTCTATACAATTCACACATAATACGAAAAAAATGCATTCAAACGATTGACCATGTCCTTCTTCAGTTCATCCACAAAAGCGAGACGTTGGCTAACGTTTCAATGAATTAATGAGAATTAAAGTGCCTTTCGATGCGAAGACATCGTCGCCTGCTCATTAAAAGAAGCTGCCATTTGACTGTCACTCACTCACTCACTCACTCACTCATTCACTCACTTATTCATTCATTTGGCGGACAATTTACACAAAACGCGTCCCATTCATTAGCATGGACCGTAAGGTTGCCGGTTGTCCCAGACAACACTGGTCTCTGCTCCTTTGAGCAGCTTTTTTGGTTATATTTAGTAAGCTATTTTTAATTGAATTGCTGTGGCTGGCGCACCCTGAAACTCGTTTGGTTTTAATGCTGGTGGGTCTCTTCTTTAATTTCCCATTCTTATCATAAATTTTCCACAAAAATAAACATTTCAATTGGCCAGCATCGCCCCAACGGAATATCAACAAAATCTTAAAAAAAAAGAGATTTTATATCTAATAAGTCGATATCTAGTGACACTTTTATTTGCCCAGTTTTGGTTGGGTGATTTATAATAACATGCTCCATAAAGATCTGTGCAAGCCAAGTCCCATTGGTTTTATGCAAATTTTGTTGATTTTTATTTTGTTTTATGGTTTTTTGATGGCGTAAACCACACAAGATGAAATGGTTTTGGTTACCCATATCTGCCGCGCTGCATCTCCCTGCATCTCCCCCAACTTCAATTAATAAAAGTCACACCGAAATACTGGGCCGAGCCCAGAAAATATTTTCCACCAAAACTGCATAAAACTTCTATCAATTATCAGAGCCAAACATTTGCAATTTCAATTAATGCAACGCCCCAAAACTCTAGAGAGAGAGAGAGAGACACAGAGGAGGGCGCGAAGGAGCAAACTAAGTATGTCATATAAATCATAGGGCTCCAAAGATCTGTCTCAACTTCCTGTGCAGAAAATACAAATTTAAATAAATAAATTGAGTTACCACCTCAAGTCAAGTCGGCTGGCATGTCAACAAGTTGCTCGTACATTGAAACAGAATAATTGCCGCGAAATTTTCACTATTAACTCAATTGCCCGATGTTGCCTATGCAAATGAATTCCTTGCGCTAAGCCATTATCCCATCAAAGTGCCATAGTTCTCCTCCCCCGGCCAGCGACTCAACGATTTCTCTATTAACCATAAGCAGGGTAAATAGGCAATTGACTTGAAATTGGCAATTATTTTGAGACAGGCAAAAAGGTAAAATGGTAAATAGACCCCAGCCAGTCCACATGTGAATGGCTGTCTCTCTCTCCTCTTGAACCCAAAGCGCATTATGAATGAATAATGTATGAATGAAAATTGCCTGCACGTGCCTTCCAGCTATAAAATGTGGCACTCGATGGCAGTCGCTGTGAGAGATGCAACCACGACGACTCGCCAGTTTCTAAGATTTGTGCAAGCATTTCCATTTCGAGCATTGACCAAGTTGGGTAGAGAAAATGCAAGGATTAGAAATGAATTTTGTAAGTAAAATCAATTGAGTGATTGGTCTTATGTGAATGGACATGATATGGAAACAACAATACAATATTTAGCTTGAACAATTATTGATGCAATAATAATTGCTTATTCCAATTTGGTCGCACCGACTTAATAGAAAGAACAGCAATTAGTGCAGAGGATCCCAAAACTGGTAGAAAATTGTACAAGTGATGAAGCTAAGTGACAAGATAAGTATAAGTAATGTTTGATTAAGGGACTATCTGTTACATAAACTTGCAACAACTAAGTTTATCTGACACATAACAGCTATCGAGAAGTTGTGGTATTGGAATTAAGTCCCTATTCAGTCGAGACACAGTTATGGTGACATGTGGATCAAAGTTCGGACAGGTACGAAGGCATTGTATGTGGAATAATTAAACTAAAATAGTTTTCCTTATAGTCGGAAATTTCTTTAAGGTGGTTCGATGGTCGAATTGGGCATCGTCAAGCTCGACTAAAGAGCCTGAAAATACTAACCCCTACCCAACATTTGGAAGATCATTTGAACAAAATTCACCTTGAGGATTAAAAGCAACTAAAAGAAGACCCGAAAAAGTCCGTAGCCTATGCTTAACAAGGGATTTAGTGAAAAAAGACTCACGAATCACTCGAAAACGAGTCGAAACTGATTAGAGAACATTCTAAAATCGACTCTACAATCAGAGTCGCGGCTAGGGTACCATTTTCTCCCGACAAAAGTATAGTATCTGACCAGAAAAAGAAAGCATTTATGACTTCTTTGGTCAGAGCGAGGACACGAAAAAGACTCGAGTGTGATCAAAAATGTAAAAAAATATTTTCTGGGCCATAGGATATGTCATCTGAGAAACAGTAACTAGTATTAACAAGAGCTGTAAACTACAACTTTTGTTACAACAATCTAATCCACAATACTACAATAATCATGACAGTAACCATTACAATTACCATCACATTTGCCTTTACAACTACTATTGGAATTACCATTACAATTACCATTACATTTGCCATTACAACTACCATTACAATTGTCATAACCATTGCGATTTGAAATACCATTACAATTACCATTACCATTGCGATTACAAGCACCATTGCAATTACAGTTACAATTATCATTTCATTTTCCATTACAATTTCCATACAATTTCCATTACAATTGCCTTACAATTACCATTACTTTTGCAATTACAATTACCATTAGAATTACCTTTACAATTGCCATTACAATTACCATTACAATTACCATTACATTTGCCATTAAAAAGAATACAATTGACACTACAATTGCCATTACAACTATTATAACATTTGAAATAACATTTGCCGCTACAATTACCATTGCAATTAAGATTACAATTGCCACTATATTTACCATTACAATTTCTATTACAACTACAATTACAATAACCATTACAATTACCAGTACAATTACCATTAAAAGTATTGGGATAACTAAAAATATAATTACTATTACAATAACAATTATTTTATAACTAAAAATTTATTTTCAATTTCATTGACTTCAATAATTATTTCACATAATTCCATTATTTCATAGTTGAAATAATTTAAGTAGTTTCAGTTGTAAAATTATTTGCATATCGAATTCATAATTTTAATTACCTCTTAATTTGATTATTTGGAGTAAATATTGAAATAATTGTAGTTTTATGAAATTTTCAATTACGAAATAATTGTAATTGTAATGGTAATTAGATATTTAATAATTCCAATAGTTGTAATGGTTTGTAGTTGTAGTTCCCTACATTCAACTTGACCTACCGACTAACTTGACCCAACATTTGGAAGATCATTTTTACAAAGATCACCTTTCCGACCCCTTTTGATGATTAGGAAGAAAGGCCCAATATGTGTGATTAGCAGAGACTCGAAAATGTCTCATAAAAGCGCTCAAAATGTGATTTAGTGATGAGGACTATAAAAATGACTCTCAAATGATTCGAAACTGATCAGAAGAACGGTTTAAAAATGACACTTCTAGAAGAGTCGCGGATAGGGTACCATTTTTTTCTGACTATAGTATCATTTATAATCAGAAAAAATGAGCGTACTTATAACTATTTCATCAGAGCAAGGGCTCGGAAAAGACTCTAAAATGATCCAAAATTCCATAAAGTGTTTGCTGGAAATTCATATTCAAATTTTGGTACGATTCGAGGAGAAAACGATTAGTAAATCTGGATTATAATCAAGAGTCGGTTAGTTTTGAGTTTTTTCAGTCCGTCATAGCGGGGCATGAAATGAGGTCCTTATCAATTTGACTCCTCGAACCTGAACCGCAACCGGAGAGGAGCACAAAATGGAAATCAAATAAAAATCATTTTAGTGATTTGATTCTGAGTAGGTCTTATTTTAAGCACTAATCACCATGAATTGAAAAAAATGCAGAGAAATGGCATTTGCTTCATACCAAAACTTAAAATGTTTCACAACAATAACACAAATATTTCTTATAGATGTCAGTCCAGGTGGTCTACCTTGTTGATTTGCCTGTGCTAGGCAAGTGTCAACAAATCTGTACCCCCTCCCCACCCCCCTACCCAAATCCCCCTCCTTCACCTCCCTAACTAAACATTGACAAATCGTTTTGGTAACTCAATACTTTTGTAATGCAAAATGGAGGGAAAAAAAACGCCAAGCCACACACACAAAAGACCAAACTCTAAAGCCAACGTCCACAAATTTACACGACAAATGCTTACAATTTTATTGCCAAACAACTTGACGTACTTGCTCACATCCTTCTAGCCAATAACTCCACATTGATTAATGTTCGGCATTCGCTCTATTAATTTGTCAAAGTTTTTTTAATTACCTCAAAGATTGTCACAGCCGGCACAGTGGGACATCGAATGGGTCTTTCGAAAATCGCGTGACATTTCATAAACTGAAATTAAATCAAACGGAATCGTCTACAAACGATCGGCTGCTTTATGAAGTGCTATCAATGGCCTATCAAATGGCAGCAATGTTCGGTTCTATCCGCTCATTTGTTGGGGGCCCATCAAAATGCTAATTGAAATCGCCGCTCTGCCACTTTGATCTCGTGCACCAGAAAGTCCGACGGCGGCTGCTCTTCAAAGAGCCGGCGACAACTGTAAACTGTCAAATTTAATAACTGTCTCTAACAATGGCGGGGAATGGAAGTAAAAAAAAAAAATACAGAGTAGAAGTGCTTAAATTGAATTCCATTTAACGATCCAAAGCACTCAGAAGCAGCTCAGATTTGCATTTAAATTGTGCTCAGGGGCTGCAGTAGCAGGCGAGAGTTTTCCCCCCTCATTGGTAAGCTCATTTAATTAAAAGTATTTGGTAGGGTTATTAAAAAGCGATTTCCAACTTATCGGCGGTTTCATTTTGATGAAGACATCTCGGCCTGGTCGCCTGCAAAACAAAAGACTTAGGTGGCAAACTTTGTCGGTTTTTGGGGGTAAAGGAAATTGGTTCCAAATGAGATTTAAGCTATAAAAGATATTGAGAGAGAGAGACAGAGGCCGTCTTTTAGTTTCAAAGTGATCTGATTGTTTATAATTTTTATTGATGACATTTGCATTATGATACATAAAATGCTTATTCGTAGTATTTTATTCCAAACTAGCTGAATACTCGGCCTTGCCCGGATCCTACGAACTTTGAGTTTTTACAAACCTTTAAATTATTAAGGAAAGTGTTAAGCCTGAGTTTTATGGAGCATCCAGAGCTATGTGGACTGCATCTCTTAAAATTTGCATCATTTCAATTAGCCCGGTTTCATTTGCTCTGGCAGTGAGAGCTCGAGCCCTAAGTCGTCGGAGACGTTCTTCTCTCTCCTCAGTGGTTTCATTTGCTCTCACAGTGGAAGCTCGAGTTCGAACTCCGCTAAGTCGGACATCTTGCTCCTCAGTGGTTTCATTTGCTCTCACAGTGGAAGCTCGAGTTCTAAGACCTCGGAGACGTACCTCTCCAACCTCAGCTGTTTCACTTGCTCTGAAAGTGGACGCTCGAGTTCGAACCCCACTCAGGCGATTTTCCCGTTCTTCAGTCGTTTCAATTGCTATTTAAGTTTGCCGTTTCAAAGCTCTTGGAGGCATTTTTTACAAATTTATTGACAAATTTATCACAAATTTAATTGACAGAAATGGCAAAGTCACTATTTAAAATCAACACAATCGGATGAACGGTTGAATTTTGCAATTTAAGCGGTTTTTGGACCAAGTCACAGACATGAGACATAGCCTATGATAAAAATTTCTGATCGACATGAATATACTGTGAAAAATTTGTGAAGATCGGTTCAGCGGTTTAAGGAACAAATATACAAACATACAAGCATACAAACATACTTTCAATTTTAAATATATGTATAGATATTATCAAATTTTTATGCTCACATGCTGAGGTTTGAATGCCTATCTTTTATACAATTACACTAGCAAAGAGAATGCAGTACAACAACAGCTACTCACACCCGCAATCACTCGCTCACTGACACTGACACATACAAATGAAAATATCGCCGCCTCGCCGCCGCTGTTGCCCTCCCTCCACCCATGCGGTTATTTTTTGCCTGAGTTCGTTCGTTTCGTTTTGCTGCTCATTTAACGACTTGCAATTCTCAACTACGAATTCGGCCAACTTATCATATAAATAGCGCTACGTTGTGTTCTCTGTCGGCGGTCGAACGTCTCAACAGCTTCAAGGGTTGGTCTCATACCCAACCAATTGAGGCAAAACCAGTTAAAACAATGCGAAAGCAACGTATACACTACAAAACTGCGTAAGCAGAAGCCACTTAGAAAGCAGAAATGCAAACCAAGTACGACTCCCCTTGCAAGGCGTTGTCATCTAATAATTATACACTAATTCGATTAACTCGAATTCAGTTATACAACAAAAACCCAGCTGTTGAGAGGATTGGGGGAGATTAACTCTCTCCCAAATGTATCGCCACTTTTTTTGCATCATTTAATTTATATTTTTATGCAGAAAGTTATGCCAGAGAAGTAAAATGCAAACTCGATGCTACTTAAAGTGATCTATGGATGTTAAAGTTATGTTAACATTATTTGACAAATCAATTATTATGTTTAATTTCAAATGCAAATGATCATAAGCCTAGGGTTTGCTTATTTAGACCTGGTTTCTGGGGAATTCAGATTGAAGATGCTTTTCCAATTAGTTCATACATCTTTTCATTTCGTATAATCAGGCATGCAAACCATTTAAATATAAGTACTGGTTCGGTTCAGTGGTTCACACAGTTTCTGAATCGACGGTTCGGTTCATTACATTGCCTTTGGAGCTAACTGAACAGCGGTTTCGGTTCGGCTTAGAGGTTCATCAGGGAACATAATTTCTGTAAAGTAAATTCACAAAGCTTATTTTTGATTGGAAAAATGCTAGTTGAGTTTTTTTCTCAAGCTGATGTCGCTTCTACTATGATCATTTGCCTGGCCAGTTTATTTTATGGCAGCAGCACCATATATTCAATAGATATGAAAGCAAAATTGGACTAAATCAAAAAATATTAATAGCTGGCAAGTTTAAAGACTCCAAAAATGTAAAACCAAATATTTTCCCGACTTAACTAGTTGGCCAGCCGATCATTCCTAATAACCTAGGGTCTTCCGATTGGACCAAAGTTTGTAGAATTGTGAGAATAATTATTTGAAGTGTGATATTCAGAGTAATAATTTGAGTGTCTATGAAATTCTCTAACTTCGAGTACGCGGATTTCACTACAAACTTTCTCTAAATTTGAAAAATTTCCAATAAATTCTCTAAAATTAAGTTTTTGGAGACTATTTTACAGAAATTTTAAGAATTTTAATCTTAAGAGGTAATAACTTGGAAACGAAGCCACTTAGACCCATGGTATAAAAAAACAAAATATTTATATTGATAACAGCTCTCATGTATTAAGATTTAAAATGGTTTTTCTTACTAAGGGCCGATTTCACATCTTCTTTATGTGACAGATAGCTCTATGTAGAAGATTAGAAATCGGCCCTAAGACGGTTTATATTTTACCTATTTTTACTAGGGCAGATGTTTCAAGTATGTGCGGTTGTTGAAAGTACTTTAGTTAAGTACGAAACATTCGAAACAAAGAAGATACTATTTTCTTGAATCAAGTACTCTGCGTAATTACAGTATACTGAAAAATATGAGAAGTTTGCTTTCTTAATTCAAATTCAAAAAGGTTGCAACGGAAGACTGTAATTATTATTCTTCAAGTTAGTAGCTGGTCTTAAAACTTTTCTTATACAGTGTTGATCGATTTCCTTCAATAAAAAGATCTTGATCTTGGGTAAGTTTGCCCTTCGATCTTACCAGCCTTCTTTGCTTCAATACTGAGAACTGACTTTAAGAAAATATTGGGAATAGCCTTAGATTTTCTTAAACAATTTGATCTTGTTTCTTGTTTGAAAATCATGAATTTTGTTTCAAGAATATATTATTGTTGACTCAGAAACTTATTTTAACCTTAACATAGTACAATCTCGTAAAATTAATGCGATTGAGCTTAAGACTATTACCACCTACAAGTACGATCAAATTTGTTCTAAAATAAAATGAAGTCACCAAACAGGAACCAAACCGCTGACTCCTATAACACATTGAAACACAAACCCAAAATGCTGAACCGAACCAAATCGCTTTTAAAAGAACGGTTTGGCTCAATTTCCTAAGAAAGGTTTATACCATATACAAAAATTGATTGTTGACAATACTAAATTGATGAAGCTTCTAAGGATGACTTTTTGCCATGTTAAAACATGTGATCCTGTAAATCAATTGTTTTTGTTCACTGATCTCTTAATAGGGTTGCAAACAAAAACATATATTCGGCTCTCCGGCTAGCTGCTTCGATCCAAAATTAAAAAATGGTTAACGTTCGGAAATTGAAGGTTCAAGGTTTTTGGGAGAAGGTTTGGTTTGAACCTTGGTCCATGCTTTATGCAATTTTTGTGTTCTACACGAATCAAATGGGAATTGAGTGGTTTTTTGGTCGGAGTCGATCAATAAAACACATGGGAATATTTAATACATAATTTGCTATTGATCAATCTTCCAAATGGGAGATTTACCAATGTTAGGTTATACTCTTGCTTTTGAGAATTATTAAAAAAGCTTGAAAGTCAAGGAACTTAAAATCTTTTTTCTAGATTTTATATTTAACTTTCCTGCTCATTTTAGGAGTCAGTCGGACTAAACCAACCATGTAACAGAGAAAGACGCAGAAGGCAGAAGGTCAGGCTTTTTTGTCTATTATATTTTTTAACCCAACCGAAATTTAAGGACGGAACAGGTTCGGGTTCAGCTTTTATTTCAAATAAGGTTCGATTCACTGTTCGGTTGACAGTAAAATAGAAGTCTGAGTTCCGGATTCGAACTGGTTTGGTTTAGAACCGGCATGCAGACCTGCTAATAATACAGCTGTTATCAGACTACTTTTTTGAGTATACAGTTTCCCTTTATGGGACGATATTCTCAGTTATGTACGATAATTCAGTTGAAAAAGAAAACATGCCTTTTTAAAATTTATAATAAATTTCGTATAAACCTTACTGAAATCGTGGTTCAGTTAGCTTAAATAAATATGTAAGGAACTGAACCGAAAATTTAAATGCGGTTCGAACGACTGAACCAAATCGATTGTCATTTCCGAGGAGTCCCTGCAGCGAACATAGCTGTTTTTGCTTTTACCTTTAAGAGTTTCTTTTGCTTCAAGACTTTTTGCTTTTACTCATGTGCCAAGTATTGAATAATGATTACTGCAACTTAAAGTTTAAGTTTAAATACTTTTAAATTACCAAGACACAGCTGTAAACAATAGATTAAAGCAGCGGTGGGCGCAATATTGAAGTTTAGAAATAGTTGAACAGCATCAGAAGTGAAATTAGAGCACACTAAGGCTTTTGTAGTTATCTCGTTGGCACACCTGCGACCTGCTTCTGCGTCTAAGTGACTGGACAAACAACTATCTGTGTTATAGGAGCTATGAAAGCAATTCAATGCTCAACAACGGATTAGTATGCTCAATAGTCATAGATCCTAAGCAGGGCTTTCGAATTTGTATGTAGATGTTCAATCTATGCCATTGCTTTAGCTTTTACATTCCTGTTCAAGTTCTGTTACCCAGTATTTTACTTAATTCTTAATAGAATCCATCTCTCCGTTGAAGTAAGTAAGACTAAGCTCGTTAAATTGTAGTTAGCTCATAATTATAACCCACATTTTTTAGTAATGAAACATTCAGAGTACTAAGCTATATTTCCCATGGTAAATGGCTATTCAAAAGAGATCCTAGAAGAGTAAAAATGGAATGAAATCACGTTGTCAACTTCTCTTGACATTTACCCCATTAGGAAAGCTTTTGCCATGACAGACAATACATTTATCCATTTGCTTTGTTGTTTCTATTTCCACCCTCATTGTGAATGGGCAAAAAAAAAACAATAAACAGTTAATACGAGTACAAAATGTCAAATCGAAGCTGCGTGGGCGTCGCTTTAAGTATAATTAATTTGACTGAAGCTTTCGTTTCGCTCAGTGTACTACACACACACACCGCACCAACGGAACACTTGAACTAATTTACAAGTTTCCTTATTTAAGCATTTTGTTTTGAATGAATGAATGAATGATTGTGCGGGGAGGGGGTAGGGGGGAAGGTGCGGGCGGGCAGCAATATGAATATGATTAAAAACCAATTGGTTTGTGTGAGAAAGAGCTCCGGCTTAGTGGGCGTTGCCAGATGAAAATTCATTCACAAGAGTTGGCTCTGATCCACACCCACAACGGATGTCATCTAAAGTGGAGCACAAAAGAGCGAGCGGGAGAGTGAGACAGCGAAAGAGAGAGCTCTTTGAGTACAGCTGCAGCGGGTTTTTGTTTTTGTTTTTTGTGTTTTTTGCAATTGAATTTATCAATGAAGCCTCCCACTTGGGTATTTGTATTGCTACGGTGTGGGTGACGACGCGTTGGGAAAGCTTTCAGTTTTGGCGGTGGAAAGCTTTTCGTACAGCTTTTGTTGGGTGTTATTTTTAGCTACAAAGCTTTGAAAAGCTTCAAGGATGAAGGATAAGCTTTGCTATTAATTCAAGTAGGCTTTGCAAATGCAAAGTGCAACAAATGACGCAAGTTGGGCAAAGGGTAGGGTGGGCTAGGGGGTTGAGATCAGCCTGCAAAAGAATGAGTGAGTGTGTGTGTGTGTGGGCTGGCCTGCTCCAAAGCCTAGAAGAGAAACCCACACACACACTCAGGCACACACACACACACAGAGGCACACGCCTAGCCCAAGGTGTTTCGCTGACTGACAATCAGTTGGAAGCTCACTTGCGGGGGTTGGTAGCCCCCTTGTTGCAGCCATCTAACACACATGCGTGTGACAGGGACAGCTGTCTGAGCCGCTTGTACAGTTGCCCACACATACAACAGCAGCAACAACCACTTGGGCGACAGATCTCTAAGTAAGGCGATGATCAGCCCACGACAGAAATACAAAAAAAAAAAACACAGCACCACCAAAAGCCACTGCCAGCCAAGATCTGTTTTTTCTGCCTCAGACACTCGGACGAGTCGAATGGCCAAAACGCAACCGGAAGGAAATTATCGTCTAATAGAATTTACGCGAATTGTGCATGAGATCGTTAAGGGAATTAAGTCCCCGGCCGAGTGCGCATGCATATCTGGGCTGGCCCATCAAATTGCGTGTTCCAAATCAAAATTGCATAATCTCCAGCCACGTCGATACCAGCACCAAAGATCCGCAGCCGATACAGCCATCCCGCTCTAAAGAAACCGCTTGTCGCGTAATCGCAGTAGCCGGCCGCTTCCTTTGACTAGCCAACTAGCCCCGCGAGAGCCTTATCGCTGCCTGGCCATCTGGAGTTGGAGCTGCCTGGGAGCTGCAGCAGCAGTTGACTCCGCGCGTGCGTCGTCATTCGCCTTTGGCCCGCCTCGTAATTAATTACAAACGTAGTCGCAGATCGCGCGCAGAGACGCCGCCGCGCTGAAAACTTCTTATTTACGCGCTAGATCTTGATTCGCCTTCGCCTTCGCCTGGTCCTTGGTCTTGCGTGCTTCTTGGCCAGCTTTGGCTTGCATTGACGACATCTGATTGCCTTTTTATGGCTGGTAAGTAGCCGGGTCTGCCTATTTGGGACACACTGGAAGCGAGAGAGAGAGAGAGAGAGATAGAGAGAGATTATGTCTAGCTAACAAGTATATTAATGGGCCAGAGTTTTGGATGGGACTGGGAGCAGCTTTGATAATGGATTTTCATGATTTCATTTGAGCATTTGCTCAAATAGCAATGAATTATGAATTTGAAGTCCAAGGCATTTGAATCGTAAAAAAGACTGGTCTGAAGCTGAGCTTCAAAGCGGTATCCCCCGATGAAAATAATTGAGAGACTCCAAAGTGACTGAGTGTGTAAGTTTTTGAAGAAAAAACGTTTTTATTAGAGGTCAAGAGAATGGGTAGAACCCTTAACCTGTAGATTATAGGGCACACACACAATACCTGCTGCACCACACCCGGCGTATACCGAAAAGAACCAATCCAAACACTTAAACACTTAACCATTTTCTCAGTATACCAAAGAAAGTGGTTTTGCTCAAATAAATCAGAACCAAAACTGTACTTTTTACCCAATCCCCAGTTTCTGTAAGTATCAATATCACAACCAGAACCTGGTCTGAATGTAGCTTTAAGCAAGTAAGAAAGTTTTACTCTGTACCTCCTAAAGTTAGTAAGTGCTGCCCATCGCTGCTTCAGCCGGTGCTGCCCAGCATGAGCATTTGTTTTGCCAATAACTCGACAATCGTTAACCCGATCTTTACCATTCATTCAGCGTATCCGTAGGTAGATCCGTACTTTAGGTATAGAAAGTATTATAAGTTTATGCAAAAGTATGTAACAGCCAGAAGAAATAATATAAAGTATATATATTCTTGATCAGCAACAACAGCCGAGTCGATATAGCCATGTCCGTCTGCCCCATCTGTCTGTCACTCCGTATGAACGCACAGATCTCAGAGATGGTAAGAGATAGAGGTTCGGCTTTTATGGGACAATAACTTCTTTTACTTGCAGGCAGACCAAGTTTCCTTTCAATTTTGGCCACACCCCCGCATTTTACAAAAAAATATAATATCTCCCACATTTTTTTGTATAGAAGGCTCCTACCTTCTGGATATATTTAGCAACCAGTATTATATATCAGTCCGCCAAAAAAATGTTGAAGATCGGGCGAACAATAGTCGAGATATAGGGTAAGCAATCATTTTTGATGGGCAGCACCGTGTGGAACAACGATGGGCAGCACTTATTACACCTTAACACTTTGAGTGGGAAATAAAAGCTTTGGGAGGGACAGAGTATGGTCGGTGTGTTACTAACTTGTTATATTTTGTGTATGCGAACCTCGACGATCCAATCAGAGTCATTTCTCAAAGATGGAAGATAAAAGAGAACTTCAGCGGAATGTACAACTGTCAATTTCAATGCCAAATAGTTCAGCGATTTCCTATACAGAATAGGTCAGTTCTATCAACCTTTGGTATGCCAGTTTGTTCTGATGTATTAAGGGAATAAATAGAAATCATGGGGTGCCAAATCAGGGATCTGATTAAAGAATCTAAATGTCGCTTATATAGAGTGAAGTATGAGAGCTGATGTAGAATGATTCGTCTTTTTTGGTTGGTTTAGCAAATTTCTCCGAAGACTTGTGTTAAACAATTGGTTGTTCACCACTCAGAGTTGGCCGTCTTTAGTTAAAATACGTGACCATTTCCTTCGAACTTCTTTTGTGGGATTTGGCTGGTCAGCGGATTGCTGTTTTGTTTGCGGCTCATTCACAAATATCCACGATATGTCAACTGTCAAATAGCGCTAGTACATCAAAACGTTGCGAAAACATATATGTTAAAATAAGTTCAATTTACAGCTTCTGCAGTACCTTAAATTATCTTTAAAGCTGAATCTGGCACATTTCCTCCAACAATAAACCTCCTACATATTTCTCAAATATCTTATCAATATGCTTTAATATCAAATTTCGTCCCCAGTTGGAAAAGCCTGATAATTGGGACACGTTTGACTCACCAGATAAACATTTGTCATATCCTGTACCTGTATATTATCTTGCTTATATCCCCAGCAACCAGAAATTTGACCCTCCTGTAACTCTGAGGCTTAATTAAATTTTTACCTAACTCAACAAGTTGAATATACTTTTTATGTATAACAAATCAATTAGCCATACGCACGCACACACACACACACATACGACCAGGTTAAAGGTTAAAAGTTGCGTGAGCTGCTGGCTTTTCCGGGCTTACGACTTCAGTCAGTAAAGGTCAAACTGCAACCGAAGCAACAAGTTAAATGCGGGACACTAATTAAGAAATGGTGAAAATACACTCATACTTATTATCATGAAATTTGTACTGCAGTGTTGACATTTGAATCATTGGTGGAAACATGAAATCTCGACAGGGACCAGCTAAATATCAAAGTTCAGCTCAGACAGCGCCGCGAGCAGAGCAAACAAACTATCTCTTTCTCCCTGTGTGTCTCTCTCCCTCTTTTATGTGAATGAAATCTGAGTCCGGAGCTCCTGTATACCGTCACAGGAGCTTTTTTATTGATAAACTTGCAACTTCATTCATTCCACCATTTGGTGACATTTATGTTGTTGTCATAGCAGCAGCAGCTGCGGCAGCAACTGGCAGACCAGCCCACACACGTGCCCAGAAATGTACGGGGGCCAGTTTGCCGGGAAAAGGGCAAAGTACCTTACCTAACATGCTGGTACGAGTATCTATTCTACTGAAGCTCCTGTCAAGTGGAAAGTTCGTGTAACTGCCAATGCACCGTGGTGAAGGGACAGTGATTCAAGTTGGAATTTGATTTAAAAGAGATTAATTGGCATTTTTTTTAAGTCGGGGAGGACACAAAGTGGATATGTCTTTAATATCCTTTTAAATGTCCAAAGGAGCTATACATAATACAAATTGAGATCATTTTTCATATCCTTTGGATGAAGCTGAACGGAGCTGAACATAATCCAAGTGATGATATTTTTTCATATACTTTGGTTGATTAAAAGGATATTTTAGACATGTCCAGTCCAAATGGATACGTGAAAACATTCAATAAACATTTTTAGGCATAATTTTTGTAATTTTCTCTGTGTATTCTTCTTTCTTGATTAGATCTTAGAGATGGTAAGAGACATAGCTTTGATATAAATGGGACATATGCTTCTTATACTTGCAGGCAGATGAGGTATAAGTTTAATTTTTGCCACGCCCCCTTCCGCCCTCACAATTTGGAAAAAACGGTCATATCTTCCACAGTTTTAAAGATAAAAGATTCGTTCCATCTGGAAGTGTTTAGCTATTAAAGAATTGGTAATAATCCAATGAGCCACAGTCAAGTTATTAGCATAAGAATGTTCGCTGCTGCAGCAGCGTCATAAATTGAAGCTGAGTATAAACTTTCGTTGGTATAGAGACTATTATGGCCGGTCTGGATCGACTTTCTAACTTGTTTGGTAATGAAAAACTCGAAATCAAAGAAAAACAGATCGGAAATAAGTTTGAAAAATATTTTTACAGAAAGTTAAACTCTTCTTTCTAGTTTTATCATAGAAAAGCAACATACTTATTATATATATGTATCGTTGAATATTTTTTTTTTCAAATGTTGTAAGCTCCTAATCCAACATTTCCGGATTCAATGATTATGTCGCGGTTAAAAAAAAGACAAAAATTCCGGCATTGTAGCTCGAGAATGTCAAATGCAACAGAAAATTTAGTTAACTTTCCAACAAATATTTATATACAGATTTTTTTAAGTAAATGGAATGCCAAGACGCTTACAATATGTTGAGTATTACCATAGAAAAGCGCACAAAACGTTTCGAGTAGGGCAAAAGCTGCACAAAAAAACAAACATTTCATTTCGATTTTGCCCCACCGTGCCAATAACTGCTCCCGGGCTATCCCCGGTTTGGTTTCCTAGTCAATGTTGTTTGACATGGTGGGCGTTTAATCGCATCTATTAGCATCATAGTGGAGCATTTGGTGCTGCCCGCCTCCGCAATTCCAGTGAAAGCAAAAGAAAAGCCAAGAACTTGGAATCAACAAGTTTAAAGAGGAAGTTTTTTTTTTTTGTGCTTTTTTTTTGGTTGTTATTTAAGTTGAATTGTTGCCTGCAAAGTCCTTATTATGATTATTATGTGGATGTTGTCCGTTGTCTTACTTTTCACATTTTCGTAGCTAATATTTCACTCGGCTTGATTGATGCTCAACTTTGACCTTTAAATGTCAAAACAGGAGGCCGTAGGATGCGTTCAACTCTAATTGAAAGTGAGTGGGCGTGCTTTAGCATTTTGAAAGTCACAACATTAAGGGCCACCAGGCGTATGCTTGATATCTAAATAAAGAGTGAAAGATCTTATCTGACCGATAAGGATATATACGTAAGCGTATAACCGCTCTCTCTCTCTCGCTCTCTGTCTCTCTCTCTCGCTCACACACACTCTTGGACTCTCCCCCCAGCTCGGGCGCTCTCACACTCGCTCAATACCCGCTGGCCATAGTCACCCACACTCTTGGCACTGTGTTTGCTCTTTTCGCTCCCATTCCATTCCCTCTAGGTAAATCGGAAATGCTGCTTTTCCCTCTCAGACACACACACACAGTCGCGCACACAGCAGCCCACCTACACAGGCCCTCCATTGAGGTGCTCATAGAATCAACAATTATACAGACGAGGAGGCTAAACAATTTTCAAGCATTTTTGTTTCGTTTCCGACGTCGACGCCGACGCAAAAGCACGACACACGCACTCTATGTTTTGACGATTTTTCACCGTTTTTGCCGAGTTTTCCATTTTCATTTTCAATTTTCACCGCTCGTGCCAGTAGCGCATTGACGGCTCAACTGCTCGTCTCGGCAGCTTTCGATTTTTGGTTTTTGGCACAACGCAAAACGAAAAGAAATGGAAATGAACAACAACCAATTCAAACAAATTCGCGCGCAAAAAAGTTTACAATAGAAATTTTTGGAAATGTGAAACAAATTGTATCAAAATTGGAGCTAACGATTTACCGTCGGAAATTGGTGTCAAAGTTTATTAATCAACAAGTCAATTTTGACTTCAAAAATATCTAAGTGTCTTGATGTGATCTTTTTAATGTAGCGTGTTTTTACTGTAGTTTTTCGTATTACATTTTTAATCAAAATTTATGTGTAGGGTGAAAATTTTTAGTATGCTTAAAAGTAAAAGCAGAAATTAATGTGCAAAATTACAGAAAATAATGGAAAGGTAAGCATTTCGGGTTTAAGACAATTTCTATATAAATCGAAAGTGTTGTGAAAATATTGGGTTTAAAATTTCTAAAGTTTATTGAACTATTCATTATTTTTAGCTGGAAGACTTATTTCACTTAGAAAAAAAAACTGTCAAACTTGCCAGGGCTCGATCCCCCGCAACTTTTGCACTCAACGACGGCGACGTCTTAGCTCACTAAGCCATTGCCCACATTTATAGACGCATGTCTAAGTGGCAGCTTGTAGGTATACTTTTTTGTGCGGCCGTTGACTTAATTTGAATTGTGTTCATTTCAAGACATTTGGAACATTTGTTCTCCAAAATTGGGAAGAACTTTTTGTTGATATAATGAATAGAAGCCCACTTACTAACAAATTCTATGCCTCTGTATAGAAATGTGAAAATGTTTGTTAATTCTTAGACCGAAAGCATGCAAATAATTTCAAGCGTCTACTTAGAACCGATTTCTCATCTTCTTAATTGCTAATTTGTATCAAATAAACTTCGATTTTGCTCCGTTGTTTGTAGGTTTATGTGGCAGATAGCTCTATATAGAAGATTAGATATCGGCCCTTGTTATTTGTCCAACCTCTTTACTCAATGGGGCTCTCAACGTGTTACTTCAAAGAAGTAATAGACAAAAAATTGGGACCAGGATTGGTATGACTTTGCAGAGAACTTCTGAAAAATAACAAATAAAAAATATTGCTTTCTGTGGCCCTCAAGTAACGATCAACGACTTCTAAAGGTACCCTGCTGACTCTCTTAAAAGACAAACATTGTATTACCTTGGTGCTAACCGTTTTGGTCCCGGTTCTTGTGTCGCTATTTCCGAACATGAAACCGATTCCCTTGTGAAATGATCACCACAACTCCAAACCAAGTCTATCTTGTTAATGGTTTTGATCTAGTTTGGTTTCAATATCATAGAATGTAACACAGAAACGGATTTTTTGTTCAAGTTGGACGCTTAAAGCAGAGGAGGCAGCATTTCGAAAATAAAGTACTTGAGCAAGAGAGTCATACTTTTGTCGATGGCATATCGATAGCGTGTGTGGATTGAAAAAAAATATCAGATACACAGCTAAGGAATATACATAACTGGTTCGTGAACCATGAACCGAGACTCTTTAGAAATAAAAGCTGAAAATTGTAGCTTCTTTCTAGCGAAAGAATTATCGGTTGGTTATCTGGTTGGTTTTAAAAAAGTGTAATAAAAAACCTGAAACATAATTTTAAATAGACACCCATAACAGCTAATGTTTTCTAAGAATCTAAATTTTAGTTGGAGATACGATCCACGAATCTATCCAATTATGGAGTTCCTCGAAAGAGCGAACCTTATGTTTTTTTGCACCTTGGATTATCGTAATGAACTGATTTTTTATGCAAAGATCCCTCTCTTTTTTACCACTGTCCCGCACTGTCCAAACCCTGTTGCCTACACTTCGGCGAAACTATACATATTGACTAAGAAAGCTTGATGTTAAGGCTTTAATCTGAACTTGGCTGCAACATTATTCGATTCGATTTAATACAAGAGACGCCAATCTCAGCAAACGCTTTTAAACCTATTTGTACAGGAATATTATCTAGAAAAAGGTTAAGGATATTATTATAGTGTTTTAATGAAAGTATTAATCCGCAAAACAAGCCGATTGTGTGCTTCAGCTTACTCTTCTACCCACAGTATCCATTAATATATCAAACAATAAACTAACCTGATGAATGAAGCTTCCAACGATTTACATAGTTGTTTCTTGAACAGATCTCTTGCCAATTGTCTGAATCTGAGCACTTGGTCATAATTATACTCTGTACCGTAGGTACATAGAGTATTATAAGTTTGTGCAAAAGTATGTAACATCCAGAAGGAAGCATCTCCGACCCCATAAAGTATATATATTCTTGATCAGCATCAACAGCCGAGTCATGTCCGTCATGTCCGTCTGTCCGTCTGTCCGTCTGTCTGTCCGTATGAACGCACAGATCTCAGAGATGGTAAGAGATAGAGGTTTGACATGTATGGGACATATGCTTCTAATGTCTGCAGGCAGATCAAGTTTATTTTCAATTTTGGCCACGCCCCCTCCCGCCCCCGCAATTTAGAAAAAACGTCATATCTCCCACAGTTTTGAAGATAGATGGCTGGTTCCTTCTGAACATATTTAGTTATTAGGATAACTTATCGATCCGCCAAAGGAATGAAGAAGATCGGATGAACGGTTTTCGAGTTATGATCAAAAGAAAAATTTTCTTGGTACAGAGTATGTTATAGTCGGGCTTGACCGACTTTCTTTCTTGTTTTTTTTTACTAATCATCGTTCATAAGATATAGAATACAACTAAGAAAGCCGTTCAAGCCCAAATAGTAAACTCCGTACCTCCTAATCAGCAACATCATCTTTTGTTATCACCATAACTCGGCTACCTTCATTCGGTCTGTACTGAACATTTGTCAGATCGATATACAATCGAGATTACTAACAGCGAGAAATGGCTTCATTGACTATTCATTATCAAAAATACATATATAATACTTTATCGAGTCTTAGGCTTGTGGCTTTGTGGCTGTTACATACGATTGGAGAGTATAAAAAGAAACCATTTAAAATAAGCAAAACTTTTTGATGCAAAGCCGAAAATTACCTAATGAGGCGGCATATCAAGCTCTACTTTGGGTTGAACATTTTTATACTCTGTACCGAAGGTACATAGAGTATTATAAGTTTGCGCTAAAGTATGTAACATCCAGAAGAAAGCATCTCCGACCCCATAAAGTATATATATTCTTGATCAGCATCAACAGCAGAGTCGATATAGCCATGTCCGTCTGTCCATATGAACGCACAGATCTCAGAGATGGTAAGAGATAGAGGTTTGACATGTATGGGACATGTGCTTCTAATGTCTGCAGGCAGATCAAGTTTATTTTCAATTTTGGCCACGCCCCCTCCCGCCCCCGCAATTTAGAAAAAAGTCATATCTCCCACAGTTTTGAAGATAGATGGCTCGATCCTTCTGGACATATTTAGTTATTAGGATAACTTATCGATCCGCAAAAGGAATGAAGAAAATCGGATGAACGGTTTTCGAGTTATGATCAAAAGACAAATTTTCTTGGTACAGAGTATGTTATAGTCGGGCTTGACCGACTTTCTTTCTTGTTTTAAATGCCAAATTAGTGGGTCCGAAAACTGCTTAGTTTGCAGTTGATCAAGATGAATCATCTACAGGTTGAAAAGTGTCACAAATCTAATCAAATGATGAAAGCGAAAAGGTAAAACTGATTTTGCTTTAAGAGAACTCTTTTTCGGGTGAGCATTGTCATTGGAGTCCGCGAGCTCCGCGAGTCTAGAGCTCCAATACATTAAGGGGATCTCATTAAGCAATGTCAATATTATGCAAAACGATATTTTGGCAAGATTTCTAGTAGCAAACTGATGGCCATCGAAACAATTGATTTGAAGAATATATTTTATTTATTTATTTTTATTTCTAATTTATATTAATATAACATTTAGCTTTCATTGACAATGTTCTGTCATCTGGAAGGCATTAAAAAATTAAAAATAAATAAAAAATTACAAAAAAGTGGCGATACATTTGGGAGAGAGTTATCTCCCCCAATCCTCTCAACAGCTGGGTTTTTGTTTTATAACTGAATTCGAGTTGATCGAATTAGTGTATAATTATTAAATGACAACGCCTTGTAAGGTGAGGTCGTACTTGGGTTTGCATTTCTGCTTTCTAAGTGGCTTCTGCTTACGCAGTTTTGTAGTGTATACGTTGCTTTCGCATTGTTTTAACTGGTTTTGCCTCAATTGGTTGGGTGTGAGACCAACCCTTGAAGCTGTTGAGACGTTCGACCGCCGACAGAGAACACAACGTAGCGCTATTTATATGATAAGTTGGCCGAATTCGTAGTTAAGAATTGCAAGACGCAAACGCAACGAAAGAACTCTAGCATAATAACCGGATGGGTGAGGGCAACAGCGGCGCGAAGCGGCGATAGTTTCAGTTGTGTGTGTGTGTGTGTGTCAGGGTGTGTGGCAGTTTCAGAGGGTGATTAACTGCTGTTGTGCTGTATTCTGTTTGCTTGTGAAATTGCATAAAAGATTTCGAATGTGTCAACTGTAAGTGATTTGGGAAATATGCAAAATATTGTTGAACTGATCTTCCTTCACCTGCTGATATTTGCAGAAGCATGTTGTGATAATAAGTAGAAAATAATGTGGGTGTATGGTCATTAAGCAGCTCGAAGCAGCGCGCGAGTGTGTGTTAGTGCATTCCACCAAGATGCAGCACTTACAGGAATTTTTAGTTTTGGCACAGACGAAACTGTAACTTGTTATACCTTTCATACTTTTGGTTCAGGCTATAAAAACCGCACGGCTTGTGCGATTTTAGCAACTAGAAACCCCTTTACATGGACATGGAACACTATTTCATAAAACCACTCTTATTTTTTACACACAACTGAATAAATAATCGCATTAACTTTTCCCACCTCTCTCCCTTTCTCTATACAGCTTACGTCCAATTATAAAATGAATAAGTGAACACAATCAACTTCGAAAATTTTCTCAAATGTAAAGACTGATTTGGTGAATCAAATTTAAAAAGAATAATAATATTATATAAAAAAAAATCCCGCCCAACAATTAACAGTGCCACAATCAAAAGTTAATCAACATATTAAATACAATCAAGTGAACCGAAGCATATCCCAAGTTTACAAACCAATCAAATGGAGTCTAAGCCCGGGCAATTGTGTATTTTCTCTTTTGTTTTATTTTTCAATATTTTGCCCGCTTTCATCTCCAATAAAATCGGCCATCACAATTACAAAAATGTTGCTGACAATGCGGCGTCAGAATGAATTAACAACAACAGCTAATGCCACGCCCACGCCGCCCACTAGTCAAACCCTTAGCTTAGTGCCACCCACAGCAACAGCAGCGGGTACAATTGCCCCCACAATCACACAGGATTCGCTTAATACGCCAACCACTCCACAGTTGGGTCTCAGTCGCAATCCCCTGCAGTTTGCCCCAGCGCCGCCCATCACCGTGTCAGCGGCTTCGACGGCAACACCAGCCTTTGGTTACTATCAGAGCACAAGTGCAACTGCAAACCATCAATCCTCCCACTCGAGCACGGCTCCAAATTCCGTGGAATTGGACGAATACGTGGACATTTTACAGGTACAACAACTATTGCTCGATTCCTCGGCCGCTGCAGCAGCGGCAGCAAATCAAACAAATCTTAGCAATCCTCCGCCAGTGGAACAATTGCAGCAATCTGTAGTGGCCAAGCCACGTCCACGTCTCAATCTACAAAAGGCCACCGAATACGCCGCTCAACTGGCTCAGGGTAAGTTGGCAACGGGCCTTAAGCGTTTGGAGATCGGGCTTAACTCTTCGACTTTCCACAGCCGAATCCGCATCCGGATCGCCTGCTGCCTCGCGTCGCGTTTTACTCGACTATCCGAATCCATATTTATACGGCAATCATCATTATCATCACACGCCCCCAAACGAGGACCTAGTGGCCCTTTGGTTTGGCAGCAATGGTACTGGTGAGTTTACTTTTACTTTTACTTTACTTCTGTAAAAGATCCATAAAATAAACTAAAAATTACAAGTATGGGTAGTACATCTTCTAGTTAACGCCAAAGGATTTGTGGAGGCTTAACAATTCGTTGAACCCTGTCTTAAAGGATTGTTGTATAAATTGATGCCGATTCTCCTGAAGAGTCTGTTGAGCATTAGACTAGACTTACACGGTGAAACAAACGTCATGAAGTTGGCCCTCTGTCGATTGGCCCCCTACACTCCTTTAGTTTTAAATAGTTAACTTCACCTTGGAAATACAGTCTAAGTGCCCTCTTAACGACGCTTTCGACGGACAAATTTTCAATCTCAAATCTTAACTTCTCTGTAACGCTTCAACTAATAAATTTTATGATTACGTAGTCTTCGGAAAACTAAACAAACAGATTTTGAGACCAAAGTAAAAACAATTATAAATATGGTTAGAGCTCGCAACCTCTCCGCTTGAAGGTTACGGATTCAACTTCTCTAAAGTTATTTAATATAAACCAATTTCAAACCCCAGACGGGGAAAGTTAAAAAATCAAATTTTTATAAGTTTTTACGCATCTGTAAAATTAAGTAAAAATCAGAAAAGACAAAAATATCATAAAAAAAAAAATTAATTTTGCCTTTTCAATTTTATACCAGAAAGTGGATCGTTTCATCTTAAAGTCGAGAAGAAACGATCTCTATCCAAGTTGAACGAAGATAATTATCTTTGGTTTGGAATTACTTATCTGTGTGCATTTTTCTCACCGTTTCGCCTTAGTTTTGAGGCTGTTATCTTGGTTTAGATACACTTTTTTTTCTCAATTTAGTGGTTTCGAATGGAGTTTGAATTAGTCTGCTTACTCCGGCCAAAAAGCGGCCTTTTTCTTACGGCTAAAATAAGGCTGTTCGAGTGTATTGTCCTCCCTGCGTTTAACTGTCTAATACAAGTTGGGGAAAGGACTGCAAGACTACCATCAAGGGGGGGAGAAAAAGAAAGGACCTTTCCTGACATGTCAGTAATACCACCAGATTCCGGAATTTTAGCACATCATCGGACGCCGAATTCAAGTAATACTTATTTTAATCAAAAAAGTTCGCTGAAGAAAAGAACCATAAGATTCCTGCAACAATACGGTGTAAAAATTATAATAATTATAGCGAGAAAGCTAAGCTAACTTCGTCTGTGCCGAAGTTTTTATACCCTTGCAAGTGCTCGCTTAAATATTTTCCAAAAAAATACTCTTTTTCCCATCTTCCGATCGATCGTTCGTATGGAAGCTATATGATATAGTCATCCGATTTGGACAAAAATTTTTAAAGTTATTTGAAAGCATGTAAAACAGTTAAATACCGGATTGCAGGATGCTACCTTTAAAAACAAAAAAGGTTTTCTAACTAAGACCGTTTTTCAGACCTATCTTTTGTATGGCAGCTATACCATAAAGTTGTCCTATTTTCATCAAACTTGGAAGAATTATAAAAAACAAGAAAGAAAGTCGGTCAAGCCCGACTATAACATACTCTGTACCAAGAAAATGTTTCTTTTGATCATAACTCGAAAACCGTTCTTCCGATCTTCTTCATTCCTTTGGCGGATCGATAAGTTATCCTAATAACTAAATATGTCCAGAAGGAACAAGCCATCTATCTTCAAAACTGTGGGAGATATGACGTTTTTTCTAAATTGCGGGGGCGGGAGGGGGCGTGGCCAAAAATTGAAAATAAACTTGATCTGCCTGCAGACATTAGAAGCATATGTCCCATACATGTCAAACCTCTATCTCTTACCATCTCTGAGATCTGTGCGTTCATACGGACAGACAGACGGACAGACGGACATGGCTATATCGACTCGGCTGTTGATGCTGATCAAGAATATATATACTTTATGGGGTCGGAGATGCTTCCTTCTGGATGTTACATACTTTTGCACAAACTTATAATACTCTATGTACCTACGGTACAGAGTATAAAAACATAGAAAACCTATGAATACAAAGTTTGGAGACGTTTCCATTAAAAATATTATATATTTTTTATACTTAAACTAGTTTTCTAACCAATTTTTCCTATGGAAGCTATGAGATATATTCATCCGACCCGGTATATTTCGACATATTAGTAGAGTGCAGCAAAAATAAGACTCTGTGCAAAATGGCTTCAAAACTGAGAGACTAGTCTGCGTAGAAACAGACATACGGACAAACGGACGGACAAAGCTCAATCGATTAAGCTCGTCCCCCTGATCATGAATATATATAGTTTATGGTGCCTGAAATGAATATTTCTATGCGTTGCAAACTTCTGGGCACAATTATAATACCCTTTGCAAGGGTATACAAATTAGGGTTTAGAATCATAAAACAATTTCATTTTCACTTTGAATAAGGCTTTCCCGAAATGACAATTTTAAGGAAGATTCCATTTAGCCCAATAAAACTTTCCCTCTTAAATACCATTGCAATGGCAGCTATACTACCTATATATAGTTGACCGATATCGACCAAACTATGCAAAATGTTGAAAACAAAAAAAAAATGTTTAAATACAAAGTTTGAAAACCTTTCCAAATGTTAGTTTTTTACACGAAAACTAGTTTTTCGGGGGTTCAAAAATTTTGAAAAAGATCTACGAGCCGGATGTAATGAAGAAACTGTTTGAAAGTGCTTTAAATGGTTTAAAAGCTCTTGAGGTTGTATTCGATGCAAACACTATTGTTAAATTTGACTTACCACTTCAATTATATGCGAAGAATAAGCTTAACATATACTAAAAACTGACTTAAATAGACCTCTTATGAAATGAACCAAAGCGTTTGCCAGTGCCTTTCTCAGTTCGGTTTATCAATTGTGTAGGAACTGTGGTGTGGTTAAGAACCGTTTTTTTACTTCATACTATGATCAAATCACTTGTTCGTGTCTTTTATACTCATTGTTAACCAATAAGGTAACCGAAATGAGTTTTTCATAGCCCCAACTTAACTGCAGCGAAAAAACTTGAACGAAATTTGGCTTGTTGCCTGATTTATAAGCTATTTACACTTGGATTAAAGGCTAACAATCAGCTTTTATCCCGTAGAAAAAAAGCTGATTGTTGGCTATTAACGCATAACGCACTCCTAGTGTAAATAGCCTATTATATAGAACAAAGTGCATATTAGTTTCAAAATGTAAGTATACGAGCTTTAAGTCAGTCACCTGTTGTCAAATCGCCACAGCTGCAAGGTCCTAGAAGATCAGTTTTAAAATGAAGATGTTGTAGCGCCTTTCCTTTGTATTCCCATAGCTCCAAACCAATCCCCACTAATCTGACATTCACTGGCATATATAAAATGTCACTGGTTCAACTTATGTTGTTCAATTTTTGGTTTAAAACTTTGTTGCATTAAGTAGCTGATATCGCTCCCATGGAGTCCACTCTGCTCATTACATAATTCTCTGGCAACACAGTCTGCATATGTGTCCATTGGTGCAGTTACTCAAAACTATCTTAGCGGCCATAAATTGCCAAAATTAATCTATGAATGAGCTGACAGCCCAGCTACCCCTCGCCCCAACTGAGACAGCTGCCGCCCCCCCTCCCCTCTCTCTCTCACACACTCTAATGGCTCAATAAATAAAATCACAAAATATTTGGCGCCTTCAATGCGTTGCCGCTGGCGCCGTCGCTCCTCCGTCGCGTAGAGTGCAGCAGAGTGCGGCGACTCTGTTGAAACGTTGCCAAAAACTTGAAATTGAATTTGCAAATGATGCAGTGCAGCGGCCGCCGCCGCCGCCGCCGCTACTTGGTGTGCCCTTTCGCTTTCCGCGCCCATGGGCAACAGGTGTGTGTTTGGTTCGATCTTCGTCTTCGGCCACCACCACCGGCACACGTCTCATCGATTACTCGCGTCTGATGCGACGTGACGTGGTGTTTGCTTTTGGGTTTGGTCTCTCGCCTCTTTTTTTTTTTTGTTGCGGTTTGCCAAAAAATTAAGTCAGCGCCAAGACCACCCAAAGTGTGTCAATGCTGGCAATTGAGACTCCGAAGGGGAGTTTGGTATAGGTTAGGGAGGGTTAGGGAGAGACATCAAAATTGTATATATAAATATATATATAAATAACAGAAATTCAAGTGAAATGTTATTTAGACTAATTTCATTGGAACATCAGCAGAAATTTGGTTAAAGTTTTGAAATGAAATCGCTGGAGCTTAACAAAGGAATATTTTTGCAGACACTGAAATCGTTTGGGTGGGCAGAATCATCTCTGTAAGTTGCCAAGGAAAGATAATTATACTCTGTACCGTAGGTACATAGAGTATTATAAGTTTGTGCAAAAGTATGTAACATCCAGAAGGAAGCATCTCCGACCCCATAAAGTATATATATTCTTGATCAGCATCAACAGCCGAGTCGATATAGCCATGTCCGTCTGTCCGTCTGTCCGTCTGTCTGTCCGTATGAACGCACAGATCTCAGAGATGGTAAGAGATAGAGGCTTGACATGTATGGGACATATGCTTCTTATGTCTGCAGGCAGATCAAGTTTATTTTCAATTTTGGCCACGCCCCCTGCCGCCCCCGCAATTTAGAAAAAACATCATATCTCCTACAGTTTTAAAGATAGGTGGGTTCCTTCTAGATATATTTAGTAATAAGGATAACTTATCGATCAGCCAAAGGAATGGTGAAGATTGGATGAACGGTTTTCGAGTTATGATCAAAAGACTGTTCGCTGCAGCAGCGCAGAAGCAGAGCTGCTTTCAGCTACTACTGCAGCATCAAAATTTATGCTGAGCGTAGAATTTCGTTGGTACAGAGTATGCTATAGTCGGGCTTGACCGACTTTCTTTCTTGTTTTATATACTTTAAAGCAGCGGTGGGCATAACAATAAATAATTAACTGAAGAACTCCCTAAAATCAGTTCCTCATTAGCTTTAACTTGAATCTCTTTCATACCCCAACCCTGCCGAAGTGAGTGTAAAGCACTTCTAATTGCATTTAAGACTGGGATCAGTCTCAAATTGAAACTGAAGTACAATTCCACACAAATTGTCTTAATTAATTAATATCATAAATACGCGACGGCGCTTAATTGCTGATGGGATAGCAAAAAAACAAAATAAAACAAAAGGCAGCAAATCTCTCATGGCCACTAATTAGCCAGGAAATGACCCCGGCTGACCGGCTGAAGTACCCTAGTAGTACATATGTGTGTATGTAGCCAAAGTATTTGCACACACAAACACACACACAGCTGACCCTAATCGACAGGAAGCTGACTCAATCTGGCAGAGAGTGACTGTTGGCTGTTGGCTGCTGCAGTTGCACTTCACTTGCAATCAATATTCATAAATCTCTTTGGCAAAAGTTCACCAATTAATAACGTGACCCGTTTTTCAGTTCGCTGTTGATCACAAAATCAACCTGGGTGATCGAGTCACCATCCACGACAGTTTCCAATGAAAATCAACACACACAAAAGCCTTTCAGCATTTGTCAACGAGGCGACGCCTGACACCGCCGACAACAAACACGAAAGCAACTGCAACAGCAACAGCAACAGCAGCAGCAGCAGCAGCAGCGGCAACAGTCAAGAAAACTGCAAGAAAATTAAGGCAAACGAATGACTAGCGTTCGCACAGTGGAAATGGAGTATTGTTTAATTGTTGAAATCCTAATCAAATTCGCAATTTATTAGCTAGATAATGTGTATGCTGCATTAAAGTGATGATACTCTCATAAAACCCTCCCTGAAACTTAGAAAAATATGCCAAAAATGAGAAAATATTTTCTTAATTTTAGGGTGAATTGCCTTACCACGGATTTCATAGAAGAATTTCTAATCTTCTGGGCGATCTTTTTTATGAGTGTATACAAATTAAAACTTTCTCGTCTTATTCCATATTCCAAACCACTCGAAAATAAGTACTGGTTCGGTTCAGTGGTTCGCACAGTTTCTAAACCGCCGGTTCGGTTCATAACATGGTTTTTGGAGTTAAATGAACCGCGGTTTCGGTTCGGTTCAGTGGTTCACAAAGACTCATAAAATAAGATTTCGGCGAAGTGGCTATTCGACCATTTTTGAAATTGAATTCCTCTAATCCATTCGAATATCTTTAAAATCCTTAGAGCAATCTGCAAAGATTATTATTTCGGATTCCCAGGACTCGTCTATCAGTTCCTGGAGCAATGCCCTTATTTATTGGCAGATTAAGATTGAATTAAGGTTAAGAAGTACCACAGAAAATTGAAAATATTGACAAATTTAGTTTGATGACAGTTAAATTAAGAGATCGGCGGGAAATTGCAGAAGACTTGTAAAACAACGCTAAATATGTAGAGGGTCGAACGAAATGTTTGAAAATTATCTTCGGGAAACGATTCAAATTTCCTAATTAATCAAAATCATTGGCTAGAGGAAAGCAATTCCAGTTAAAACTCGTCAGGGAACTGAACCGAACCGAACCGTTTTTTTTTGTGGTTTTCGGTTCGGTTCAGAAATTCTGAAAGGAAGCCGGTTCGGTTTGCGGTTCGGTTCACCAGCGGGAACAAGCGGTTCGGTTCGGTTCAAGACCGGTTTAGCTTAGAACCGGTTTGCATCCCTGGAAAAAAGAAGTATCAGTTAGAAAATATGTAGTTTTAAGTAGAATTTCCTAAGAAATGCTACAAGGTTCTCACCCCTGTAACTTATGATTCAAGGGGTGTGGTACTCTGTTTTAATTTATCAGAATATATTACTTTAGGTGTAAGCATTTGTTCGGATAATCGAAGTACAAATTCGAACCCTTGTCATCCTTTTGCGGGTTCATTTCAATTAAAACAACTGTGTCTTGTTCTTAAACATGATGTCATTCTAGAGTATTTCCTGATGGAATGATACTGCCCTGCAGTTCTACGACTCAGTACTGAATTTTTCAGGGCTGATTCAGACCTGTGCAGTAGGAATAACGGAATTTCATGCCTGAATTCATGCATGTTTCACTACTTTTCAGTGAAACTCGCCCATGAGTTCAGCCCTAAAATCAGCAGAGGTCATGACGTAGTAGGACATGCCTGTGTTAAATTCATGGCTAAAACTCATATAAAGGATGCCATGATTTCAGTACCAGCACTTCCATTTCAGTGCTGATTCAGGTATGATTCAGGTCTGACCCGAACTGAAGGGTGCCTTGTGGTAGAAGCGTTTGTTCTGTCACACAGATCACCTGCAGTGATAAGGAAGTTGCCATTTGCATAAGAAAGCAGCTCCACTAAAAGTTTACTCTCTGACAACAATGCATGATGCCGATTAACCATTTTCGTTACAAAAATAGAGGAAAGTTAGCTTCGGCTCGGCCGTAGTATGTTTATCCTTGCAGCACGTTTTCTAACGAATTTGAAGGACATATCCACTGAAAACAGACAAGTTTTCCTCAATAAAACATCTTTTCTGAGTCTACTTTTCTATAACAAGTATACTATATAGATGTTCGATGTCGACCAAACTTAGTGGAATCATGGGAATACAAAGATTGGAGGCGTTTTCTGTAAAAAAAACAAAAGTTTTTCTTACTAAGGGTCGATTTCTCATCTTCTACATAGCTACTATGTGTCAGATAAACTAAGATTTTGCTCTTTTATTTGTAGGTTTATGCGACAGATAGCTCTATGTGGCAGATCAGAAAATGGCCTAAGACTAGTTACTCGACCGATCATTCTTATATACTGACAGCGCTGCTACTGCGCTGCAGCAGCGGACAGTCTAGTGATCATAACTCGAAAACCGTTCATCCAATCTTCATCATTCCTTTGGCTGATCGATAAGTTATTCTTATTAATAAATATATGTAGAAGGAACTACCCACCTATCTTTAAAACTGTGGGAGATATGACGTTTTCTAAATTGCGGGGGCGGCAGGGGGCGTGGCCAAAATTGAAAATAAACTTGATCTGCCTGCAGGCATGAGAAGCATATGTCCCATACATGTCAAACCTCTATCTCTTACCATCTCTGAGATCTGTGCGTTCATACGGACAGACAGAAGGACATGGCTATATCGACTCGGCTGTTGATGCTGATCAAGAATATATATACTTTATGGGGTCGGAGATGCTTTCTTCTGGATGTTACATACTTTTGCACAAACTTATTATACTCTATGTACCTTTGGTACAAAGTATAAAAATAATTATACTCTGTACCGGAATCCTCTTTAAAAGTGAATACCACCCACACTCCATATTTGTTACCATAACTCATCAAATTCGCAAAAATTGGCTTTAACTTTAACTTTACCCAAAGCGACATGTCGAAAAACTAAAACCTGAAGAAGACTCGGCTAAATTCTTTAAGTATTCTGCAAGTTCAGTTTGAAGTTGTGATTAATATGGATTTGAATGAGACGCAAAGCAATTCAAGTATATTTTCGACTTATGCGACAAATTGACTCAATATTGGGAATTGGATTGTTCCCAAATCTTCCCAGCAATCGTATTATGCAATTTTTGGTAACATTCATCATAAATGCACTTATTTTCCGATCATAAATAATATTTTTGTCGAGAGTTAATTGTTCCCTAGCTAGTTTCCAGTTTCCTAATTTCCAGTTTCGACTCGTTTTCGAGTCATTTTCCTATATTGTCACTTAGCATAGTCGATTGCGATCCGCATCTAAAGAACGTTACATGACATCCAGTAGAACTTGCTATCCATTTTCCTACAGTTTTACTTACCAAAATCTAGGAGAAACAGAGAAGAACCCCATTGCCATTGCCCCACTGTGCTTGGGCATTTGCAAGGGGGTGGGGTGGGGGGACAACCTTTGTGCCTTGTGCAACGGAAATCGCTGACATGGACCACACCACAGCACACAATCTCCAGCTCCAGAAGCTTGGCACTCAGCGAGGCTTGCCTAATGTTTAATTAAGGTGATTGCTGTGCGGTCACTCGATCGTCGACTCTGCGTTGTTTGCTGCGGTTGTTCGCTGAGCGACAACAACACCTCACGATCGCCCAAATTGGTTTGTAAGGATAAGCTTTCAAAAAAATAAGAAGGCGAAATAAACAAATAAAGGAAAAGATCCCTATGTCAAATGGCTGGGCCAAAGGACATCTCGGCTTAGTCTTAATGAAGATTAATTGCAATCAGTGAGCCACTTGAGCGGCGATTAATTGCAGGAACAGACATGGAAATGGCACCGACTTACTCGACTTCCTCCTAGGCCAGACCCGATGATGGCCATACCCAAATGGGTCTGGGGCTGGTTCACAAGTTCACGACGGCGACGGCAACTTAATTGCCATTTACATGAACGTCAGATTGTGCATGGCTCCCGGCCATGCGATGGCTTTGTTGGTGGCACAATCCAGCTGATGAATTGCATTTTGCGGCCCACCTAGGGGACTAGAGGGGCCCGGGCCCCATTCAAATGCAAAACGGGGAAATTTGTCACAGTTCATCAATGTTTAGGCGGCCCAGGCCTGATCAACTTGAAATAATCGTAAATTAACCTTAAGATGATTATTTAGCATAATGGGTTCGTGTTTGTATCTGTGTGAATGTCTCTGTGTGTGTGTGGGTTGCAAAAGTGTGCCACGAATAGCGTCGTCGTGTTTTTGCATTGTCACCTGTCTGCCTGGATTCGGACTTGGAGTTTGGCGCCAGTCTCTGACCCAATCAAATATTTATAAATTTATATCAAAAAACAAAACCACAACATTAACCGCAGCATGTGGGCAGCATTTTGCTTTGTGGTTTTTAGGTCTTTGGTTTGCATTTGGAGTTAAGTTATAATTTGTGT
This sequence comes from Lordiphosa andalusiaca, assembly GCA_035044965.1. Lineage (NCBI taxonomy): Eukaryota > Metazoa > Arthropoda > Insecta > Diptera > Drosophilidae > Lordiphosa > Lordiphosa andalusiaca. Next base: position 62,876 of record JAWNNM010003214.1, read on the forward strand.
AGATTTTTGTTGTTGTTGTTGGTGTTGTTTTTTAACGACTTTCAAAGTGAACGCCGGCTGACTGGCTAACTGACTGGCGGCTTTGGCGTCATGAGGCTAAAAATAGAGACATAGCTCAGAGAAGGCCTAAAGTAAGTAGCAGCAAGTTGGGATTGATGTGTGTGGGATTCGGTTTGAGCAGCCATGAATCAAGTGAATTTACTAGTCCAAGTGAACTTAAGAACTAGAAGGTCAGGTATGGGCCCTTCGAATGCTAAGGAACTTTCAATTTAGCAAGACATTTACAAAAATTAAGTGAACCGGTTCGGAATTGGTTTTAAACCAGTAAAGTATCCAGCTGGGTATAACCAAACTATTGAAGGAATATTGCACTGAACCACCAAGATCGTTGCAAAACTTACCTCTGAGTTATGGCTTTCAACCACTTATAAGTCAATTTTATTTTGAACCTGTTCGGAAACGGTTCCATTTTACCATTGGTGTCATAGCTTAAATAACTTCAGAGATAAGAACCACTTTTCAATCGTTTTTAACCGTTTTCGAACCACTTCTCTATGACTGTTTTCCCACACAGAAAAGATAAAGTTCCAAAAAAGATCCATTTCGACTGGAAATGTCCTTAATATCCCTAAAATCAGCCAATGTTGCTGAAAACAGGATGATTATTTTTCATATCCTTTAGATGATTTTTAGCTCTGTTGGATGATTCAAAGATTATTTAAGATGGATACGGGATATCATCTAATGGATATTTTAAATTTATTGTGTAATCGTCATGAACATACGGTGAAAGTTATATGAAGATCGGTTCAGCGGCTTATTCACCTATAATAAGCTTACAATTCTGTTAAAAAAATGTACAGAAAAACATAAATTCACTTGTATATACCTAATGAAGAAACAAGTTCAATCACAATTAATTTCATTTGAGCTGTTAAGTCTATTTACTTAAATTAAAACAAGTTCATAGAAAATAATTATAAGTGCATCTTGCGTAATAGTGCTTTTTTATGCTTCAGTTATTCTAACGTGTAAGTTTACTATAATTTATAAGTAAGTGTGCAGTTTTAAAGAGATCAGGCTAGGCATCTGACACTTTTTAAAGAGTAAATCTGCTGATTAGTTTCCACTCTGCAATCAAAACTTCTTTAAAGTGCTTAAGTGAATCAAACCGTCGACCGCGAAATGCACAAAAAACTATGGGTAAGCCCGCACATATACTTATTTCCTAAGAAAATTATGTCAGACCACACAAAATTAACAATATTCTAGCCCCGAAAAGCGAACTGGCATGCATAAATAATGCATAGTTCGAAGAGATTCGATTTCCTAGCTAAAAATCGTATATTTATAAAAATGTTTTCCTAATTTTTTTCCAATTGCACAATCTGATTTGGGAGCGATTAGATTGGCTTTTATAATGGTGCGTTTGACATATCCATAGGTGATGCTAAGCAGACGAAAATATGAACTGGTTCGGTGCAGTGGTTAACAGAGTTTATGAAGCACGGATTCTTCTTCTTATTATATGGTTTTTGAAGCCAACTGTCTGTTTTCAAACCAGAGCGGAGAGGTATTTTTTCCCAACTTTCGAAAACCAGCCAGTCCTTAAAATGCCCAAAGCGCATTTAATGTTCTTTTATAGGCAAAACTTCTCTCAAATCTCAGCACTCGAAAAAAGTTCTTAAGTATAACAAACCGATATTTTCATGAAGGGAGCAATCAGAAAAAAAATCCTACTTATGATTATTTATTTACAATTTGCGATTCCTGATGATTCTCTGCTGAATGCCACTTATTGATAAGTTACGGTTATTTTCGGGCTTCAGTAAAATTGTTCAAAAATATATTTAAACTAAACTAATATTGATACAACCTGTGAAGGCTTTCAATGCAATAGGATTGTCAGTTTATTTTCAGTTTTGTGGGTTTTAAAAATTGGGCGTACAATCGGTTAACGATCTCGCCAATCATACATTTTGTATGATTCCATCTCAGCAATGATGATTGTCACAGTTTCCCCTCGCAATCGCAAATCACTGTATTCAGCAGGTAAAATCGGCAATCATAAATCGGTAATGCGCCCATACTTTTAATGTTTATGTCACACTTTATTCCTTTGAAACTCAACATTTAAAGCCTGTACCTAAGGCTAACGTCCCAAAGTTCGCTCTAGCTTGTTCGATAAGTAATTTTTTACGAAATTTTGAGGACTGAAAATCTGGACAAATCTCATTTCTTTTTAAGGATCGTCCTTAGTTCCTTCCAGTCTCAAGCCTTAAAACCATTCTTAAGTATAAAGTCCGGATAAGCCTTTAGATCTACGGGAAGATATTTCGGATACTTTTCGAAGGTAAGGCAAACTTAGAAACGTTGAAAAACTCAATTCTATGCTGAAATCGCCTTTAATTTTGAGCTTTCTCAACTCTTTAAGCCCTTTCTTGAGTATATAGTCTCGACTCAGCCTTAAATCTACCCGGAAAGAGATATTTTATGAAGTACAAATCTTCTTTCTGTACAATAATCGCTCTTCGTTCCACCGAATTTTAGTGCTTTAAGCCCATTTTTAAGTCGAACATTTAGAAATGTGCTCTAATATGCTAAAAAAGTTTATTTTTATGGACTTTTGAAGGAGTGTATGTTTGAAAAACCATAAATCTAGGTGTCCGATACTATTTGACGCTATAAAACGGAGTCCTTTGGGTTCGAACTAGAGATGGGCATATTTAAAACACGCACACCACAAGCACACTCAAGAACTGGTCTGTTATTCCAAATCGAAATCTAATCTTTCAACACGAACACTTCGTGTTTAGTCGTGCGTGTCTGTGACATGAAGAAAATCACGACATGCTCCCAACTCCAGTTCGAACACTTTATAAAGTATAAGTTCTGGTTTTTAGAGGTCCTAAGCTCCGCGAAAAGATAACAGAGGAGATTAAAAAAAAACAGTTTCAGTTCCGTCTCAGCTTGAGAGAGGACCCCAAGTGTATTTCTCTGCCTTCTAACTTCAAAGCCAGCTCCCTTAGTGGTATCCGTAGGGATCCCGATTGTACTATACAGTACCGTCTCCATACAGCACAAGCAACTTCACCACAATTTCCATAAGCATCCCCCATTGCTGTAGGTGTCCATGTCATTTTTCTGCCAGTGTATTTATTTGCCAAACGCGTTTTCCATTTGCATAAACATAAAAAATATGTAAGTACGTTTTGCTCGGCCAAGCCCCAGTATCCGAATACCCAGTTGATTTCATTCATAAACCGCCGCTGCCTGTGCCTCCATTCATAAACTGAACATTTCTAGTTTAAGGTAAGCCACTGGACACCTACGATCATGCGGCTCCAAGCCTGCAACTGCACATTATTTATAACATTTTGCCGTTTTGGGGTCACATGTTGGCGTGTGTTGCAAATTAAATTTGCAAATTATAGGCTGTCGCTGGAGGTTTCCGGTACCGCTCGTTCTCTCTCTCTCCCTCCCTCCCTCTCTTTCTTCTCAGGGTGCTGCTTTAGATGTGTGGCAGCACAAACAGAAATCTTGAAGCTCCAACAACTCCAACTTGAGCTTCAGCTGCAGCACTTCATCACGCTCGTTTTTTACGTTTTTTTTTTTGGTTTTTTTCTTCATATTTTTCTCTGAAATTCTTTTTTTTTCGGCTGCCTGACAACCTCAATGGATATTCACACACACACACAAATATGGCGCGTCCAACAAAATGGTCTCGTGGCTTTGTACATTTGAACTGTCATGCCAGGCAGCAGTCGAGACATTTTGAAGCGAAATGTCAGTCAACCGCTCAGTCTCCTGCTTCAGTGTAGAGCGCTTGAGCGGCGGCTGCGGCTGCGACGGAGGCAGTGGCAGTGGCAGCGGCAGCGGCGGCCATTATCAACGTGGGTTGCTTTGACTGTTGGGGCCATCTTGGGGGCCCACCCAAATGAAAGCATTAGATGGGTAGGAAAGTGACAACCAAGTGGAGGAGGGACTGCACCATTTTGGTACATGTTTTTCAAAAGAGGTTGTCGTGATTGAAGTTTAACTTTGATCATGTTTTCATCGGGGAATAATACTTGAAGAGGTTAAGGTTAAACTACAGAATTCGTGGAAATGTATGCCGAATTGCTTCTATTTTACTTTCCTTCCAAATCTCCAATAATATATTTCTACACTCTGAAAATAACAAAACGGAATTATACCATTCTGTACTAAAATTAATCATTCTTACGTCTAAAAACGACTGATAATATCTTTTAAATAACATTCCTACATCAAGACATTATCGGTCCTACAGATACCTAGTCAGTATTTACACGCTTAAGTTTGCTTTAAAAAGTTTAGGGAATAGACAAGAAAATCAAGTGTTATTCTCACCTTTTCGCTTTGTAGATGTGTGCCTACTTTGCAAGAGAAAGTGGGTTCGATTCGAAATTTGCACTTAGTTGTTCAAAATTCGATATAAAATACGGATTCTTGAAAATGGCAAAAATCTAACTCGCTCATCTTCCATAAGCAGCTGAAGTTAGCTCCTGTGGCCATGAAGCAGTTTACACGTCAACGAGCCGCCATTCAATGCTCTGGCGGCCTTTGGCCTTGATGGACAACCATATCGTTTTGGCCATATACTCGACCGTTCTATCCATCTTTCTCTTCAGGTTGGAGAAATCGGCAGTTTTGTGAAGTCATAAGTACATCTTTAAGCATATTAAAAAGTAATACTAGATAGCCGATGCTTGCTCAGAAATAAGCGAATAACATCTGCAACATTTATCTAACTTGGAAATAAATAGACTTAAATAATGAGTTCTGAGACAAAAACAGCTACGAGTAACATTGTTAAACCTGTGGTGGTTGATGTAAAAATTTATCAATAAGTTTCCAAAATACTAGGTCTGTAAGTACAGATTTACACGTTGAAGCAAACTTCATGAAGTTATCTTAGAACGCGATACATTCAAGGCAAAATAAATAAGTTTTATATAGGAAATGTTTAGAACCTCACCTGATTTTCTAGCCTACTAAGAGCACTCCAAGAAGTTTGCTTCAACGTGTAAATCCTGTCTAACTCACATTGATCAGACGCGTTACATCTCTGAACCATTGATACTAATATACTAGTTTTTAACAAGTTTATATAAATTCAGATGACTTATATCACTTACAACTTATAACTTATAACTTATAACTTATAACTTATAACTTATAACTTATAACTTATAACTTATAACTTATAACTTATAACTTATAACTTGTAACTTATAACTTATAACTTATAACTTATAACTTATAACTTATAACTTATAACTTATAACTTATAACTTATAACTTATAACTTATAACTTATAACTTATAACTTATAACTTATAACTTATAACTTATAACTTATAACTTATAACTTATAACTTATAACTTATAACTTATAACTTATAACTTATAACTTATAACTTATAACTTATAACTTATAACTTATAACTTATAACTTATAACTTATAACTTATAACTTATAACTTATAACTTATAACTTATAACTTATAACTTATAACTTATAACTTATAACTTATAACTTATAACTGAGATGCTCGTTATTATGTCAAAAGTTAAAGTCGACCCTTCCCGACTTCGATATTCCTGTTACTCAGGGGAATTGATGTTAAATTTCCATTTCCTTACGTTAATTAACAGAGCATTAACATTAATGTAAAAATACCATCATTAAGTTAGCAAACAGCGCATACGGTTTTGAAAAGTATGCAAGGATTTTTAAAAACCGTTACAACTCTGCCTTTTATTATCCGATATATATGAAAATTTGGGAGATTATAGATTTCAGGCACATATACTTTTGTGCCAAATGTTGAAAACGGTTATATAGAAGATGTTTCCTTCCACCTGTTACATAAAATTGCACGACTTTTAGTATATATCCACAAAAAATACACATATTTTTCAGAGGCCAGTTCCGGTTTTCACTTTCGGCAATGTTTTGAGAATGGTTCAGTCATTTTGTATAAAATTTATAAAGTTCATCGACTGAAAACCTTTCATATTGAGTTCGTCGTGTAAAAGAGAAGTACAAGTTATAAGGTTTGACATAGATAATTTTGATTGTTAGCCAGAAATTTCTACATGTACCGAATCCAAGTAAACTATGGTTAAAGTCGGAACATGCCATATAATGATACAATTTTATGATATATCATTCACCTCCAATAATATGAAATCTGTTTAACTCAAATTTTCAGATTTAAAGTCATTAAAATTTTGCTAAAAAATCTTTAGATTGTTAACGTTTATGTATTTGATTCAAGAATCAAATCCATGTCCTTTTGGAACATTTCATCGATTTTAAAGTACAAAATATTTGAAACTTTGTATGAGAACATTGACAAATCGTATTGTTTTAACACAATTTTGACACACTATTTTGTTGAGAGCATAAACACAAATTTGTTACATCTCAGCTCTTCCATCTACCATCAAGGGTACTCACTCATATCAACGCAGATCAAAACAGATTTCCAGCTAAATATGGTAGCCAACAAATAATTTACATCAACTTGAGGCTTGTTTATTGTTCTGTTTGCTGTTGTCGCCGCTATTTCTTTCATTATTTGTGTTGTTTTTGTTGTTTTGCGTGATTTGGAGTTTTTTTTTATGTGTTGTTGTTGTTGTTGTTAGTTTGTGGGCGTAGCGCGCGCGTAACTATTTTTCTTATTTTTTTGTTTGATATTGTTTTTATTTATTTTTTTTTTCTCTGTGTAGAGGGTTGCCCACTCTTTGTTGCCTTTTTTAGTGCCGACGAGAGATTTGATTGGTGGTCAATGCCTGTTAGCCACAATTCAAGCCTGTTGGCTGCCGCTGCCGCTGCTCACGCCACTTGACACATTTCAATGGAGCACAGGCGACGGCAGCAACCGAATCACAAAAATAGCCTTTCCACTTGCCAGGCCAGGCAACTCACAAATTACGCGCATATTTTCTAATGAGCTCATGCATGGCACAGATCGCCATGGTTCGAAACGGTTTTTGGTTGCCCGAGTGAGTGACTTGACATGAACGTGGACAGTGGTAGCAAGATTTATGCGTTTTTCCACTCGCAAGAAGATTTCTTTTCCAATTTTTTTTTTGTTTTGTATTTTGGACAGCAATGGGTGCCAAGTTTTGAAGGTGGTAATGAATGGAGAGGGGGTGTGGGAAACAGCATTGCACACACGCACACACACACGCACACACGCATATCGTTAGCACAAAGCTAAAGCTGTCTTTTGGCATTCGGTTCATGTCAATGTTGAAAGATGCGACAATTTGTGGCCAAACAACAGAAGCAACAGAAGGCTAATTAGGGGCGGAGACGAAAAGTCTTTGGTTGCTAATGGGTTAAATGCTGTGAGGACATTTGTGACACTGAGAAATAAAAAAAAAACAGACAAAGTAAAGAATTGAACTGTTGTATAGAGTATAATCTAGTTTAGTATATATTATATTTACCCTAGATTTTGGAAAAATGTTTTGGTTGCTGCTTCAGGCGATACATTTTCGCCTATAAATTTAAGAAGTTTTCCCACAAAATGTTTAAAAAATCCCATTATTATTATTAAATTCAAATTAAATTAAAAGCCATTCAGAAAAAGTTTAATTGGCTAAAAATATCACTCTATAGGGGCACTTCAGTCTTTTTCATTTATTATTAAATCAGAAAGTAATACCGACCAGAGCACGTACACTTTAGATTTCAAAGTGTTTAACTATTCTTTTCAGATCCACAAGAATTTTGGCAGAATTTTTGCTATGCCTACAACAATGTTTGTACTTTTAAGTATCCAAAGACCTATTTGGAGCATTTAACTGTCGGCCAATTTCTGATCCATTAGCTCATGATATTATTGGTAGTTAATTGGTTCAATTGGTTCCATATTAACGTAGGCTTTGGCTACAAAAATATGTAAAAATTCTGTGAAATAGAAACCTAACTGTTCTCAATAAAGTATACTTTAAAACAATGTATTCAAATCTGATCAGAACAATTAAGAAAGTGGATGGGTGTGGTGCAGCGGGTAGTGTGTGTACCTGCTGTGCAAGAGGTCGTTGGTTCGTTCGATCGACCGATAATGAACAAGTTTTTTCTCTAAGAACTTACACTGCTGCAATTCGGTTTTGAACCGATCCGGTTCGAGCCAGGAGCTCCGACTTTTCAAATAGTGCGAACTAAACCTTAAGCCAAGCCGTTTAAGGTATTTAAGCTAAGCCTGAACCTGTTCCGAACCTAAAATATCGGCCTAGCGACTTCATTTTAATATGATGGTTTTGGTTAAATTATACTTCGTTTATACACTCAAAATATATCATGCTTATTGCCCTTTAAAGTATGCTATGTTATACGAAAATCAGAATTTTGGTCAAATATATATTTTATATTTGTCTTAACTCAAAATTTTTTGAATACCCCACAATCTGAGTGAATATGCAGTATCAAATATCAATGACAGACTTACAATGGCTTCATTTTAATACATTATGACATAGGGGAATAAAAATCAATAAGAGGTTCAGAATTACATTTAAAATCCTCACCCATATTTTCCTCTGATTTTAAAGATCCTCCTAAATAAGAGCATAACATTACAATGGTAATATTTTTCATCTGTTGTCTGCGAAATGGAAACTTAACAGAACATTTCATTATGTATAATCCCCAAGTGTTAGACAAATCACTTTGGACCCAAATTCTACACAATTTATTTAAGGATTGGGTCGGACTTATACAAAGCGTGGGCTGATCCAATAAAGTTGAATCTCCAATTGTCACACCTTAACCATTGGCAAATTTTATTCAAACCCTCGAACCGGAGTTCTTCAAAATTTATTGAGGTTTGCAACCCTGAATGATTAAAGAAAGAATGTTGGTCAAGCCCAACTATATTATACTCTGTTCCAACAAAAGTGATGCTGAAGCTTACATTCTTAAGTTGGGAACATTCTTTTGCGCATAGCTTGACAATCGTTCATCCAATCTTTTCTAATACTATTGATAAATAATCTTGATTACTGAAAACGTCCTAAAGTTACGAAACTATCGGAGATATAGGGGTTTTTTTATGATCTGCCTGCAAGTATACGAAGTTTTTGTCTTAAACATGTCGAAGCTCTATAAATCTATAACTATTTTCCATACTACAATCTATCTCAAGCTCTTAGAATGCCCATTTAAAACTTTCAGTTGTTCGGAAACCTTGAAGAGTTTCTGATTGATCCTTCTTTGTGGCGTGGTTTATTCCTCGAGCTGTTTAAAACTTGGTATATAGTTTGACAGTTAGTTTTCTGTAAAATATATTTAAGCAAAACATAAAAAAATCAACAAATATATTGTTGTGTGATTGGAAAATCCCTTACATTTCAGAGTGGAGCTCTTGTTTCAATTGTGAGCGATCTTACTTATGAACTTGAGCTCTTAATAGAAAAACGAATATCCTTCGTTTTTGACAATGCATTATTCTCTTGATTCAAGAATGAGTATTCTTGGATTTGAGTACGTTAAGCACTTGATTCAATAAATTTTCTACTTGACTTATAAGTTTTTGAAGTATGAAAACTGTTGGATTGCTTTAATACCTTTTCTTTCACTAAAATTTTAAACTTGGAACAAAAATTTCAAAGAATTTTCATACTTATCGAACTTCTGTCATTGAAATTGCTTGAGCCAAGTATGAAATTCTCTATTTTTTCCTTGAGTCAGGATCGTACTGAGGGTGCTAAGGTATTATAAATGGATCTTATTTGCTCATCCAACCGAGCTGAAAATCATGTAAAGGATGTGAGAAATTCATATTCTAATATTAAAAAAAAGTATTTTAAAAATTATCCATTATAATTTGATCTTTTGGGACTGGGAATATAGACGTCATAGAGTTTCTGAAATGATTAAGTGGATATACAGTATTTTGTAATGACGAGAGCTTGGATTGGATGGTTAGGTACATGAAACAATAATAAAGGTATGGCTGCGTCAGCGTGAGTTCTCTGAGTTCTTCAGTGCTCCGCGTACTCTTGAAGCAATAAGCTTTTGGCAAAAGTACTCATCACACTCATCACGCCTTACCTGTCTTGTTCCAAGTAACTTGCCCGAGTTTAAGACTTCAGACTCTCTTATTCGAGGTGCTGTGACGCTCGCTAACTGCTAAGAAATGTGGAGATAAAATCAAGCTCAAAAAGTGTAATTTATTTCTTCCTTGGCATTGAAATTTCAGGCAAGAGTCTTACTATATCTAAGATATCCAAGTTCAAATCAATCCTATGCGTACTTGGAATGAGAAACTCCGGTATTGACCGACTTCTGACAATGTTTGGGATTGAATTAATTCCGAATAACTCGAATATTTGTTTCTATGAAGATGAAATATGAAGGGGCGTTGCTCATACATACACATTTCAGCACTTTCTGTTGCGTTAAGGTGTTCCAAACTGATGATTTCCATCATTCTAAAACTCCATAAAGCAATAAAGGACGTACTAAAGGTGTACTGTCTAAGGCCAATAACCAATTACTTGGGAAATTTGAAACCAAATAGTAAGCTTTAGTGCACCATAAAGTTAGTTGATAAAAGCTGTTACAGGTGAAAAATAATAAACCATTTAAGTCGCCACATAAGTTTTATATTTTTACGAACTTTTAACACTTTTTTTTACAAATTGCTGTCATAATTGCTAATCTTTTATTAAGTCCCCTGGCAACGATTTCGGCAAGCTTTTCGGAGAGTTTAATGGAAGTAAATTTGCTATAAAAAGAAATGTGAGATATCAAGTCTTTTATAAGAAAACCGAATTAAGGCGACCTACTTTCTTCCTCTAAGATTGTACAAATTCAGTGTAAGATCTCCACATTATGGATGCTGAATTAGCTTCCCAATTAAAGTTTTCTATTTCGAAAAACAAATTATGATGGCAATTTCCAAAAAAATAAAAAAAAAACTGTGTGTCTTTTGTCTGGCAAGTCCTAAGTCACTTGCAAAATGAAAACAAAAACCAAGTACTTGCCAAACTCTCACAGCTAGCGGGCATTACAATTTTATGGCTTGCAACAGCTGCCACTAAAACCCCAACCACAGCCCATGGTCAGGCTGACGTCATATAAGCATAAAAAAGCCAAAGCCAAATGGCGATGACATAAATTGCATTTGAATATTGGCCAACAGCAGCAGCAGCCGCCGAGGCAACAGCAATCTCTGGCTTTGGACTTGCCGCTTGTCACGAAGTTTGATCGATTTTTAAGCCAAAGCGAGTAGCTGCTCCGCTCCGCTCTGCTCCGCTCTAGCCAGGTTGCCAAAATCTCTTAATGAACAACAACATCCGTCGCTGCAGTCGTACTCCGGAGTCACAGTCAACGATATCAGCGCGTGGGTTGCTCCATTCATAAGCGACAACAACAAAACTTTTTTTCGCTGAATGAATTGCAGTTTTGTATCTTTAAGATACACACCAACTAACGGGGCCCCAAAAGAAAAGAGAAGAAAAGCCAGGAGGCCCAGGAGGGAGCACTCAATACGCTGATTGGAACCCGAAAAGATACAACAACAACAACAGCAAAAGCACAACAAAAATATAACTTGGTCGACGATTTACATAAATCAGCTGCAAATTTGTTCCACTGTTCAAATGCAATGTCGCCACTGTGGGTGCGAGCGAGAGGTTCGAGGAAGTGGCAGCAGCTTCCACAAGCCAAGCAGACAGTTACCAAAGTCAACGCGTGTCGCGCTTTGGAAAATCTGATGCTGGTGCCAGGCGCAGTTTTTGGGCTTTGCCTGCTTTTTATTTATTTTATATTAGTTTGTTTTTTTTTTTGGTTTTGCTTTTTTGCTTTTTGCGGGGGCCGTTGCCAAAGTAAGTAGCTTTGTGTACAGTTTTGTTCGGCTTGGGAGTTGGGACTAGGCACAAGTCTGCGATTTGGTGCCCCGATTGCAGACGCGTGTGTGTGTGTGTTAGTGTGTGTGTGTGTGTGTGTGTCTGAGAGTGAGTCTCCGTCTGGGGGTCTCTTAATGTGGTTGGAGCCATCGTAAGTGACTTTTTATTAATGACAAAAATTTTGAAATGATAGACACACCAAAATTTGATAGCTTAATAAATGAACTGTGAATTGTGATCATAAAAATCGTTTTGGGGGACATAAACCAAAGACATTTTCTTCCACTTGTTAACCAACTGTAAAGAGAGTCTTTGTTATGGACCTAAAACTAGGTAGAAAAACTGCAAGTTGGAACGGAAATCAAACACAGATCACGACATAAGCCCAATATCTTGAAAGTGTTTGAAATTAAAACCTACACCCAGAAAAAAGTAGAACGAATAACTTAAGAACAAACGCTTTTGGGAAAAAATTTATTCGTTCTTGAATTTTTAAGAATTTCGTTTTGAAATCGAGCTAAATTCGTTCTCAGCTCGGTGCTTTTAGGCGAGGGAAGTGAGGTATAGAAACTGAAAGAGGAGAACAAGCACAGTTGAGAGAATAACTTTGAGTCTGCTCTTACAGTTTTTGTATTATATGGGTGAGGGGTGTGGGGAAGCTATCGAGCGGAGAGCGCAATGTATTTTTGCACTCATGTTGCTTTGGAATTCCCAACCAATAATGGCATTGCTGGCATGGAGAGACCTCTGTTCGACTGATATTCCTCAAGCCGGCTAAAGCTTGGAACATGGCTTAACAATAAATTTTCCATGAAATAAATTTAAACAAAATGGAAAAAACCAACTGATTTTGAATTGTAGTATGGTTGGAATCTGTAAAGCTCTTGATTTAAGAGTAATCGAACTTACTCTTGAATCTGAGGAGCTCTTGATAATAGGAAGAACATTCTCGGTTTTTGACAATGCTGTTTGCCCTTGATTCAAGAATGAGCAATCTTGAACTTGAGTATGTTTATCACTATTCTGCTTCTTTTGAGAATGATTCGTAGTTGGATCAAGTATTAAGGCTCTTGGATCAAGAAAACCGGGATCAAAAATTCATACTTGGATCAAGAACTTTGCTCTTGGATCTAGAATTTTCACTCTTAACGAACTATTGATCTCGAAAATTCTTGATTCAAGTATGAAATTCTCTATTCTTTCTCTGAGTGTACTTTAAAGTCTAACCAAACGAGAGCGTAAGCTAAAGTCGGCCCTGCCCGACTTCGAAATACCCGTTACTCAAGGCAATTCGTGTTTAATAACCACATATTGTGGCCAATATGTACAATCTCACAAATTTTCATAAAGATCGGATAATAAATGGCAGAGTTAAAAAAACATTGCATACTTATCTGAGCCGTATGAGGTTATTAAACACTAATTGCTTTGAGTAACGGGAATTTCGAAGTCGAGCAGGGCCGACTTTAACTAACGCTCTCGTTTTTCATTGCGGAGGCGGTAGGGGGCGTGGCCAAAATTTGAAAGAAACTTGATCTGCCTGCAGACAACACTAGCTCACATCTAAAATTTGTTTGATCTAGCTCTTCTAGTCTCTGAGATCTAGGAGTTCATACAGACGGACGGACGGACGGACAGACGGACATGGCTATATCGACTCGACTGTTGAAGCTGATGAAGAATATATATACACTTTATGATATCGGAGATGCTTCCTTCTGCCTGTTACATACATTTGCACGACTTTAGTATACCCTTTTTACTCTACGAGAAACGGGTATAAAAATAGGGCTCTAGATTACTTTCAAATTTTGCCACGATCCAGCAATTTGGAATAAAATTTGAAAATTTTATATCAAAATGTATTTAAAATAAGAACTTAAAACCTGGAAACTTCTTAAATAAAATACATTTCAGTTTTTCTGAATGAAATCGCCACATAAATAACAAAAAATAAACCAAATTGATATCAAATGTAAATATATGTATTTACTCCATCATTGTTAATATAATATCTACCACAATTCAACAATCAAAGCCCGTATTTTCACAGGAATTTTCCAGCTTGATCAACAGTTTCTTTCTTTTGTGAAAGCCAACGCCACTTTGGAACGAGCTGATAATATTAGAACAGAGATTCGATCTATCGAATACAATGACAACCGTTGACAAACGTTGAAATATGATAGTTCCGAAACGGTTCTCCTGCTGATTAGTTCACAACTCTCCACGGCTTATTGATCGTCCGCTGCCCACTGAGCTTTTCATTTCATTCATCGGAAAAGGCATTTCGAAATGTGTTTCCATTGAATGCCACAAAATGCTGTTCAAGCATTTGACAGTTAATTTGTTTGAATTGACAAAAGTCCGGACATGCTAATGCGGTTCCGGTGTGCTGTGCTGTGTTGTGTTATGTTATGTTGTGTTGTGTTGCGGTGTGCCCTCTAATGGCCAACTTCGTCTTGGCCAGGGCCATCAATTTGCATTTGCTGTGCTGCCCACAACGTTTCGTTTTTAACAACTCGCCTGCCCTTTTGGCACCCGGGGTCGGGCAAGGTTTTGGTGCCGCCATTCATTGATGATTTCATGATTTCATCAGTGACTTAAAGTCGTGGGCGCGTTTTACTACGTGTGTTCATTCATAAAACTTGGTAAACCAATACTACGGCTGGGCCATTGATTTTATTAGGTTAAGCCTAGTTGGCTGTAATATGGTGCGGGCATCAGCAACTGCATCTTCCTGTTTAATTTTAGCAACATTTAACCCAGATTTTTGTAGTGTCTCGTTTTTTTTTTATTTTTCGTATTATTTTTTGTTTGTTTGCTAATGAAGTGTCAACAACAAATTGAATGTCTAACATTTGTTGCATGTCGCCAAGCCAAAAAACAAAAAAAAAAAACCAGCAAAGGCAACCGGCTGAACATATGTCTGTCTGTCTGTGTGTCGGTCTATCTGTTAGTATGTACGACTGTGTCTTTGTTAAATGCTTTAAATAAATAAATGCGAATGCGTAAAATGCAAGAGTCAAATTGATAGAAATTGAAGCAAGTGACGAAGTTTGAATGCTCTTTGCAATTCCAGCCAAAACAGGAATGCCCACATCATGCTTATGGCAGTGAAAACTAATGAACATAACCTTAGGAATGAAATGTCAACAAAACTCCTTGACTAGTCCAAGCAACTCACCTCCTTAGACAGTGTATTAATATAATTTATGCCAACACGTAGCCGCCATGTAGGCCCTGGCCCAGGGCACAATTCCATTTCATTCATGTGCCGTGCCTGTTGCTGTTGCAATCATTGAACATCGCTTGCCAAGTGTGTCGCTCCCCAGCTACTGCACAGCACGAGAGCCGCTCGGAGTACAACCAAAAAAAAAAATATAGTTAACATCGCCAACCACATCGACAACGATCAATTTGCATACAACGCTTGGCCGTTTTGTGAATGAAATGATTTTGGTTTGTGGTTTTTCTTTTCTGTTTTTTTTCGGCCAAGCCACACTACAAATTAATGCAGCAAATGCAATAAATTGTTTAATTTTATTATGCCTGGCCTAGGCCAGATAGATACAGGGTGCCACGGTACAGCCTACGCACCATGGGCGTACGGCGTCCAGTGCCCACTCACCCAAGTATCTGTAAGATACGCAAGACAAACTGCTATGGTGTAGCGGCTAATTCGATTTCTGCATTGCCAAACGATTTGCTGCCGGATTGTTGTTTTGTTTTCTGATTTTCGGGACGCCCACAAGCAAAGTTTCAGTTTCGCGCTCATTGATGATTCTGTGACATTTGGCTTGTCAGTTGCTGCTGTTGTTGTTGTTGTTGTTGATTCATTCATTTAATTTTCCCAGTTTCTAGCATTTACCATTTCATATTAATTGCTGGCGATGCCAAAGCCGTAAATGTGATAATAAATTATTACAGCAAAAGACATTTACTGGGTGGGCGTTTCATTACAGGCAACAGCATCAGCATCAGCAACTACAACATAGATACAAAATAAGATACTTGAAGCGGCTTGTTGCCTTTGTGAACTGTTCAGGTTGTTTGGTGAGTGTTTTGTTGTTGCTTGGCATATTCATTTCCAGTGTCTTTTAATTATATGCAGCAAAAAAAATACTTAGTTGATTATGTGACCGCAAAACATTTCCTGTCTGGGCTTTAATGAAATAAAATCCCACTAGATTTATGCTAACAAATGACACAAAAATGTCAGGGCTAAGGATCATCTGAAGACTAACCGAACATCAGGTTTAATACTTTAAATTTTGAAAGAATATTTATGACTTTTATTAGCTTGGCTATGAAAATTAATACCGAAGGAGAAAATCTAAGTCAAATACTTTTATGACCATGAAATGCAAAGCAAATCGTAAAAAGCTTTTACAAATAGATATGCGAATATAATGATTATTACAGTTAAGTGAACATTAAAGCATAAGTAGATCAATAAAGATACCAGTTTCTTACAGTGAGAGGCAACTTAAACTAGTTATAAAATAAACACACATGCCCTCAAGTAGTACTCAGTTGTACACTCAAAAAAACCAATGAAGGGGTGCAATAAATTGTGAACCACTAGAGACTTTAGGTAGCCATACCTCAGTTCCAGTGTTTCTAGATCGCCCTAAGAACACACACACACAGAAAAAATTCCGAAATATCCGGGATAGTCGGGATTAATTTAAAATCACATCTCTTTCCAAGTACGAATAGGATTGACTTGAACTCAAATATCTCGTTTCTAGTACAACTTTTGCTTGAAGTTTTAATCCGAAGGTCGAGAGCTTGATTTTATCTCCCTGTTTGAAAATAGATTTAAGCTAAAATTTTGAAAAATTTAACAAAAATATAAGGGCTGTTGTACTAAATTCCTCACTCTAACTTTCTAGAGGAAAGTTAGCCGTTAATCATTTTCCTTCTGCCCCTGAAAATGTTAGCATATCTGGCTCATATTTTGTAACTGCCCAATACCAATAATATCTCATCTCAGCTTCAAAAATATTTGTATTTTTGGGAGGTCAACTAGACTCGTACTTAAAATTTGTATAGGAACAATCAAAAGGCCACTTGATGCAACATAGAATTTGTGAAAAATCTGTAAACAAATAACATTCTCTGCAAGTGTTGCTCTCTAGGTGAGGTACCCACTGCTAATCTTGATATCGAATGGGAAATCCCATGAAAATTTCCAACAACATCTGTTGTATTACCTTTGGGCGGTACCAAAATTTGGTCACGTGCATTAAAAATGGTGTAGCTTCGCTTAAAAAAATCTTAGAAATATTTCAGATGGTTCATATTGAAGCTAACGAAAACTACTTTAAGATTATGTTAAAGTTAGCCAAGACAAATAAAACTGTTCCCTTTAAAGCAAGCTGAAAACGTTGGAATATCCATTATAAACAGCTTTAAGCACAAATAACCAAAAATCTAGACGTGATGGACCATTTTGGAAAGCAGATTCGAGTTCATCTAGTATCTCCATGAATACTTCAACAAACTGAACATTGGGGACTAGTCTTATTATAGTGTTTAACGTGTAGTTACTTTACTTTGTTACTTGAATCGATATCTAAATTATGCAGTTTTTAAGTTAACTGTTAGACTTTTTCCAAAACTAATGGCATAAATTAGATCGAGTTGGTTTTTTCTTTGAGTTATATGGTAGAAAATTGATCGTTTTTCCCTAAATAAGGTTAAGCTCTTTTGGTGTTACTATATGCGAAAATTTTAGATCAAGATTTTTGTGTGTTTATGGAAAACCATGCTCCATTCCTCTCCCTCTCTCTCATTTTACGCTACTTGGCAAGACCTCCATGTCAGCTTATTTCTACAGCAACAAGAAAGCCAAATCGGGTTCACATACAACAAAAACGAAATAGCAGAGGGGAGCCCGCAAGCTATACGCATCAGACGCATTTGTTGTTGCTTTTCGCAATGCTTAAAGCGGCTTGCGCATAATGAAATTGCAACAACAACTTCGTATGTGAGTCTCTTCTCTTTCTTCCCTGTACCTCTTACAGAATTGAACACAACTGCAAATTATTATGAGTTTGTATATGCAACATTTGTTGTTGTGCGTCGAATAATTGCTTTTGCATCACACAGCCATTAGCATTCCCACACAAACCTCCATGTCAGCTTATTTCTACTGCAACAAGAATGCGAAAACGGGTTCACATACACCAAAACAATAGCAGAGGGCAGCTTCATGCTATATGCATCAGCCGCATTCGTTGTTGCTTTACGCAAAGCCCTGCATAAAGCGGCTTGCCGAAATTGCAACAACAACTTCGTATGTGACTCTCTTCTCTTTCTCTTCTATGCCTCTTACAGAATGGAGCATACACAGAAAAAGAAAACCAGAAATCGGCATTAAAAGTACTTTAATCCCGGAGGCAGGCTTGAAATGATACTGTTTTCTGGACAAACAAAAAAAAAAGTGGAAGTGAAATCAATTTTCTCTGGGATCAGCTCAAGAATATCGGGGATCACCCCGTTTTTAATCCCAATTGTATATAAGACATTTGCTGTTATGCGTCGAATAATTGCGTTTCCTGTGGTTGTTGTTGCTTCAGAATTCGTATTTCATTTGTGTTGGTGACTACGCTAGCATTAGCTGCTCTTGGGCCACTCTGCCATAGATCAGCAAGATGAGTAACGGCCATACAAGTGAATGTCTTGGTTATTGGAAGGGAATATCTTAATGTGGCAGTTTTTTTTACTGCAAGTGCACTCGCTCTTAGAGCGTAGGCAGTGCTAAGGACAAATTTCAATGAGTTCAAAGTTTGCCATTGCACACACACAGCACACTCAGATAAAACCGAAGATCCACATTGCAAATTTCCCCCTCAAACTTTCATGTGTCGAAGCAACCTTCCCTCCATCAACATTTCAGTGTCACCCGAGCTTGCATCAATCAACCAATCAATCAATCAACTTTTATTCGCAGAAAAGCGCATTGCTTAATTCTGATTTATATTTCGAAATAAATTTAGATCATGTCACCTTCAAAATACCCATAATAATTCCCCAATCACAAATCAAATGCACCACGAAGAATCTTTCCTCTTGCACTTAACGCATCAACTGATGCCCAAAAAAAAAAAAAAAATAACACACACACAAAATGATGACAGGCAAAATGAAAATTTATATGGGAAGCCATAAAGAAGGCGACGCATAAATAACAAGGCGAGTCCCACTGAGGCATGGAACCTGAACATGGTCGTCGCACGCGCAGCTAATTAAATTAAAGGCGATTCACGGGTCCGTTCGGACCCGTTATGCTGTGGGTGGGAAAACTACTTTGTGTGTGAAATTTATGTGCCATAATTTAAACGACGATCGACGGCCGACTGCAGTTTCCCACACCCACACCCACCCCCAGCCAGACTAGACTGATCGCTCCTAAGTGCACCCACTTTCCATGCCAAAAATGTAAGAAAAAAGCACACACACACACACACACACACCAAGTCGCGTGGCAAGCAACGCCTCCGATCTCCGATCTGCTGATGTGGCGATCTATGGATCTGTTTTTGGAGCGAGTTCAGTTGAGTGACCCGCCCGCAGTTGAGTGTGGTGTGTGTAGGACAATTCGGCACGCGACTCTCCTACAGATCGCACGTCACTCCTCCACAAAATTCTCTGCGTGCTCTTGGCATCGACAAGTGTAGGGGACGATGTTGTCGTCGCAGCGTCTGCTGGCAAAACAAAAAAAAAAACAAAAAAAAAATACTGTTTTTGCGGGGGTTGTTTGTTTTGTTTGCTTTTCTCACATGCCCACACCAAGAGGCCGGGCCGGGCCTGACCGGCCGGCATCCATGCACACCCACCTGCTCTCTGCTCTGGCCAAATGTCGGTCAGTTTCTGAGAGCGGCGGATGAGTTCAAGGGCGGACTCTAAACCTTTTGGCACACGCCACAGCCCACTGGCTTTTGGATGTGGTCGAACGCCTCGTCGCCATTTTGGCCCACGTTCTTGACAAGTTGGAGGAACTTGCACTTTTTTTTAGCTGGTGTTTGTTGTTGTTTTTTAGCCGATCTCTGCGTGTCATTTGGCGGACGTGGTCGTGTGCCGACTCAAATAAATCAACATGTTTGCCTGCTCTCGCCTATCTGAGGCATCCGGTTCGCCCAGGCTCGGTTTTAAATAGTATTTTTTTTTTTTTTTAATTTTATTTGTATTTTGTATTTTGCATTATGCAAACGGCGACTCAATCAAGGCACTTTTAAAGCGATTTCGAGGTTTTAATTTGCAAACGACGACGCCTGGCGCATTGTTGCTGCTTTCGGCCATGTCAGCAAGTACATAGGTGCGACGGAGAGAGAGAGAGAGAGAGAGAGCGAGAGAGAGTGGGGTGAGCGACAGAGAGGGGGAGAGGCTGCAACAACATGGCAGTCAACAAATTTACGACATAATAATTTACATTTATCTGCCGCAACGAGGCAGCCCCAAACGACAACAACAACAACAGGCCACAAACTGGATCGCCATATAAATGCGTGTGTAGACGGTTTTTTCTTTATTTTTTACTTTTATTTTGCATTGCATTATTAATAACAAGAAAGGAAAAGTCATCTCTGGCATAGCCGAAGTGGGAATGTCCTTGCGGTTCAAATTAATCAAATGACTCTAAAGAAAGTTGGGCTCGAATGATCAGTACTCGATTCACACTACTCTAATCGTAGTACTCAATTCACAAAACTCAACATGAAGTCTTCAAACGGCGATGCTCAGTACTCGATACTTAGTACTCGATACGAATAAGTCAACACTGAATACTCTATACGCAGAATACTTGATACTCAGCACTCAGTACTCGATCGTACTCTAGTACAGAGATCGATTCTAAATTACCGACTCTTGATAAATACTCTAAGCGCAGAATATTCGATACTCAGTACTCAAAGCTCAATCCTACACTGAATAAAGAAATCAATCCGAAATGGGATTGAAACCAGGGTAATCCCGGATATTCTTGAACCGACCACGAAAAAGATTGATTTCATTCCTACTTTTTTGTTTAATCTCAAAAATCAGTATCAATTGCAGCCTGCTCCGGGATTACCCTGTTTTCAATACTGTTTCGGATTAATTAAAGATTTTTTTCTGTGTAGCATTCGTTGCTTAGTGCTCAGTGCTCGATACCTAGTACGCGATACTTAGAACTGGATACTTTATCAATACTTTTTAAATATGTCATGTCAATGAAGCATGAAGCTGAAATAAAATTTTACTCCTACTTTCAAGTTGTACTCCTAATTAAAGTTCTATTACTTCAAAAACTTGTTCCCTCTTATATTATTCAGAAAATGGTTTTTCCTATTTTTTTGGTATCAAAAGTCTTAAATTGATCAATAATTTCATTCTTAGTTCACTTTTGACATCAAAAGTTCTTGATAAAAGTATGAGATCTCTAATATTCTAATGGCATATAATGTAGGTTCTGACTATTTCGTAATTTAACGACTAGGCTTATTCCTAAACTGACAGCACATTTGTTTTTGTAAAGCACATACGCTTCACTGGGCACGTATAGATGCAATATGCAACTGAGCTTCTTTTCTTACCTCTCTCGTCAAAAAGAGAGTTTGGCGATAGTTTGAGGGAGAGTTCCCCAAGAATAGAGGCACTCTTTTTCTCTCTGACACTCCCTAATGCATTACTTTGCCAAGCATTCAGTGTGCTCGGTTTGAGGAAACATTTTGATAACAGTTTGACCATTTAAATAAAAACAGGTATCTCATTTATATAAAACAAGGAATAAATAATTGGAATGTGGTATTGCCTTTTCTTCCAATCCGAGAAAGGTGATATATCAATAACAAAAACTAAGTAGAACCGAATTTCAGTTACCCCTTTTATAGTAAGAGTGAGAATTCCAATTTGTCATATCGACCCTTTGCCAAGAAGAACGATTGTGCATCCTAAGCCTTAAGTGATGACATACTAAAATCGTGTACAATTTTCAATAAAAATGAGATAAATGTATCATACAGTACCCCTCGGAAAATCGTGCTTTCACAATCGGCAGTCGCTATTGCTGAGACTCACGAGCATATCGATAATAAGTCTAGCATTTTTAAGGGGTGACTGTTTACCCTCAACCAATTAATATATAATATATATCTCAGTTGCTATCGGTCTATAAATATTAGTTCTCATGACAAAATACAAGAAATTTTTTTGCTTCAATCAAGAATTTTTCAGACTCAAAAGTTTTATAAGCCAGGAAAATAGGGCTCAAAAGTTTAATGAAGCAAGAAATGTCAATTCTTTTCAATCTTTTGGATAATAGCTGCTGATATATAACAGTGCTTGAGTAAATTGGATTATTTAAATAGAAAATACACATCGATATATTGACTTATCGATAAGATATTCAAAATCTGAACCCAACAAGCTTTGCGGTCTCCAAATCGGAAGTGAACTTTTCTCGATTCAATAAAAACACCTAAGCTACTCGTGTACAGTCTTGCTTCGTCGGTATATTGTCTACATTCGGCTAGAAAATTAATGAAAACACACAAAAATTGAGGGTACAGGGTATTTAGCAGAAAGGACACTTGTCAACATCACTCTTTATTGTTAATTTTAGCTCGTGGAAAGGAAACTTGCAATTGGTCCCCAAGATCGAACGTCATCTTGGCAAAATAGCTGCTATATCAAAATAGCTGGTTATAGTGTAAAGTTTAAACACACACCACTGGCACAGTGGTCATAAGGCTTTACTACAATCGTGTCCATAACAATAAATCATTTTCTTTGTAAGACTTAATATTATGGTTCTGAGCGGCATCTTATTTTTAGTTAAATAGAAAGAATGTCTTGAAGTACGATTTTTAAAGAAAGGGAAAGATTAATGTTTTGGATCATAAGGTTTGATTCCAGATAATATAAATATTTATTTCGGCAGAGAACTTTATTCAAATAAGACAAAAGTTCAAAGACATTCAGATTTCGAAACATATGAAAAGTGTTGGGAAATTATCAGGCAAATTTTTTTTGTTTTAAATCAGAAAACTCATCTTTTTGAACAGAAACATATTAATAACCTTTTTGTTGATCAAATAAAATTATTTTTTTATAATGCTTGAATGAGAATATAGTACTAATTTCGATTTAAATTGTAATTTTAATATCAAACAATGAATGTTAATAAATATTCAGTCCAAATAAATATGAAAATCAATCAATGCATCATCAGAAACTATTCTTTTTTTCCCTTTGTGTAAACTCGTTCCATGTAACTTATGGATTGTTGATTGGTATTAAGTGCCAAGTAGATTGACAAGTAAAGTAGGCTCATTACTTCTACTTTCATGAATGACAAACAGCGTGAAATCACTTAAAGCCTCCATTGTATCTGTTAGAGTATATGCAAATGGCAGCGCCATGTTGTTAAATAAGTTACCTTCTTGCGATATGTCTACGTCAGAGTCAGACGACGACGATGTCGCCTCTTTATCAGTTTATTACTTGGCAAACTTTTCATTTTAATATCTTTCGCATTTGCGCAATGCGTTTTGCTGTTGAGCGACTTTTAATTTTGTACGCCTTTGCGGGGCAGGCCACAAGCAGAGATCTTGGGTTGGTTGAGCGGCGGCCAACTATGTAAAAGAAACATCCATGCTTACCGGTTTTTACCGAGGTCCTGCCGGTCACTTAATGAAAGTCAATGCCAAGGAGTAAACTTGGCCAGAACTTTCACCTATGCTTTCGCTCACTCTCTTTTTTTGTTCTGGCGCAAAATCGATGGAGCTAAAAATTGCCGGCTAAAATGTCCCTCCCCACAATGCAGGCAGGCAGGCTGGCAGCTCAAGGCTGCTTGCGTAAACTCTCGGGGCCCGGCCAATTTTATGAATGAATAGCATACTTAGTAGGGCGCGTGCGTTATATGGCCAGGCGGAAGTCAGCTAAGGAATGACGAAAGCACAGCACAAATGTGTCCTTGACTGTACAACAGGTGGAATTTTATAACTTGCGGCAATTTCTCGGCTTTTTGTGGTGGTTTTTTTTTCACTTTTTTGATTGTTTTGGCGCTGACGTATGTAGCGGTTGATTATGAAGTCACAGAACAATAATGTGTGCACAGTTGACGTTTTGTACTAAAAATAGAATATTTACACTGTGGTATGCACACATATTGAGTACCCACTGTAAGTGGTTTATAAAGTAACACTTATACTGTAACACTCTGTTGCAGTACTTGAGCGAACGCTCGTAACATGATCCCTATAGATATGCAGCGGTAGCATATTTGTCATTTACCATTCCACTATGTGCATATAACATTTTCGTCTCTAAACGTTACGACATAGCTAAGTAAGCATAAATATATGTACACATAGCAGCCGTTTCGCTGCCGGCGTCGCTGACCGCATAGCTGGTCAGCTCAGCCGAGTTGTTCAACATTCATAAGAACAGAACCAATTTATACTTAGAAGGGAGACGATGTCCCCTTTACTCTTTATAATAAAAGACGCATAACAAACACCATCGACGACCTTTCATTGGAACTATCATAACACTGAAAGTGTGGTAATTTCTGAAGAAATTCTTGCGAGCTGTACTTTTTGAAATGCCTGGTTGGAATGGGCTGTACATTTTTAATGAAACTGGAAATAGTTTTCAGGTAAAATCCTCTCACATTTATGTGTCGACTCAAAAACCAGGTTGACCACCTCTAACCAAGTCAATGATTAAGTTTTGCGTCTTCAAAATGAAATTATTAACTTGTTTTATTTTATGTTTTTTTTTTCCTTAGCTTAAAATTTTTACCATTTTTGGTGCCTGATCCCAACCAAACCGCAATTAGGCACAAATCACCGAGTTTGCCCAAACTTGGTTAAGACGCTCAAGAGCAGAAATGACAACAGCAAAACGGCCACAGCGAAGGGAAACAACAATTCCCGCTGCTGGCGAGGCTGGCAACGATGATGACGATGATGCTGTGCCCCGAAATTTGTGGTGCCTACTTTTGACCAAATTTGGTTGGACGTTTATCGCTTGGCTTTTTATTATTTGGCTGTATACGTAATATGCTCTCAGACAAAAGCAATTTTGTTACTTGACCCGTTTTTCGAGCTGCAAAATGTTATTGTTATATACAACGACTTTAGTTAAGAGAGTGTCAAATGTTATAAAGTGCGTTGATTTTAATTGACAAATTTATGAATATAAAAAGCAGAAAGAAGATGACTAAGGCTTAACGAAATTACTGATGGTTTTTATAAACTATTTCCGAAACTTTGGGGCAGTGAGCCCGTATAATCTTTAAGCTAGCAAGTTTAAGTAAGGCATTTACTGGCAGAACTAAAAACTTAAAGAAATATCTTTGAAGTAAATTGATTTTGTTTTGGAAATCTCTAGAGATTCTGTCTTGGCTTGATGTGCAAGTCGGTCAAAGAATCCGTCGGTGTCCCAGAACTGCGAGAGATTTGAATCAAGGCTGCAAACCTTTAAAACTCGACCCCATAGTAAAATGCAATGTTCGGTTCGCGGACCGGTTCTTGGAACCCCTGAACCCAAGGTTCTGGTTCGAACCTTGGTTCGCTTGCACATAGAAGAATAGTTTGACTTTTGAATCATAAATACGTTTAAAATGAAACATATTTACGTTTTATCCATATGTTTAATCATAATGATCGTTACTAAATTTATTTCAATTATCAACTTTTAGACTCGACTTAGTTTAGGTTAATTGGCAGTATATCTTCCTGGAGCTGTTCATCTATACTAGCTCTTCACTGCTCGTTAAACTGATACCTGAGTTGCTGGTACAGTAAATGGAATATTTTATAAGCCTTGTTATTATGATATACCAAAATGTTGAAACATTTGTCGATGGATGTAATCTTGGACAATTTTCAAAGGAATCTATAACATCATTCACAGATTTTATATTTGATATTTGTTAATAGCTTTCATAAATCAGACGTTGTGATTTTTTTGTCGAATTTTGAAAACTCTCATTAAACATATTAAATTGGTGAACCGAACCTCATTTTTCGAAAAAGTGGACCGGTTCGGGTTCAGGTTCGAGGAGTCAAAAATGTAAGACGCCTGGTTCATGGTCCGGTTTTGCGAACCCCAAAAAAGCCGAACCGAACCGGTTCTCAGGGGTTCGGTTTCGGACCGGTTTGCAGCCTTGATTTGAATATTCTGTTTTTTAAGCGTAAATCTACGCTACATTTAGGAAAGTTCTTAGAAAAATATACAGACAAACTATCGTAAAATTAAGCAAACAAAGTCGCAGACTTTCTACATTTTGGAAACAATTTATAAGCTCAAGTAAAAATTGCCTAAAATCAAGAAATTTTCTTTAAGTCATGAAGAAAGAATCAAGAAGAAGTATCTTTCAAAGTATTAATTTACCACACAAAGTCGTAAGGTGTGTTAAGTGCTACCCATCGTTGTTTCAGCCAGTGCTGCCCATCATAGATGTTTGATTTCACTATAACTCGACTAAGGCTTGTCCGATCTTCACCATTCACCTTGGGCGAATCAATAAATAATACTGACTAAATATGTTCAGAAGGTACATACTTTGTATCTTTAAAATTGTGGGAGCTATGACGTTTTTCTTAGCTTGCGGGGGCGTGGCGAAATTAAAAAATAAACTTGATATGCCTGCAAGTATAACAAGAAAGAAAGTCGGTCAAGCCCGACTATAACATACACTGTATCAACGAAATTATACGCTCAGCATACATTTTGATGCTGCAGTAGCAGCTAAAAGCAGCGCTGCTACTGCGCTGCATTAGCGAACAGTCTTTTGATCATAGCTCGACAACCGTTCATCCTATCTTCACCATTCCCTTGGCTGATCGATAAGTTATCCTTATTACTAAATATGTTCAGAAGGAACGAACCATCTATCTTTAAAACTGTGGGAGATATGACATTTTTTCCAAATTGCGGGGGAGGGAGGGGGCGTGGCCAAAATTGAAAATAAACTTTTTCTGCCTGCAAACATAAGAAGCATATGTCCCATACATGTCAAACTTCTTTCTCTTACTATCTCTGAGATCTGTGCGTATGTACGGACGGACAGACGGATATGACTCGGCTGTTGATAATGATCAAGAATATATATACTTTATGGGGTCGGAGATGATTTCTTCTGGCTGTTACATACTATAATACTCTATGGTTCTGGTTCTTCTATAGTTCTATGAATGTTAGTCCCATCCAAGTTAAGCCTTTATCTCTCAGCATCTCTGAAATCTGTGCCTTCATACAGACACACGGATAGACAAAGTGTCATTTCTATATCGAGTCGGTTGTTCCCTACTTTATAGGGCCGAATATGCTTCCTTCTGTCTGTTACCTACTTTTGCATAAACTTATTATATTCTGCGTAATTTTGGTACAGAGTATAAAAAAATGTTTAAAGAAGAATTTCGAAAAACTGGAAAATTCATTTTTGGAGTACTTAAATTCCACTCAGCTCAACACAAGAGAGAACGAATTTCTTATAATTGAACTTGTTGATGATATCATACTTAGAGATATCTCTAAATAGTCCGTTGTCAAAATTCTCTAAAGAGAAACTAGTGTGTGGTGCTGCGGGTGGTGTGTGATCGTTGGTTCCATCTTGCCTTTGAATGGAATAAAAGTTTATTCTTTAAAAAACGTACACATCAGGTCAACTTCAGCAGCTGTTGGCGCCAGCTGTGAAGTATTCTCTATTGTGAAAATAAGCAGCACATTGGCCAAGGGATTGAGAGAAAAAGATTGGATTTAGCTAAAAGATTGCAATGTTGTTCATTCCTTAGTCTAGTATTTAGCATGTGTTTCTTAGCAGGGTCTATATATTAAATAGATTCAACATTTTCAAACTCGAAAACCATACAAAATTATCTACCATAAAATGTTGGCTGCAACTCTTCAGCTTGTCTATAACGAAACGAAAAATGTAGCCCATTTGTCTCATTTCTAATAATAGAAATATTGGAATCTCTTTTGCTCTTTCCCCCCCAACAAATCGTAATATAAACTATCAACGGCATTTAGTGGGATTAACTTTTTGTGGCCGACATTGTCATATAAATATAAAACCAACAAAAAATTGAAAGAAAAAAAAAGCGCATTGCCTCATAAATTAAGTCATTAAAATGGCATTCAAAGCATTTTCCTTTCTTTCCAAAAGCAAATGGACAAATCATGACAGAATGCAAAAGTTTGGACCATCTGCAAGTGTGTACATGTGTGTGTGTGTGTGTGTGTGTGTGTCTATAATTACCTTGACCCATCTCTATATACAGATACGTGAGCTGATTAAGCGCCACGAGAATTTATGAACTTGGCGTGGAAAATTGTTTGTAATTATTTTGCTATTTGCACGCGGGGCTTTCCGCGTCATTGGACCAAGACTGAGAGAGAAAGAGAGAGAGCGAGAGCGGGAGAGATGAACTTTCTCAGCTGATTAGCACACAACCAGCTGCTGTCAATCTCTCGAATCCTACTACGTCTTTCGCTAAATGCTAGGAAAATAACAACAAATAATGAACGTTTTTGAGTTTTCTTTGGCTTTACGGCTAAATATGTTCATCAAAATAATTTAAAATTAGTTCAGTGAGGCACGCGTTTTATATTTAGCCGATTTGCCAATGTGGCGAAAGATCCAACAGAGATCTCCTCGCAATTAGTGTCGAAATAGAGCATGAGTTGTTCAATAGTTGTCGCTAGTTTTGTTGACCCACTTTCACCGCAACCACAAAACAACCAACCAACCCCCCACACACACTTGGACAGGCTTATGCCTATTTGGGTATATTGGGGAGATTTGTTTTTGCACTTATGAATATTCATGTTTTGTGCCAAAATTCATCAAATTTGTAATTAGACAAAGAGTTAAGTGTTGTGGGTGGAAAAGTACCAAAAACAATTGCCAGACTTATTGGCTTTCGAAATGAATTGACCAGGAAGCGGTTATCTAAGAAACTGAACTAATTGGATCAGTTTTACAACTTTCGAAAAGGTTGATGCATGCATGAAACACAGTTCTGGTTGCTAAAATATCTCTAATATCTATCTCTAAATAGTATCTCTAAAGACACGATACACTTGTCATATATCTCTAAAGACCTGAAAATATAGTCTAATAGCCAAAAATATATCTCTGACGATAAACTTTTGCCATCTCTTTAGATAAATATGATGAAATAAGATAAAAGTAACTCCGCTGAGCGCCAGCTGTCAAGTTTATGGCGTTACCATTTCCCAAAATAAAATACCAAATATTTTTTCGATAAACTCGATTTAATTTATCGATTAACCTAAACTGAAAACTCTGTTATCCCACATTTCGTTTATGTTTGAAAATGACAGCGAAACGTGAAAGTAAATCACCGTTGCAGAATCTGCATTATGGCTAACAATGGGAATAACTTCACACAGTGCGCATGGCGCTACTATGGCATAAGGTTGTTCATCACAAAGTTCACATGGCGCCACTATGACATTAGGTAGTGCTTCACACAGTGCGCATGGCGCTACTGTGGCAATGGGAAGTACTTCACACAGTTTGTATGGCGCCACTATGTCAAACTGCAGTACTTTACTTAGTTTGTTTAGCTCCACATCTGCTTTGGGCAGTACTTCACTTAGTGCGCATGGCACCACTGTGGTGATGGGCAGCACTTCACTGTATGGGTCCACATATGCGTAAGGCAGTTCTTCACTTCAGTTCGTACTTCACACAGTTCGTGTGGCCCCACTCCGGCTGTGGGAATAACTTCGCACAAGGCGCATGGCGCTACTATGGCATTAGGTTGTTCATCACAAAGTGCACATGGCGCCACTGTGACAATGGGTAGTACCTTACACAGTTTGTGTAGGCTGAATGATCGAAAAGTAAGATAATGGCACTTCTTGAGCTTCATGAGGGCGAGTCTCTCCTCTATGATTGCAAGAGCAACCTGTAAAAAAACAGGATAGCACGCCAAGCAGCGTTTCTTCATATTGAACAATTCTTCCTTTTTCTTATAGGTTGTCAGTCAAAAATTGTTGAACCAGTACTGAAACAGATGAACTACTAGCCAGGAACAACTACTTCAAGAGTCTCTGTCATTGAACATGTAATAGCTCATCAAAGCCTCTCTAAAGAGTTTCTCTTGAGAGAATTTTGACAACTGACTATTTAGAGATATATGTATGAGAAGTGTAAAGGCAGCTTTAGTTTATTTTAAAGAGAAAGAAATATGTTTGTCGGACTTGTCGGAGATCGAACCAAAGACCTTTTGCATTAAACAACGAAGGCGTTGATGTAGAATCACTTTTTATACTTTGCTGTGCGGTGGCTGAGTTGAGTGGAATTGTGCTCATTTCGAGAACATTTGTTTGCATAAATTGAGGAGAACATCAACTTATAATTTTGGTTAGAGGGTAACCTCTTGTCTAAACGGGATTTTTACCTCTGTGAAACAAAGGATATTGAAAAATATCCATTGGATGATTCCCGGTATCCACTTGGAAGGGATATGTCCTAAATCTCCTTCTAATCCATCCAACGGAGCTAAAAATCATCCAAAGCATATGAAAAAGACTGAACATTTGAATGATTTTGCAGATTTGCTGGTTGATTAGGAGGATATTAAAGACTAATTATTTTCACATAGATGTTTTTTGGATCTTTGGTTTTCTGTGTAGACGTGAAACCAGCTGTTGAGCAGCTGAAAAGAGAACTGTCAAAGCTGTTCTCAAACATAAACAAAATCTTGTATCATTTTCTATGCCAATTCACTGAATTAACATCAAAGATCAGCAAAAGTAAAAGACTTCAAGGTAAAATTTCCAAAAAAAAATAAATATAAGCAACAATGTTTCAGCAACATTGCTGCAGCAACAATGTTTGTGCCACGGTCAAATAAAATTTGTTATTTTTTTTTTTTTGTGCCTATTGATGGAAATGACATACGTATTTCATACGTAAATTGCACAAATTTAGCTTATCGCTTATCAGCATTTTGGCATCTACGTCACAGCTTACACAGATACAGGATACAGTTGGAAAAATTTGTATCTATGTCTAACTAGCTGAGCGATAAGCCTGGGTAGCGTCACAGTCCACACATTGTGTGCGTCAATCAGCATAATATTGTTTATACATACATACATATATATGTCACTTGGCTAAATATAGCCAATCCATATATACATATATTATGGCTAAAGATACCAAAAGATATATATTCACGTTTGATTAAAAGGCCGCGAACTGTTTTCAGAGCAAGAGACAGAGAGAGAGTGAGAGAGTGAGAGGGAGAGAGCTAGCAGGGGCCTGGCAACGGAATGAACCGATTTCCAAGTGCTAATGACTAGAGGATCGAAGGCATCCATGACATACTTCCGAAGTTACATCATTAATTTTCAGTGTTTCCATTTGACAAAAGACTAAAACAAATTTCGTCGTGTTTGCGCATTGCCATTAATTTTGGTATATATGTATATATATACAGCATATACCTATATCTATCTATTCGAAGACGAAGAATCTGTAGAATTCTTGATATAGCTTGTAATTTTTATGTTCACGGCGTTGTGCGAGTGAAGTGTGTCACGTACGTTTTGTATGGATTTTTTTTTTATTGATTTAATGGCCCATTTCCTTCGCCGTATTTATAGATTCCGATTCCCTGATCATTCATGACGTGCCCCGAACTGTTGAAAATTGCAAACAATTTCTATTTTTGGGCCAAGCACAAAAACACGATACTAAAGATAGATCGACCAGCATGTTTACTTAGAGTGTGGGAGTCTGTTTAGATCTGGTCGAGATCGCACCAAATCTGTGACGACGTCATTGTTCTCTGGCCATTTTCTCATGAACTTGACGTCGGCAAATAAATACTAGTTGGAAAAGCATTTTTGGTTTTTTTTTTGATTTTGTTTATAATCAACAAACGGGCGGAATATTCGTTACGTGAAGCGATAAAAATAGCTGGAAGAGTGTCCAAAAAAAGAACATTGGCTGGATAATGCCTGCGCCTGTCATGCCCCATGCCGGAAAGTTTCGAGGATGTGACACGACCAGCGCATAAATCCCTTCCCAACTCTTGTCATGACATGTAAATATTTTCCAAAAGACACCAAATGCAGGCAGCGGCGACCGCTTATAAAATATAATTTCATTCTATATGAAAAATGCAAAGTGACAACATAATTCGCCAGTTTATCATAATCAAAATACGCCTACATTGTTTGGCCTGACTTTGGGATTGCTGCATTTGTATAATGAAAGCGACAGGCGAACAACCAAAACACTTTGCACCGCCACACTCCGGCAACAACAACCAGCAAAGCGCAGACAAAGACGGCCGGGCCAAGTGTGCGAAAATAACTTCAAATAGTTTCGTTGTTATTTTTCCTACATGGAAATTCTGCCAGCTTAAATTTGCACATTTTGGTGACAGCCAAATGTTTTTGCCAGCATTTATTTGTTGTTGATTCCGTCTAATGATGTTAATCTCATGGCAAATTAATGCTGAACACGAAAATGTCATTTAATGCATCCAGAATGAATCACCTTTAATGTTGCTGTTAATTATGGGCGGATCATGAAAGAAGTTGGAACAGTAAAACAGTTGTAATAAATTTTCCGAAAATTTATGTTTCTAATGCTAAACACTTTAACCGCATAGGAATTTATTTTCAAACTAGAAAGAACATTTTCTATGGAACAGAGTTGCTCAATTGTTTTTGTAAAGCTTCAATAATTTCGAAATCAAGTGATTTGCTAAGCAGCAAGCCCACAATGTATCCTTTAAAGTCGTAAGGTTCGTTGGATGGAATGGTTTCTGCTGAGGCTACGGTTTGGATCTAGGTTGTTCAATTCAGTAAGTACAATATGTACAATTGTACTTATTTTTGCTAAATTTATTAGTGCCTTTTTTTTTACTTCCTTTCGGTTCTATCAACAGCAGTCTAAGCCAGTCGATTATCACTTAGCAGCTGCCTCTCCATGTCCGCATTGCTATAACTGCTTGAGAATTTCAAAGCAGCTTAAGTGCAAAAACTGATACCAAATGACAAAGACAGAATCCTATGTATACAAAAGGCCTTACTGTAATCGTATCCTCTTTTAAAATAGTACTAGGGATTTTTGCATTCTTGCAGTTCTCAAGTATATATGTTTATATAGGAGATGTTAATGGATTGATGGTGTGCGTTAAAGTTCACTGATGAGATTGATTGGAAAAACAATTGAAACAGTACTGTCTGAGCAACCTATAACTGTTCTTATGTACAAAAATCTTTGTTGATTTCATGTTGAATATTGAATTATAATCCAGGTAGCTAAAATCCATACACAGAGAACATTTTACTTTAGAGTTTATTTGAACCGAACCTATTTCAAATCAGAGGGTGTACTGCTTGAGTTCAGGTCCCGGTTCTCAACAATTTATAGTGTTCGGTTTCTTAAAAAAACCATAGCAAATGATTGCTCTTAGGGGTTGCATTCAGCATTGGCTGTTCGAAATGTAAGAATTAAATTCTCCCATTATTTAATAATGCTTTGTTTAGTTCTAAAGGTGGGGTGAGTTCTTGTCTGAATTCAAACTGTTCTACCAAGCCTGATTCAAATTGTAAGACTATTTTATTATATAGACTGTATTTGATTTTAAAAGTTAATTAATATTGCTCAGATGCTGAAAGAAAAGCTTTTCCGAACCTGCAAAGTATATATAAACTTGATCAGCAATATAGCTGTCCGGCTGGCTGTATTTCGTCACGTTTCACCCCATTGACCTATACACAAGCTACAATTTGGATTTTTATTCATTTTTGTTGGCAGAAACGATAGATTTAATTTTTAATTCCAATCTCAAATTCAATTCCTAAACACAGATAATCCTAAATTTATGTGACACATTTATATAGGAGATATGAAATCGGCCATAAGTCGAACATAACTCACCCAATTGGGTTGGCAAGAGACCTATTTTGTATATTTTTATAGAATTCAATTTGTGGTGAGAGCCGGCTGAACATGGAGCCCTTATCAGAGCTCTTAAAATAATGTAGAACAATTTATCTATGCCGTCTGCTCACCAAAATGACAGGTACAAATTAAACAGAATAATTGTTTCTGCTTCTCCCATGTTTTATATTTTATGGAAATCTATGAGTAAAACCTGGCGAAACTGAAAGCAATTGAACAAAACGAGTAAAGTGTCAGCTCAAGTTTCCTTTTTTGTAGTTGTTGCTTTAAAAGCACACTAGCATGCACACACGCTGACAGTTTACTGACTCTCTTTGGTTGAAAAGGGTGAAGAAACCATTAGGATCCAATTTCCATGCTGTCAGGGGCGAGCTGGTTCGGGATTTCAGTACACCTCGAACCGAACCACAAGCTAAAACTTCTAATTTTTCTTCTGTTTGTAAAAAGATTTGGCTCAAGAAAACTACCTTGGGCACTTTTTAAGATATTACTCAAAATGGCATAGAATTTTGCATTTCGCTTGCGAATAATCCTTTCGCAAATCAAAATCAAACTCGATCTATTAAGACATTGAGAAATACTGGAAAATCTTATGGTTAAATGAAGTGCAGAGTGGAAAGCCAGAATGCCAAAATCATCGTAAACTGTGTTGGTAATGATAAAACTATTGCTTTCAAGTCCGAGCAGAAGCGCTATATTTATTCCAAAGCTCAGCTTGTTATCGAATTGGGTAAACATATATTATATTTTGATACAAATTATGTAAAATCCAACATTTAGGAACCCCAGGATCAAACCTTTTGCGGAACTTTACAGGCTTACGGAAGAAGATTTTGAGCCATTAAACACCTATGAATTCACTTTAAGCTGTTCATTACTCACGTAGCGAACTTGTTGTCGGTCCTCCGATTTTGTAGATGGTTTCCTATTGATTTTTGTGATACTCAAGTGCTGACACTTTTTTTTAACTTGTTCCATTGTTCGCATATACATTACACATTTCAAGATTGGAAGTTATAGAGATAAATATGTCAAAGATTTTATACTTTGGGTTTTGCTCAATATGCTAAGGCTCTTACAAATATTATCAAATGACAGTTTCGACTTTGCATATATGGAAGATGACCTGGTGTGTAATTTATTTAAAAAAAAAACAAAATTTTCAATAGCAGGCACATCCACTGCAAGCCAAAAATAATCCTACAATAATCCTTCAGCTTTCCCCAAAGAAGAGCTCGAAAGCACGCAGTGGATTAACTTGAACAACCGTTTTGTTATTGAGCTCCCATTTGGTAGTCTTCAAGTACTTAATCAGTAGACAGTTGTTATAAAAGGAACATGCAAAGCGACTTTTAGAATGAACTTAACAAAGGTCTGCTGATGAGAGAATCGGAAGGATTTCAAACTAAAATTTATAAAAATCTTAGTTAATATTTGAATTAAGACTAAGACCCTTATAAATTTATTTAAAACGAAAATCTGAAATGATGACATAATTTTTTTCATCTAAAAAAGACATCAATACGTTTTATTCTGACATGAAAAAGTGACTTAAGTTTCCATCAAATTGCTAATAAATTGAGAAACCGATCGTCGTTCACCACCTGACGATGACTTTTCCAGTGTTGCCCACAAATCTGTCGCCTAGTTACCAATTTAAGAAATTATCAAATTCTCAGCTTCCCCTCTCTGTGCAGCCGCCCAACCAATGGAATATTTTTTTTTCGTAATAATTTTCGCTGTTTAAATTTCTAATTTGTGTCTCTGATGTGATTTTTGTTTTTGATTTAATTTTTATTTGTTGACTGCAACAATTTACGGCAACATGCCAAGCTCATAAAGCATATTATGATGCTCATAAATTTAAATGAAATAAAATAAAATATCAAGAAACAAAATTTGTTATTTATGTGCGTGTCGCTAGACGGGGTGAAAATGTACAATATGAAATTTCACGCATTATCATCAAAATGGACTCAAAAATAAATATATACATATATATATAAATTTATTCACACCTCAACTCCAATGCCCGAAGATGACGCCCACTGGCCAATGGTTTATAGTTTCGCTATGAATGCTTAGAAAATGAAGTTGGCTTGCGTAATGCGCAGCTGGCGTTTTGGAAAAATACAATGCTTAGCAGTCAAGTGCCCGCTGGGCAGGGGCATGGGGCTGGGGCAGAGATCTTACAAAGTTTCCATTGGCCCGACTGGCAAAATAGAAAACAAAACATCTCCGCAACCAATAACAAGTGAATGTAACTCATAGATTGAGAGATTGTGCCCGAGCGGGATGGCAATAAACAAGTTGCAATGCAATCAATACGCTTTTAATTACGGCCCACACGGGACGAGCGTCTCAAGAGTTGCCCTAACAAATATCAACACCATTTATGGGCACCCAGCGGACCTTGGTTTGGCATTGGCTTGTCTCTCACCAGTTTTACAATGTATATCAGCATCTCTCAATGTTTGTTTGTTTGTCTGTTTGTCTGTTGGTTTGTCCGTTTGTTTGTTTGTTGTCTTTTCGAGGCGCGTGCCATGTGTCATGCGACTTGCGACTGTCTAACGCCTCTGCCTCATCAAGTCAGCTTCGTCTACCCAATTGACCCACGCACGAACCAAACTGCGAAACGGAGAACACACAGGCCACGTTCTCAATGAGATAACACGGCATATAGAAAGCCCACACGACTTATGCACACACACACACACACACACACGCACACATTCACAAACACACAATTGGCATATAGGCAGACAAACTACTTACTTGAAAGGTGTCCACAATGAGGGATCTGCAGATAGGTAGAGGTAGGGCATATAAATATGCTTTAGTTTCCAGGTGAAATAAAGTTCGAATTGGAAATGAAATCATATTTGCCCTTCGCCCTTTGATTTACTGTCACCGCGAGTCACTTTAGCGCAGTTTCAGCTCTGGGGTCGAACCACAGCTATTTCACATGCACAAAGTGTTCTTCAGTTGAGCTAGCTTGTGTGTTTTCAGCGCTGGGGTTCGATTATAACTTAATTTTAAAAGTTACGATAATTATACTCTGTACCGTAGGTACATAGAGTATTATAAGTTTGTGCAAAAGTATGTAACATCCAGAAGGAAGCATCTCCGACCCCATAAAGTATATATATTCTTGATCAGCATCAACAGCCGAGTCGATATAGCCATGTCCGTCTGTCCGTCTGTCTGTCCGTATGAACGCACAGATCTCAGAGATGGTAAGAGATAGAGGCTTGACATGTATGGGACATATGCTTCTTATGTCTGCAGGCAGATCAAGTTTTATTTTCAATTTTGGCCACGCCCCCTGCCGCCCCCGCAATTTAGAAAAAACGTCATATCTCCCACAGTTTTGAAGATAGATGGCTTGTTCCTTCTGAACATATTTAGTTATTAGGATAACTTATCGATCCGCCAAAGGAATGAAGAAGATCGGATGAACGGTTTTCGAGTTATGATCAAAAGACAGATTTTCTTGGTACAGAGTATGTTATAGTCGGGCTTGACCGACTTTCTTTCTTGTTTTTCTAAATGTTTGCGGAAAAATTTTCTACAAATTTGCTCAATATTTATTTCAAAGAAATTGCTCAAAAATGTTTTAAAAATTTGCGCAAAAATTTTCTAAAAAATTTTCTAAAATTTTTCTAAAAATTTGTACATTTTGTTCAAGTAGTTTGCGCACAAACATACACTAACAGGCCTTTGCGTTTGTTTTTTTGTTAATTTCAAACAAATATTTGCCAAGTGGGTTCAAAGGGGTAACATCACTGTGCAAATTTATTTGCGTGTTTGCTACTTTGCTTCAAAAAACAAAACATATTATTAGCGTAAGGGAAAAGTTTGCGCATATTTTTTAAGAGTAAATATTCGCTCATAAAAACCAACTTTGTTCATTTCAAGGATGCACTTGTTTGCACAATGTGCACAAATTTTGTTTGCATGTTTGCTCATTTGCTCAGCTTATGAAATTGTTTTTGTTCTATTTAAAGCTTATAATTGCAGAATTTTGTGCAAATATCTGTCAGAATTTACGCATTTTATTTGCCATAAGTGGAAAACCAAATAAACATTAGCCAACTAGCCTTTGACTATGTTTGTGGACCAATATTGTACTCAAATAGTTGCCTATTGGGACATGCAAATATGTTAGCGAGTTTGCGGCTTGTCTCTTTAAAGCAGAAGAGAAAAGTTTGCACGTACTTGTTAAGAGAAAATGTTTGCTCATTTACACCAAATTTGTTTTACGCTAACTTTTTCAGTTTAATATTTCTAAGAAATTCACTATTTTGTTTGCCCTAAGTAGAAAAAATCCAAGAGTTTGCTCACAAACATAAGCGAAGAATCCTTTAACTATGTTTGTGGGCAAAGAAAGAATATTACACTGCAAATTTGTTTGTGTGTTTTTGCGACTTTACTCTTTAAAGCAATTACAATATAAGCAGAAGTGAAAAGTTTGCTGCTATTTGTTAATGGTAAATATTTGCTCATTTGAGAACACCAAATTTGTTTCACGCAAACTTTTACAAATCAAGTCGAACTTTGTTTGCGTTTAAAAATTGGTTTTCTTTTATGAGCAAACTTTTGACATATTTCGATCTTCCTTAATTTCGACAATTTTCCGGAATTATTTCCATAATTCACATTGACAGCACATTTCTCTCTCACACACAGTGTAAACTGAACACATTTTTCATGTGCTAAGGACAAGGTTAGACATCAGTTTTTGCGGCCGAAAATGCATTCCGCATTGTTGTAAATAAAAACATAAACAAAATGCCACATAAACTGAAATTATTGAAACGATGCCAGAACTTGAAGAGCAAGAAACAGCCAAACTGCACTTGGAAGTGGGTGGTGGTGGTGGTGGTGATGGTGTTGATGATGGTGGTTTTAGGTGGCACGCGTAGCCGGCCGGTCCAGATGAGCAAACCATAACATAACCCAGACACAGTTTGTTGGAGCACGCCATGACCTAAAAATAACAACACCTAGTCAAATTTTCCCTTTTTTTTTGTTGTATTTGTGCCGCATCCGCAAAAGTTCAACAGACAAAGATTACGTGCGCCAATATCTGGCAGATACAAACAGAAATAGAACTTTGCCTCATTTGTGAAAGTTTTGTGTTCGCCTTCGGCTTGTGCCTATTTTTAAAACGGCGGAGGGCAAGGCGAACCTGCCACCTGTAGAAACTCATTACGCCAGGCAGCCAAAAATAACCAATCTATTCACATGATTTGAGAATTGTACAAGTTGCACTGTCGGCCGACTTGTTGTTGTGTTATTGTGACGTCGTCGTATTGAAAACTTGGCCATTTACCAGGCCATAAATAGCCGAAGCCATCCGAAAGCTGATGAATAGTTTAACAAAGAGATGGAGGGAGCATGCAGCAGTCTCGTTCGGCCCAGCCCCTGACAACACCCACGATATGCATGTAATTTGCACGATAACTAAAAATACACTTTTTGTTATTGTTTTGGCCACAAATAGTGGGTGGCTGCTGTTTACAATGACGAAAATGCAGCCAAAGATGGACATGCCATGTGATGACTGACTAACTGACTAACCGACTGATTGACTTACTGACTGCACCTCTTCCTCAATTGGCAGCACACCCTGGGGCCGAGTGTAATAAAACATTTATAGAAAAAAAAAAAAAAAAAAAAAATGCTAACGCATTTGCAAACTAATTGTAGTTTGCCAGTTCAATGAATAGATCAAGCAAGTCGAGGTTAAAGAAAAGTTGCTGTGCCTTTAAGGGAAATCTTGTCAAGAAAAACGCTCTCTCTCATTTAAGTGCATGCCAGCAGCCACCAAGAGACTCTTCTCATAACAACTTGATGCAACTGGCCTTTTTGACATAATTGAATTGGTTTTTGAGTCCTACAGGGCACTGAAATTTCCAATTTTACTAACCAAATTTGGATTGATTCATTTAAAGGAACAGATGGCACTATAAACCAAAGCCACATCAATTCTAAGACTTGATATAATGAAGGCTTGCCTTAGCTGGTTCTTTAAAATGAGAACCCTTGATTTTTGTAATTTTTCTGTATTGTTTATCTAAGTTTGCCTCTCATGTTATATTCACTTGTTTCTCGAACTCCTCAATATGGATTACGATTTGTGCAAAAGCAACGCCTTCTGCTTGCCTTTGGATCATCACTTTCGTACGTACTCCAGTTGAGTGAACAATGGAATCAAATTGAGCGTTTGAGTGCTCCATTTTGTTTATAACAAAGTCCACCCAGTGATCAGTATATCTGCTTTAAAATCTCTATTTAAATACACATTATATAGACAAATCTCTTAGCCCGACTGACAGTCTAGCTGACTGATTATGAACCTATCAGCCCTAGAGATCTAAGATTTAATAAGAGCTCCTAAGTGGATGAAACTACCCCGAAAAGTAAGCAAGGGGAGAATTATTTTCCTTGTGCGATTTACTTGAGCCTTGGTTTGAAGGCAAAGTACGCCATATTTTCCGAATTTTCCCAAGTTCCTAAAAGAATTTATTTTTCATTCGATTCACTTGATACTCGGTCATAAGGAAAACAGGGATAAGGGCGGCACAATTCCCGGAAATTGCATCCAAAAAATAAAATGTTTTCATCTTTTTTGACTCGTTTTCTTAAAAAAAAAGGAATTCATTTATAAAAAAAATTGCCTTCTAAATTATAAATTCTCCTACGAAATCCGTTCTTAAGGCGATTCAACCCAAAAAATTAAGCAAAATATTTTCTCATTTATGGATAGTTTTCTAAGTATCAGAAAAATATTTTACTTCCCGATGCTATATGTCCAGGGGGTTTGAAATTAAATGCTAAATTTGGTATGGCACAAACTATTATTCACTCGATTGATAAGCAATACTTTTTAAAACCTAAGCAGCGACAAAATCCAACAAAATCGGACCACAAAATTGAAAATTTGAAAACGGGGAAGAGGCTATATTAAAGGCCGTTTAGTAATAGGTCTTTCAACAAAAAATGAAATTCTTACAGACTCCAAAATAGTTAACAGTTGTAACTACACAGAACAAAATAATGATATGATCTGGGGCTCAGTGTTATCTTTTCCCATATGAAGAAAAAACCTATATAAAGCACTTGCAATCCTGCCGATCCAGTACTTCATCGCGCTTCAATTTAGATTGATGAGCAGTCTCAGCGGCACTCTGAAAAGCGATGTGTATGTCAAATTGCTTTCGTCGATTGCTCGCCTGCTCCGGCGTTTTAACAGATCTGAACCTTAACTGCCTTTTAATTTGTTTCTTGCTCCTCTAATGTTATTGTTGAGCAGTCTCAGCAGTTCTCTGGGTTGAGTTTAGCAAAGCAAATTGCAGGCGTCGATTGCACGACTGTTCAACTTGTTTATCGCGAAGAGCTTATTGCAGAATCTCAAAAGTACGCTATTATTTTTCAGCATATTGCTGAAATCGGTTGCACGACTGCTCCGAAGCTACTACAGATCTTAACCTGATCTGAAGCTCCATATGTTTATCGCTCTACGATTGAGATTTTTTTGCCGTCTCAGTAGCTTTCTGGGATGAAATACGCAGAGCAAATTGCAGGCGTCGATTGCACAACTGCTCCGAAGTTTCGTCAGATTTTCACCTGAATAGCCTTTCAAATTGTTCATCGCGAGAAGCTTTTTCCGGAATCTCGGAAGCAGCTCTCTGGGATGATATATAGATACATAGTAAATTGCTGGCGTCGATGGCTCGCCTGCTCCGAAGTTTCTGCAGATTTTCATCAGAACTGCCGTTCAACTTGTTCATCGCAAAGACCTCATTCCGAAATCTCAGAAGCTCCCTTGAAATGTTCAGCATATTGCTGGCGTCGATTGTTTGCCTGCTTTTATGTTTCTTCAACTTAAAATTAAAGTTTTAGAGTTTAGATCGATTCCGTTCGATTTATGCATCATGTGCTCATATGAAAAATGTAAAAAACCTCAAAATTTAGTGCTACGTCCAAGTTATTTTTCAAAACGTTGCATTTTGATGCCAAAATATGCTAGCGGATCGCTGATAAATGTAGAAAATAGTAGATTAACTGAAAAATAGCGCTGGGTAGCTAAGACTTAAGAAGTGGAGCAGTTAACTGGCCTCTATTACAAGAACGAACGAATATATAGAGTCGCAGAGTCCCCGTGCTTGTGTTTGGTAATTGAAAAATCTATTTAAAAAAGTCTAGCAAGTTGAATCTTGGGTAAACCCCCAACTTTCTTATTTATGGTGATTCCAATTCTTTCAACTTGTCGCAGTTCAGTGGAACACTAACCTGACCTAAGTGTGAATGATCCCACAAAATATACACTCGCACCTCCTTGACCCAGCCACCTTTAAATTTGCGTCGGAAAATTTATCTAAACAAAACATCCGACCCCGACCCAGAGCGGAGCGGAGCAGAGCAGAGCATGCCAGACCAGACATCAGCCAAACTGTCCATAAATGGTCAAGTGAATCATTTGTTTAAATTTTACACCCCCAAAACAACACATTTTTGGCGGCTGGCTCACACCGCACAATGTGTTTACGCAGATGCAGCCAAAGCTAATGGGCCGCAGTTTTTCGCGGACTGATGACGTATTTTGGGGGAAATCATAAACATTTGCCATGCACACACACACTTGTGTGTGTGTGTGTGTGTGTGTGTGTGTTTGACTGGGGTACCTGTTGTTTTATTTTTACCTCAGCAACTACCACAGGGCACAGCTGGAGAGAGCGAGCGAGAGAGAGAGTTAAAGAAATTCACCACAAACTGTTGATTGGCTGCTCTGCGCCTGCGCCATGAAAATGGCTGCAGCCAAGGGAGGCGACAAGAGCTGCGATTGGATCGACAACGGAAAACCAAACCGGCCGGCTCTACGGCAATGCGGGGCCAAAGTGACGTCCAAGCAATTCCCCACCACGAAACGCTCTCGCTCTCGCTCTCTCGGAGCATTTTCGAACTGGCCGGTTTGGGCTTTGTTGGGGCGCGTGCCGTGTAGGGGCAAGCCTCTATAGTTTTCAGATGTTGAGTTTTTCATTCATAAAAACCGAAAGAGTGCGCATCTCGTGCCTCAGTTGTGTTCGAA
This sequence comes from Lordiphosa andalusiaca, assembly GCA_035044965.1. Classification (NCBI taxonomy): domain Eukaryota; kingdom Metazoa; phylum Arthropoda; class Insecta; order Diptera; family Drosophilidae; genus Lordiphosa; species Lordiphosa andalusiaca. The sequence continues at coordinate 105,823 of JAWNNM010003214.1, forward strand.
CAAGCAAACGCGACGGTTGAAATCAGAAATACAAAAAATATAACAAAAAAAAAAACAAAAGCAAAGATTCAGCAGAAACTAAAAAACACACACCAAAAGCCAAGCGAAATCAAGTTACATATACAAATCGGAAATACAAACAAGCAAATGTGTGTTTAATTCAATTAAATTGTTAACAAACAAATAATTTGATAAATAAAAATCAAAAAAATACAAATCTCAGTGCAAACAGTTGATAAAAGTTTCGCGTGAAAGTGAAAGGATATTACTTTGGGAATGAATGAATGAAAAGCTTTGTACAACGCAGAAGAGATACACACCCACAAAAGATGTTAACTTAGGCCAAGCATAAGATAACAAAAGAAGAAGATAGAAAAAAAAAAAATAACAGAGAATATTTATTGATTTTCCCTCAAGTGTTGACTGTGTGCGAGTTTGGTGTGCGTGTGTGTGACCAAGTGAAAACTGAAAGCTAGCCAAAGCTTAGCCAAAGGAAAACCTTTGAATTCTTCTACACGTGCCATTACGATCCAGGTGGGTGTTGATAATTATAACAAAATATATTAAAGTGTTTTTACAGAGCCTTCATTTTTGGTGTATTATTTCAAAAATATTTTCTAAAAACCAAAAACTATTTTATAAGTGCTAAAAATGTTCTTTACTCTTAGCAAAATTTGTGTTCATTTGTCTGTACAATTTTTATCAAGATCTGTCGCTAATTGCTTGAAAATAGAAACTATTTTATTTGGTGCCAAAAAACAAAAATATACAAAAACAACGCTGGTGTTTTGTGTCAAGATTGTGTAATTATTGCATTTATTTATTCTCAATTTTCTAAAGCTTGAAACAGTTTTATTGTTTAGTTACAAGAAATTGTATATTCTCGTGTTTGATATTGCTCTTCAAATATTTAATACAAACATTTTTTGAAGTTTTTCTTACCTTCACCTTAGAAGGTACCAGATTTTGGCGCCAGTTGTGTGAGCTTTAACTATAAAGAAGAAAGTAAGAAACTAACAAGTCTCGGGCCAAAATATTAAGAGAATATTAAGAAAAAATATTCTCGAATTTAAATTAAACATTTGTGCAATTTGTTGTGTCATTTTTTTATAGCAATCTAAAGAAAGAATCTTCACTTCTAGTTCTAGTTCATCAAATACAAAAGTATAGAAATTCATTTACTCAACAAAAGTTGAAACAATCTTGAAATAAATTTGAAAAAAATCTAATATTGATCCTTATCTTGGATTAAGAATCATTTAAGAACTAAGCACTGTCCACTTATTTGGTATAAGGAGCTGATATCAGAGCTACGATTCAAGTACTCAATTATAGTAATACTTACTGCTGAAACCTTCTTTTTTTAAAATAATTTTCTAATCTTTCTGGCACCTACAAATTGGAAACTGAATATAGATTGAATGAAATCATACTTCAATCAAGAGTTAAATAGTGAAATTAAAAGTTTTATTAAAATAATTTCAAGCTCTGTGGCCTATCGAGCTTAGAGGTAGTGATATTTTCTATGTTAGAATAAATATATCACCCATCAGTACCGTTTTTGCTCTACGTATTCGATCAATCGGAGTAAGAGATGTGATATCCAAGAAAGTATTAGTTGAATTACGAGCTTAATTAAAATAATATGAAACTCCGTAGAATATTCAGCTCAAAGGTATTGGTATATTCTTTCTAAGAATAAATATATCAGCAATCAGAACTGTTGCCATTTAAGAATTCAATCGATTGGAATTAGATTGGTGTCGTAGCACCGGGAGCAGGAGTATGCAATTTTATCCAGTTCACAGAAACGTGTAGTAGTATTGGAACGTTGACGGTTTTATTCTGTATACAAATGGGAAACGTTTTCAAGTTTGAAAATTAAGAAAAATATTTTCTAATTTATGGCATATTTTTTTAAGTTTCAGAACATTTTATCAGGGCAAATCTAAAATGATGGCTATTTTCTAAAATTCAAGTCAAAATTCTACTAAAAATTAGAAATTTTCCCTAAAATACAGAATAATATTTTCTAATTTATAGTAATTTCTTCTAAGTTACAGAAAAGTATTTCCGTTTATTAGAAAATATTTTCCAAATACCAGGGCAAATCTAAAATTAAGGCAAATTTCTATTTACATATTTATTTAGAGCAAAAATAGCAACAACAAAAAACTATATTAAAAGAATGAAGAAGATTGTAAATCAAAAAACGAAGTTCTTAATTCAAGAACAAATTTTTTAATTTTTATATTTTTTGTTCCATGAGTTCCTCAAGCTTTATTTTCAAACTTGATTGACTGATCTCTCTGCTCCGTAGTATTTTATACTTCGCTTGCAAGCTTACTCAGCTTTTCAATTTTGACTTGAAGTAAAAATTCTTAACAATTAAAGAACAAATACAATTATTTTTAAAGCTTTTGTTATTGATACTTTTTATATGTGAGCTGTCTTATGGTATATCTAAAAAATATCTCAGCGGACAGTTGCTGAGTCGGCTGCCAAGCAATTCATATTTTATCCGAATATTTTTAAGTTTTCTTAGATTGACTGTTACTAAAGATTTATAGATATAATATCTAAAGATTTATAGATATAATATCTATAAATCTTTGCTGTTTCTCAATTAGATAGCTTATTTTGCAGATTTCTTAAACCGTTTTTAATCCCAGTGAATGTGTGTTTTCCTGAGGGTTCAACTTATACATTTACAATTTAAGTTATTTAATGAGATTTTTTAATTAACGTAAATAGCCATATAATACTGTGCACACTTACCTTTTCTGTTTGCGGCTTAAATCTATCTGATAATAGGCAAAATCCACTGTCTAACTATTACAGTATCTCAGCAACTCATAAGAGATATCAGACAAGATTCTCCTAGTTTTTTTTTTTCAACTCATTCAAAGTCTTATCAAAGTAAGCATCTGAGTTAAAAAAAAATCCACAACTTTCTTGTTGAAGTCATTGATGCATACACTGAATGCGTTAACTATTTTAAGTCGTAAATCTTGCTTGAATGTGTACAAAAGCTTCTTGAAGAAGAGTTTCTCGAATTTAAAATCTCAAAAAACTATAAAAATAAATAGTCTTAAAAACCGATAGCGATTTATAGCTAGCTTTGGTTTAGGCAGTTAAAATTATAGAGGTAGCGACCTTTAAAACTGTGCAGCAGGTGGGGTCAGGAGGTTAAAAACACCCTTTACACTTGTCAAATGGCTCTAAGCAGTTTGTCTAACGATAGTGTAATAGCAATGCAATTATCTCTAAATATATGAGAGAATGTTGCCTTTATTGTTGATGTACGACAGGTTCTATTTGACAAGAGTTTCTGTTGAGAGAATTTTGACAGCCGACTATTTAGAGGTATATGACAAGCACAAAGGTAGCTTTGACTCATCGATTCTATGGATTTGGTTTGAGCTTAGATTCATTATAGCCTCCTTAAAGAGTAGAAAGGGTACACTGAAGTCCTCCAAAGGCATGTAACAGGTAGCAGCAAAGCATCTCCGACCCCAAAAGTGTTTATTTCAGAGCAAATAAAAGCTAGGGTAACAACATTTTGAGTGTAAATTCCTATTTTCAGTACTTAAATCAAGTTTATTACAAACTTTGGCCATGCCCCCTGAAAAAAACTCTGAATAACTTCCACAATACTTAAGATATCGATCTCAAATTATATGCTCACATTGCCGTACCCATATCGTATACCTATAATAAGGATCGGATAAAATATTTTTCAAGTATTTCTGTTAATAAAAAGCGTTGCATACTTTTCGGCTTAACTTTGTCTGAGTTCAGCTGGCACTGTTAGCTGACTTATAGGTTATTTGTTAACATTAATGTTAATGCTCTGTTAATAAACTTAATTGAAGGATATTAATCAATTCTTCCACTCAAATTTTAAAAGAAATGGGACTTACATACTTTTTTTTAACCAGGAACCTTTTATGAACAGAGATAGGGTTGACCATATTTGATACATTTATCGATATATCGAACTTTTGTTCTGCGATTAGTGCTATCGAATGAGACTGCGGTACGGTTTGAAGCTAGGGTGGACAATATTTGTGTCATTTATCGATGTATTGAAACTTTTGTTCTGCGATAAGTGTTATCGAATGATGTTTTTGGTGCCAATATCGGCGATTATCGATATCTTTATTAAAAGATTACTATTGCCTGACTGAAATTGTCCGAGATTACTACTGATGTCTCCCAGGAACATAATTTATCGAAACAACCGATCTCTAAGGAGATGAGTGAGTGCTTAGATATCCCATGATATCAATACAATAACTTCTTAGAGATGTAATACAGACAAATGTTGCCCGAAATTACATTTCGATACTTAATTGCGCCTACATCCCTACATTCTACAGCCCCTTGGAAGGAAACTCCTTGACCGAGATATAATTCTCAGTCTTACCAAGATCTCTTACCAGAGAATTGTGTAAGATCTGTGAAACGGAGGGTGTGTCGTAAAGCAAATCCGTGGGTTGTTAATGGGACAAGATCTAGAGATAAGAAGAGACTCGTGTTTTCGCTTGATAACGAGTCGTCTTGATATTAGGGAGGTGGAAGGACAGTGTTTACCAACGTCCGACCTGTAGAATCAAAGTGTAATGAAATATGCTAAGTCTGTTGGACAAGATTTACACGGTGAAGCAAACTTGATGAAGTTTTCTTAGTAGGCGGAATATTCAAGCCAAAATATTTTTTTTTTTTACAAATTTAGATATGATATAAAATATTTAATCTAAGAGGTTTGAGTGGAGCTTAGAGTACTAGTATCTAGACCTTTGACTCTGAAGCCAAAATAAATACGTGTTATAGTGGAAAGTTTTGACTTAGATTCTCTCGCCTACTTAGAGACCTGCATGAAGTTTGCTTCACCGTGTAAATCCACTCTTAGTCTTTAAGGAATATTTTAAATTTTTTCTTAAGCTTATAAAATTGCGATGAATCGATGAATTTTGGACTTGATATATCACATATCGATATTTTCAATTTAAATTTTTGGTATTATTGATTTCAACTCTATTTGAAGTTGGAATAGTTTAATTAACTGATAAGCAAGGTTCGGTTCACAGTTTGGTTCGTGACAGTTTGGTTCGTAAACCTAGTCCGCTACGTTTCTTGGGAGTTGGGTTCTGAACCGAACTGTAGCATACATCTTGAGCGGATCTTTATTTTAAGCAGGATTTGTCTTCCATCTTTTGCTCTGTCTTTAAAGATCACACGAAGCTCCTACTAATCCTACTTTTTTATACAAAATTTCCACATTTTGGTAGATAAAATCAGTTATATTTCATTTAAGTTCCTTTAACATTTGGCTTAACATTTTAACCCGATGTTAAATCCACTGGCTTACATTTCTACCGCAATTCTGTTGAGTTTTTCACTTAATTTACAAAATTCAGCAAATTATTTTTGTTTTTGCTTTATTCAGATTATGATGTGTTGTTTATTTTCTGTTCTGCCTGCAAGTTGTACCAAAATGTTCTAAAATATAATCCAACCGCAAGATATATAAATTCATTTAACGCCTAATAAAAATTTCTGCACGCTATTAAATCCCACAGAAGCGCAAGCATACATAAACACACACACACACACACACACACCACCTGAAAGCAATGCAACTTTGTAGACTGCATTAGTACGAATTTTGTAATTAAATTATTAACATTTCTTGCTTGGCGCTTAATTGAAATCAACAACCACATCTGTATGCAAAAAGACATTTGACATTTTTGGCCTGAAAATCAAAGTTTTTCCGTTTTGTGGCGATGGAAAAACAATTAGCAAAATGATTTACAGGCAAACTCCCATGTCCAGGAAAAGCTGTTGTATTTAACAAAATCATTACGAGATCAAAAACTGAAAAGCCGACAATGAAGACGGGTGCGTAGAGTTCAGTTAACACTTTCGATATACACTCAAGAAGTGGTAGCTGCCGTCGGAGTTAGTTGCCAAGTCAAACAAGAAAATCGGTTTTCATGCTGCTGTTGTTGTTGTTGTTGTTGTTGTTGTTTTTAAGTGCCCACTAAAATGATTTTAAAATTTATAAATATGTATGCCAGCGGCTGTTTATTTTCATTAATTGTTCTCAGGAGGAAAATGCAGCAGCAACATCGAAGCGAAAAGCTGTTGGCATGAAAAGTGTGACAAAGTGTTACGCATGCAGAGGACGGCGGCAAGAGATACATTTTGTTGTTGTTGTTGTTGTTGTTGTTGGTCTTCAGCCGGGTCCGCTGCCCGCTGTGTGAATGATGGACTTTGTTGTCGTCCCCCATCAGCTTGGTGCATGCAACTTGCATGTTTTGTATCTATGTATCTGCAAGATACTTTTACTCCACACACACACACACACACACCAGAGCACTCGTGTCTTTTGCATTTTGACTAATGATGCCGCTGCCGCTGCCGCTGCCGCTGCTGCTGCTGCTGCCAGCGTTGCCTTCGCCAGGTTTCTCCAATTTCTTTTTATGTTAATAACCAAACACCAGAAAACAAAAAAAACGTTGTATTATTATTGTTAATTGAGAATTTTTGCTGTTGTTGCTGCGTATGCCTGTCAAGGTTATCCATTCATTGCTTAAGATTTCATAAAACAACATTTTTTTTAGTTTATTTTTGGAGCCGCTAAGTAGCCATCAACTTAATCCTCAATGAGGGGGCCACCTAAAAACAATAAACATTTACCGAAGATCACTTTACGTGTGGTTTGGGTCAGACCTGATCCTATCCACCACTTGCCCAGCTAACAAATTGCCGTCGATCTAACGAAATGTTAACACTCTGCAGCAGCGCGGTGTCAGAATCTCTCAGAAAATGTACCACAACCGGTTAGGCAGAAAGAAAAAAAAAAAAAAAAAAAACTTAATTAAAATAATATCAGCATAACAATTTTATTTCTTTCTTCCTCATTGACTTTGCCTCTCCCTCTAACTAACTGTGTGCCAATATTCATTCATGGCAAGATCTTGACATGTCTCGATATGTTGTTGCCTACTCTAGTACCAACAAAACCGAAATGCTATGCAAAAATATGCAGAGTGAAAGAAGTCTGTGGACCAGAGACACAAGATTTACAATATATGTACATACATAACTAAACATGGGATATATACAGTGGACCAAACTTGGCATGAACTGGGGGGAAGTCGATGAAAATGAATTGGGATCATTAGTTTGCTTCACATTTCCATTGAGGCAAATGGAAGCCTTTTGGGGACTTCACATTCATATAATTAAACGGTCCGAATATCCAAATAGCTATTAAGATATAGGAAAGATTCACATAAATACAGCGAAATCAAGAAAAATGGTAAATTTTCAGAAGCTTTTCAGAAGAGCTTAGTTCACAATGAAGACGAGTGTAGACCAAAGGATCTAACAGATCGTGAAACTGGCCAACATTCATATTCGCTTAGACTAGAGGTGCGCAGAACCAGCTTTCGTCCACTTACACAACAATACGAATCACAAAATCATTAACGCCCAGCAACAAAATCTACGCTAAAGCAAGTTCTAGCATATTTGTTGTTTTGCTTAATGAAAACAAGTAACAAGGAAGGGAAAAGAAGGGGGAAAACGAGCGAATTTCTTCTTTAAATTCTGAAATGCGCTTTGCGATGCATAAAATCACAATAAATTCGGACCGTGCGCATAGGCAGTGGGCACCTGGTCTAGATTAGATGATCTACTTAATGTTCAGTACTCGATATTTTGTGATCGATGTTTAGTACACAATACTCGATGCTAAGTACTCGACACTAAGCCCTCGAAACACAGTACTCCATACTCAGTACTCGATACTTAGACCCGAATACTCTGTACAGGATGCTCAACACTGTATTCAGAATTCAACTACTCTGGCTTAATACTTGATTCTCTATATTCGATACTCAGTACTCGATACTCTGGTTTCGATAGTCAGACATAGTTGCTCAATACTTGATGCTTAACACTTCGTATTCGATACTCTGACTTCGGCATTGAGATGTCGTTGCTTTGACATCGATATTCAGTAATCGATAATTGATACTTTGTATTCAATACTCATTTCTCGATGTTCAGTTCACAATACTCGATGATAAGAACTCGACACTAAGTTATCGAAATGAAGTACTCCATACTCAGTACTCGGTACTAAGACCTCAATACTCAGTACTTGATGCTCAAATCTCTGTATTCGCTAAGCTCAGTACTCAGTAAATGTTGCAAAATACTCTGTATTCGATACTCTGACTTTGCTAGTTAGTACCAAATACTTAGACCTCGATCCCTAGTAAAGGATACTTATTACTCTGTATTTGATAATCAGCTCTCGATACTCAGTCTTTGATATTACATACTCAATACCAAAACTCGATATTGAGCTCACGGTACTGAATACTCGATTAGAGTAGCAAACTGGTTTTAAGCTGAATTAGATATAATTTTCAATGCCTTTTTTTTAGGACACTTAATCGAAGTTTTAACGATTATAATGAAGAGTGAATCGATAAACACGAAAAAGGATTAAAGAGCAACCAATCGCAGCCGGCTTAGCTCTCTCTCATGTATTGAACACTGCAAAAATAAACTTAATGGAGATAAAGCTCAAGAGAAAAGTAAGAAAAAATTAGTTTGTCACATTAGAAATTCCATGAAAATGAAATACTAAGAATAATGCGTAATAAGACCTTTAAATTCTGAAAGAAGGGACTTCTGTAAGCCTGATATCCTGCCCGATACAACTGAAATTTTAATTTGATAAGTATTAGTATCGATTTTTAGTTAAAAACTTAAAAAAAAATTTTATTCATTTTAAGCAAATTTGTATAATTTAGCATATCAACAATTAGCAATAGTTATCGAAAGCTTAGAAAAACTATCGTTGACTATCGATGGTGGCTACTATCGATAGTTCTCCAGCTCTACTGTTAACCATTTCATAAAGCAACCCAAACGTAAAAATATAAATTGATACTGAACCTGTTTGGAATCGGTTTGGTTCAACGAAAAGTAAACATCAAAATTTCTGTTTGATTGCTCAGAGATTTATTGGCAAGCTTTTTGAACGAATAACAGAGAGAGAATTTCAAAATCTGGCGTGATCTGAAGCGATCTGGCTCACTACAGTGATATTATCTGAGTCTTCGAATCTTCTAAAAAAATCTTCAAATTAATACAAAATGAAGAAATTCTGAATTTTATATTGCGAATTTAACAATTTAAGTGGGTTTTTCTCCAAATTGAGAACAACTTTAGAAGAACCAAGGATCGAACCAAAACCTAACTTTGAGTAACTTAAACCTTTGATAATTTTGGTTCGAACCTAGATCAAATTTTACTTCCACATAATTAAAGATGTTCCACATCAGACTTCCTACGATCATTGCTCATAGTCAATGACTACTGTGGCACTAGCATGAAATGTGTGCAGCACGAGCAACAATCGCGCTACAACATCCACAGCTTGGCTTTTGTATATTTTTTTTCCTTTATTTTTTTTATTTAAGGGAGTGTCAATTGTTAGCCAAGTTATTAAGCGGACCAAGAAGAAGCTGTGGTTTCAGAGACCCAGACCAGTTTCAGCTCAGACACAGAGTGAAGTTTTGGGCCGCCCGTGGATGATTCATGTGGCAACTCGCATTCAAAAGATACAAATCTTTGATCGACTGTAAAAATTATTGACTACGGCGCATAATTTTATGAATGAACAGCAACAACAAAGGAGGGAAATACAAACATAGCACGCGCTGCTGCTGGCCTGGCCGGGCTGGCCGGGCTGGCTGGCTGGTCGTCTGAATTGTAATTTCACTGCGCTCGAGCCGCTGTGGAGTGCACTTTGCCATGGAAATTATGCGTGAAATCAAATGTAAATAAAAAAGCAAAAGTGCCAAAAACTGCCAGCAGGCTAAGGAGGGGGAGATCTCCACGTTTACGGCACGGCACGGTAGTTATTTTGGCGCATAGCTGCCTGTCAACACGAGTGCACTTGTAATGCAAATCAACGCGGTCAAGCGGCCGCCAAAAACACTTGATGATGATGATGATGATGATGATGATGATGACGCCACAGCTACACATGGGCCAGCATCCGCTGCTGCTACCGCTGTTGATGCTTAGTTCAAATTATAAGCCAAGTTTATGAGACAGGCTGCAATTGCTTGGACACTTGCATAAAGATTGCATAAGGTCAACTTCTGACCCACTCTAAGGTGTGGGAAAGCCACATGTTCCACTTCTCAGCGAAATGAACTCGTTCCCGAGTTAAGTGCTTAATCGATTTCAATTTAATTGCTTAGGTCATGTGGGTGGGAAGCAGCGAAAGTTGGTGACAAATTAAATTGTTTGTGGTTAATAAATTGTTATAAAATGTTGTTGTTTTTGTTTTGTTTTTTGTTTTGTCGATGCCCCGAGTTATGCAATTGAACAGCTGTCATGGCAAATCAATTGACCAAACCAGGCTTCAAAGAGAGGCAGGCTGGCTCTGTGCCAGTGCGTGCATGCTGGTGAGCCACCACCCGCTGTGGAAACATGATTTTTGTTAAACATTTTATCTGAACGGTCATGGAAGATTGCATTTTCAATGGGGGTCTAGAATTTCAGGCTATAAAAAAATTTGTTTAAATAAATAAATAAAGAATAGAGTTAACGTGTATGGGGATTTAGAGAAGGAGATTAAATGGTGTAACGAAAACTTGCGGGGGTACTTAATTTGGTCAGGTGTGCTTACGTTTTATTACATTCATGAGAAAGAGTAAGGGAAGTAAGTTAAAAAAGAAGAAATAGTGTGACCAGTCGTTACCAAAATGTAGCGAAAATATTGTAAGGTCACTCTATTTGATCAGCTGTGCTTTCTTTAATGGAAATTAAGTTACACAGTTGAAAAAGTGCAACCACTTCCGTTCGAAAAGCATTAAAAATAAGCAAGGTCACTCTATCTATCTATCTATCACTTGTTTTTTATAACATTCAAAACAGGAAGTATGAAAATTAAGCTAAATAGAAGCAATAGTGTAACCAGTTTCCCCCCCAAAAGCAAGGAAATTTGGTTAGGTCCCACTATTTGGTCAGCTTTGCTTATTTTTTAAAACATTTAAGTGAGACAGTATGGAAATTAAGGTAGACTGGCGAAATATTGTTACAAGTTCTTCTCAAAAAGCAACGAAAATGAGTAGGGCCACACTATTTGGTCAGCTTTGCTGATTTTTGATGCTATTCAAAAAAAACTGTATAATAATTAAGGAATATTTGCCAAATATTGTAGCCGAAAAACCACAGGTCACACTATTTCATGAGCTGTCCTTCTTTTTTGTAACATTCAAAAGAAATAATATGAAAATTAACGGAATACGGCGAAACACTGTAGCCAGATAATCTCAAAAAGCAATGAAAATTAATAAGGTCACAATATTTGTGCAGCTGTGCTTACTTTTTATAACTTTTCAAAGAGGAAGTATGAAATTTAAGGGAAATATACGAAATAGTATAATCAGTTCATCCCAAAAACAGCGAAAATTAGTAAGGTCACACTATTTGACCAGCTGTGCTTACTTTTTATGACTTTTAAAAAAGGGATTAGGGAAATTGAGGTAGAAAGGCGAAATAGTGTAACTAATTAAGGAAATTAAAGAAGAACGGCGAAATAGTGCAGCTAGTTCTTTCCGAAAAGCAAGGAACTATAAGTAGGGTCACACTTTTTAGTTAGCTGTGCTAACTTTTTGAAACATTAAAAAGAAAGAGTATAAAAATCAAAGATAAAAGGTGAAATAGTGTAACCAGTTCATCCCGAAAAACATTAAAAATTGTAGGGTCACACTATTTGTTGAGTTGTGCTTACTTTTATAACATTTCAAAAAAAAAAATATTGAAATTAAGGAAAAGAGGCGGAATAGTATAATCAGCTCATACCGAAAAGCAGCGAAAACTATTAAGGTCACACTACTTGATCAACTTTGCTTGAAATTTAAAGATTGTGAGGGAGCAAACTCACAAAAGCTACATCAACATAAGGCTCAGTCACGTTCCTTAAACACTTCTTCAAAAAGTAAGGTGTAAACAGGTGGTGAGATCAAAAATCTAGCAAAAGGGAACACAAAAGTTACAATGTTATATTTTTTTTATATTTTTAAGCTGAATATAGTTTACCTCCTTATAAAACAATTTGCCATTATTTTGCGATTAACTTTACTAAACCTTTTTCCCACCATTTTCTACTTTTAGGCGGCGTAGCCCCTGGAACCCCATCAGCGGCCATGATCATGGAAGGGCTTGAAACCCTGGTGGCGCCCACGCATCACGCATTCCTGCTCACCGAAACGGCCGCCGCGGCCCATTTCAATGTCCTGAGCTTCGATACGTGTCTGTTCAAGACAAGTACAGCTCAGAGCAGCAGCCCATCGGCCTCCGCCTATCTGAGCTCGGCACAATTTGGCAATCCGAGTGGTGCCAGCACCAGTTCCGCCAGCGGCATCAGTTCCCAGCAAACTTTGCTGCATTATTCACAAGCCTCGGCCGCAGCGGCAGCTGCCGCAGCATCGGCCAACAATTCTGTGCTAAGGGCACGCAATCAAACCACCACGCCCACACAGGGCGGTAGTCCTGGACTGCCAAGTGGTGGCAGTGCCACAGCCAACAGTGGACGTAACTCGGCCTCGCATTTAAGTCTATTGAATACGAGTCAGCATAGTCCGGTGACAGCGAACGGTGAACACGGTGGCGTGACAACGGGCGTGGAGGGGCACAAACAGCAGCAACAGTTGATAGAGGCTTTGCCCGGTGATCTCAATACGCCGGTGACCACATCCAGCGATATACCCTCATTCTTTGGACCATCCACTGTGGTGGAACCGCCACCAATTACTGGTAAGTTGTGAAGAGAAATGATGAGACGGGGGGAAGATGAGTAATACTTAGTATTCAGCTAAAGTTTGGTGTTTTAAAATGTAGAAGCATAGAAAAAGCAAGTTCTTTGGTATACAATTTAAGAGATTTTGAAACAATTGTATGTTTTTTTAAGCGGAGAAATACCGTTTTCAGCAAATGTGTTGGAAATGACTAAACTAAACTATTGCCTAGATGTATGCAATCCGAAAACTGTACAGAAGACTATTCACTTTGATTGAATTCTAACAAATTTTACATCAAAAATCTTTGCAAACTTCAGTGCACTTCATATTTTAATCATATCGATCACTTGTTTTCAAAAATTATATGTCTTCGTTTAAAAAATCGTTTAACTGTTTGAGTTAATTGATTCAAGGCTACGGAAAAAGATTAAACCATGGTTTCCATAAAAAATCAAAGCAAAGTGCAGTTAAATACCCTAAAACTAGTCAAACTTTAGGCCACTTAACTCCAAGTATCGGTATCTCCAAGAATCGATACCACTTCATCTATAAACTGTACCTCGATTTGGGAAGTATTCAACTTACAACAGTAGATCACAGATTTATTCAAGTACGAACCCAGCAGGCCTTTGGTTTGACCCGCTTTCTCAATGTCCGGTTAGTCAAACTGACCGGCAGTTAGAACGAATTTGAGTGCCTCATGCTGTGTTTGAGGTAACCAGAGCAACAAACAGAACCGCTGCTTATTCTCCGTTCAAGCTGTAATCGCTGGATCGGGACTGATGGCATTATCGATATTTTTATCGATAGACCAACAGCTGGTTGTAGCACTTGCTTTGTTTAGTTTGTTAGTTGTTGTATCAAAATGCTTAGAATTCAAATTGGAAGAGGCAGGGTAACGAATAAATCAGGCAGGAGAGTACAGGGAGAGGCCTGATTACTTTTTTGATGTGTGTAAAGATAAATCTATTCCACGGTTTAAGTTGACAAAGTCTACATGTAAAATAATCAGGGCTGCAAAACCTCGAATAAATCTGGAGGGGCTTACTCCGGGGTTCGAATTAGCGAAAAATATTGGGTTCGGGTTTACGGATCGTGCTCGGAAGGTCGCTGAACCCAGGCTTAGGTTCGAAACGTGGTTCAGACATTATCAAGTGTACCAATTTGATTAGAAATCGCTGGAAGAATGTGATAACGGTGACTAGGATTGTTAACAGGAATCATGCATTGTTGTCTAAGCGCCAACTTATGGTGCCGCCAGTGGCAACTTCCTTATCACTTCCAGGTGACTTCTTTGGAGTCAGCTTACCTTGGGTATGTCGTGCAGGTAAAGAAGTATCCCCCGCTTTTGCAGTCCATCCATGGCAAGCAAGTTTATACAACTTTTTCGCATACAAATTACTAGTAATATTCAATAGCATTAATAAAACCATAACAAAAATACCAAATTCGTTGTCAGTGTCTGGTCACACTCACTATGAAGCGAGTGGAATTGATCGATATCGATATCGAAACTCTTGTTGAGAAAGCCAAATGCCTTAACCGCTGGTCATCGCGAGCAACAAACTTGCGAAATTTGACCTTATTAATCAAACAAAATGAATATCCAAATAAAGTTTTCAAATTTAACTGAATAACATGCAAAAAATATGAGTGAATACTTATAAAAACAAATGATTCAAGTCGAAATGGAATAGGTATACAAATTGACTAAACTAAGAAACGATTATCAAGACATTCCTTTTATGGAAAGTAGACTTATAATACTTATTTTTCCGACTTTGAATAGTGAAAATGAATCTCAAATTCTAAATTTGTCAACTTTCTTTATTAATTGCAAATCGAGTCTATTTCTCATTCTTTCGCTAAAGTCTTAGCAACAATAAAAATAATAATAAACACTTAATTAATCTAGAGTCTCCACAACAACAACAACAACAACACTACTGGCGCATGTATTAAACATTTCCGTTCAGTGTCAATGTTTCTCAAGCGCAATTCCGAGATACGTCGGCATACATATCAGACACTTCTACACACACACACACACACACACACATACAAATATTGTATGCACAAAGCACATTTCTAATTGAATTAAAGGCAAAAAAAAAAAATATAACGCCACATTCTCCTCCCCAGAAACAATTGAGTTTAATTGCTGGTCCAAGTGAGAGATTTAGTTCAACTCTCTAGACCAATTGAAAAGGCATCAAAAATATTAAACAAATCTAAATCGAGAATATTTTATGTATGTGTCTGTATCTTTTTTTGTTTTGGGCCAACAAAATGTCACTCATAAATTTAACCCGCCCACTCAGAAAAAGACATAAATATACATTAGAACAATTTGAAATAGACATTGATAAAGCAGCATTTAATCGCCAAACTTGGCAGGCATATTGGCCCAATGCATTTCCTTGTCAAATCTGGGAAAATGAACTTCTTTTGGTTTTTATTTTATTTGCTTTTTTATTAAGCTAAAATTTCAAACAAAGGCGCAAGAGAGTTCTGTGAATTGTAGCCGGAGTTTGATGTCGCAGCACATTAGGCGCTTTGCAACTCAATCAATACCCAAGTCCAAGGCGGCTTTAATGATGATCATGAAAAACAGCAGCAGCACAAAAACAAAAAAACAAAAAAAAAACGCTTGCCCTGGTCTGGCCTGGTCTGACTTGGCTGGCGTAATTAGTCTGCTGGCCGACACTTCTGTCTCTGTGCTGGCTGCTGGTGGCTACTGCTGCTGCTGTCGCTGCTGCTGCTGCTGCTGCTGACGGCGACGACGATGAGCGATGATGCGACCTCCCGTGTTGTTCGATTTCTGCGAAATCAAAGCGCGCCCAGCTGCACTTGGCCCCAGAATACGAGTATGCCCATTCAAGCGAACTGTGATTGATATCGTCATGCAGTGGAATGAAAACAAAAACAGCAAAAAAAAAAAAAAAGAAAATCAAACTAATACTGCGAGAGTACCACAGCAAAAATGTCAACAGATAAAAGACTAATTTCTGTAATCAGTGTGGAAAACAGAGCTGCAAACCAAATAAAATATTCGGATCTCCGGTACACTGGTTCGAACCCAAATTAACGAATGGTTAAGTTTCGGAAATTTAAGGTTCGAGGTTTTTGAGAGTAGGTTTTGGTTCGAACCTTGGTACAGTCCATGCTTAATACAACATTACTAATTTTTGTCGTCTATGTGTTTTTAAAACAGCATTCGACCTAAAAACTCCCCAAGTTGGATGGGAACCGAGTGGTTTTTGGGTCGGAATTGGTTAGTAGAAAACATGGAAATATTTAATATATAATTTACAGTTTAGAAAAAAACCATTTTCGTGATTTACATAGAAAAATATTACCAAAATAATGTTAGACTTGTGCTTTTGAGAATTATTCAAGAAGCTTCAGAGTCGAGGAGTTTTTATAAACAGAGACTGTTATGGGTAAGGAATTTATAAGGAAATCTAATCGTTTTGCCAGATTTTTTCAATCTCCTGCCCATTTTAGGAGGCAGTCGCACCAAATAACAGATGAAGTCGGTAGACAGAAGGTCAAATTTATGTATCCGTTTTCTTGAACCGAACCGAAATTTTGGATTCGGAACAGGTTCGGGTTCAGCATTAATTTCTAAAGAGGTTCGGTTCAAGGTTCGGCTCAAAGTAAAATAAAAGTCGGAATTCCGGGTTCGAACCGGTTCGGTTCAAAACCGGTTTGCAGCCCTGGTGGAAAACGCCTTACTTTGCCACCTACATTTGGGAACAGAAAAGAAGAAATCTTTGACTTCCTTGAGTCAAATTTTGTTTATACTCTTGATATAGATTCAAAAATATATCAAAGAAAATTCGAATTTCCGCAAGTCTTTGAGCACTTGAGAAAAACTATTTTTTTAGATGTAAGAAGATACAAAATATTTTCTAAGTATAAGAAAGGAAATGATGCAAGGACAGTAAAAAGGATGAAGTGTAAAATGAAGCGTAGTCGTCACTTAAATGAACTGGTTTTTATAAATACAAATTTTTTGAATTTTACCTTGTCTGGTACTAGATTTCGGGACCTCGGGGATACTTCAACATTTAAAGGCATGTTGGTGCCTTCCACTAACTCAAGCATTTGCGTGAGACACAGTAAAGAATGCAGTCAAATGCTAAACACTTAGCAATACGAATATCAGTTGTCCCTTATATACTTCGAATGCAGGGGATTCGTACTTTTGAATTACAAGCGGTGTGTGTTTTATATATTTTTCTTAATTTTAGAATGACTTTTTGATCTCTTTTCCTACATTTTTGATCTTAATTCTAAATTTTTGTCTCAAAAATTTTCAAAATGTGCTTACTTAAATTTAGGGCTTTGTACTAAATTCAAGAAACTTTGGAATGTAGGCAAAATCTGCCCTAAATTTTAGAAAGTTTTTAGAAAAAAATATAGAAATATAACCCTAAATTTAAAAACTAAAAGAGAAAGCTAAGATATCTTCCTCTGTGCTGATGTTTCTATGCACCGCTTAAATAATTTCAAAAATAAGTTTTTCCCCCAAACAAACCATTTTCCGACCGATCGTACGTAAGGGAGCTATATGATATAGGAAACCGATTTGAACAAAAATTTGTAGAATTAAGTGAAAGCATGTAAAACATACAAATACAAAAATGCAAAATGCCACCATTCGAAACAAACACGTTTTTCTAACTAAGACTGTTTTTCAGACTCATCTTTTGTATGGCAGCTATACCATACAGTTGTCCGATTTTCATCAAACTTGGCAAAATTATAAAAAAAAACAATAAAAACTAATGAATACAAAGTTTGAAAACGTTTCCATTGAAAAAAAAAAAGTTTTTCATACTAAAACTAGTTTTCCGACCGACTGTTCCTTTGGGAGCTATGAGATATAGTCATATGATCTGGTCGGTTTCGACATATTAGGAGAGAACCAAAAGAAGATAAAGCTTAGAAGTATTATAAGGATTTTCGTTCATTGTTCTGTTAAATTGGAAAACAAAGAATTGAAACTCCGTAGCCCAGAGCCTTCAACTTATCATCAAGCTGCTCATGAGCTAAGTCCTTCTGAGCGATATCTTAAGAACTCGAAAAAGAAACAAGGCGCAATTCCCCAAGGAACTTATTTTGTAATATGCCAAATTATTCATATGTTATTCTTATTTCAGAAACTCGTATCTTTTTAGAATGATACAGCAACTTATTATTAATAATTCTAGTTATAACTTTGTTGAATTTACTTTCTCAATGTTCAGTTAGTCTAATTGAAGGCTAGCCGAAAATCACAAAACCGGAGGAACAAACTTAACAGCAGCTCTTGTTTGCTTACAAGTTTTAACCGCAAATCCTTCAGCTTCAGTTTAATGAAGTACTTTTAATGCCAGTTGTTGGTCATCGACTAATACTCCCTTTTCCCAGACACTCTGTACAGGGTATTCCATTTCAAATTGTCTCTTATACCTTCCCGGACTAAATACCCCCTTTTGACCCTCTTAATGGAGTCTTTACCAGCTTGGTCAACATTTTAATTAAGTTAAATTGTTGCATAACAGTAAAATATAAATGTAAAACCCATATTTACCAAATATCTAAAGCTTTTTCAACTCAAGACTCTTAACCTGCCCCATAATTTAATAACAACAAGCGAAAAAAAGAAAAACGAACAAAAAATCTCGAACAATAAAAAATTGGTACTTGAAATTTGAAATGTTTGCTTATGTTTTTTTAAGTTGTCTGCTTTGGGGAGCAAAAAAGCGACAATTTCTAGAGAAGGAGAGAGAGAGAGAGAGACAGAGAACGACTGAGATACTTCCCCAGGCCTACAGACTGAGACTGATTTATGTTGAAACTTAAGCCTGACAACGGATTAGTTGCTTATTTAAGAGTATGAGGTGAGTGTAGACCAGTCTCCAGGCAACCAGGCCAGGCAGCTGCGTCCATTAGCCCAAAACAGATAATGAAACTGGCCACAGCAGGGAAAAGTTTAGCTCTTAGGGCAAAATATTTTGTGCGATTTTCTCTTTTACACTACTAACACAGTTTTTTATGTACATTTTGATTTGTTTGCAGGCTCAATCGAATCGGAGGATCTGTCGCTGGAGCCTCAAATTGTGTCAGTGTCCAGTCCAGTATTGTCCGCGTGCAGTCCATTGAAGGAGGAGCGTAGTACGCCGCCAGCATTGACCATTGTTAAGGAAGAAACAAGTAATAATAGTTGTAATATGTATACTCAACACAACAACAACAACAACAACACATCAACAACAACAACAACCAAACAACAAGCCACAAGTGAAAACAACAACAACAACAACAACACAGAGCGCGTTAGCTCACCACACCAACAACAGCAACAGCTACATAACAGCCACAACACGAATACAAATTGCCATCACAGTCATCAGCAGCAACAGCAACAACAACAACAACAACAGCAACACATGAGCTCCCCGCAATATCAGCAACAACCACAACAACACCAAATATTACACCAACAAATGCCACATCATCATCATCACCATCATCATCATCACCATCAACACCAACAACAACACAGTCACCTACAGCAACAGCAACATCAGCAACACCAACAACACCAGCAACAACACTATCAACAACATGCCCTACAACAACAACAACAACAACAGCAACCTGGCAAAATCTCATATCGTGGCATTTTCACCACCACAGGCAACGCCATCAACAGCAACAGCATGAACCAGCAGCAGCAGCAACAGCAGCAGCAACTTGCCTCCCCCCAGCTAAATGTCAGTCTGTCTGGTCAGATGTCTCCACCCTCGAATAGCCTCGGCAATAGCTGGGGTCTACCCAGTCCCGACAAATCACTCTTCCAGCCACCCATGTTCAGTCTGCCCGCTCAATATGCCATGCAACAACAACAACAGCAGCAGCAGCCACAACAGCCACAGCAACAACAGCAATCGATCACGCCCACCGCCTATGACGAAGGTCGAGCGGCAGCGGCAGCAGCAGCCGCCGCTGCAGCTCAACATGCAGAGCTACTGGGTCTTACCATGGATTGCACCCCACTGTTGCTGAAGCCAGCTGCCCCGCCCAGCTATGCGGCCACCTCATCAGCAGCAGGATTTGCCAGCCTGGCGGAGCTGCAAAGCAGTCACGAGCAGCAGCAATATGCAGTACGCAGTCAACTGTCGGCACCCAAATATCAATGGTTGGACTCACCAGCGGATTATGCAGCGCAGCAGCAACAACAACAGCAGCAGCAGCAGCAACAGCAACAACAGGTACAACAGCAACAGCAGACTCTGGTGCTGCCCGGACCCACATCATCGGCCAGCTCTAGCAATGCCGCTTTGGGTGTGCTCATACCCAAACAGGAAAGCTATCCGGAAGCCAGTTCAAATGGTACCGGCTACTCGGCAGCATCCGGCAGCAGTGCGGCAGCAGCAGCAGCTGCGGCTGCGGTCCAATTGGCCGAGTATAGTCCCTCCACCAGCAAGGGACACGAGATACTGTCACAGGTCTATCAGCAGAGCAGCATGCCACTGAAATTGGTGCCCGTGAAGCCACGTAAATATCCAAATCGACCCAGCAAAACGCCAGTACATGAGCGTCCCTATGCCTGCCCCGTAGAGAACTGCGATCGACGATTCTCGCGTTCCGATGAGCTAACCCGCCATATACGCATACACACGGGACAGAAGCCGTTCCAGTGTCGCATCTGCATGCGTAGCTTTAGTCGCAGCGATCACCTGACCACCCATATACGCACCCACACGGGAGAGAAACCCTTCAGTTGTGATATATGTGGTAGAAAATTTGCACGCTCCGATGAGAAGAAACGTCATGCCAAGGTGCATCTAAAGCAGCGCATTAAGAAGGAGGGTAAGGCCAGTCGAAGTGAGCAACAGCAGCAGCAGCAGCAACAGCAGCAACAGCAGCAACAACAGCAACAGCAGCAACAGCAACAACAGCAGCTCCAACAGCAGCAGCAACAGCAACATCATCTCCAGCAGCAACAACAATATCAGCATGCCCACCCACATCATCATCTGCTGCAGGCAGCCGATTTGGCCATAGTCACCACAAGTGCAACCAGCATGTAGACCTTAGAGAATTCAACATCATCGTTTGATTCCCATGTGCCATATCCGGAGCTAGAGCATATGGTCTTCCCCCTGGAATTGACCTCAGACTATGGCACACTGTCGCCCCTGACCAGCCCCTTGCAGTTCAATTATGTTTTCGTAAGTCAGGATGCGGCCAGTCAGCCGCCATTCTTCTATCAGGATGGGGAATCAAACGATGATGCTGAATTGTGCATACAATAAATATGTAACTAAAAAAACCTAGTGGTAATTCTTGGGTTGTAAAAAAAAAAGTAAATATATAAAAATATATATATACATGAATATATATATATATATATGCAAGACATTAAATCTTACACACACGAAAAGTTACTAACAATACAAAAAAAAAACACAAAAACAAAAGGAAAAACAAACTAAACACATATATAAATAATTAACTTATGTCTCTAATACTGTGATCTCATGTGTAATAATTATTAATTTTAATTTCTTTAATATTTTCAAACTTTTTGCATAGCTAATGTTCATTTTTAACACACTAATTTATTATGAAGTTAAGCATTTTAATATTAATATTAACTTATTCATTATCTTACACACACACAACAAATTTTTGTAGATTTTAATTGATAGACCTTAAAGAAAACAAAGCAAAAACAATACACAAACAAAAAAAAAACATAGATATTATCGGTCCGACCGATTTTGTTATACACTTGCAGAGTATTGAACGGTCTTGCTAAAAGGTGCTGGGTAGATTCGTTTCGTTTACAGTTTTTTGAGAGAGCTGAAATCGACGAAGAGAACATAGTTTACGTTTATGATGCATAATCGATATATATTTGGGCTGAGTAGTGCAATACTCCTTCTTTTGTGGAATTCTTTGGATCTTTTTGAAGTCGAATATATGAAAAAAAAAATATTTTTGTTGTATCATTTTGATCTTCAATTTGATCAATTTGATCTTTTTTATAACCTTTTAAATATCCAATTGATCTGAATATCGTATCCCTGGAATCTGTTTATAATATTTATTTGAACTTACAGTCATATCCTATGGATATGTTAATAATATCCTTTTGATCTGAATTACATCTCCTTTGGATCTTTTATTAAGATCATTTCTAAGAAAAAATAAACAAAAAACAGCATAATAATGTTTATAAACTTAGGGTCGATTAAACATATTCTAAATAGCTTCTTTGTGTCAGATATACCCAACATGTAGGATCGATAGCACTATCTGTGAAATATGCTTATATATAACAGGGCAAATTGTTAATCTGACACATAGCGACTATCTAGAAGATCGAAACTGCTTCTTATTCTGTGAAAATAATTGTCAAAATTGACCACTTCAAATTTTTAATTACTAAATTTAGGGTCGTTTTCACAACTCCTAAATAGCTGCTATGTTTCAGATAAACTAAGATTTTGCTCTATTTTTTTCTTAGATTTATGTGAAAGATCTATGTGGAAGATCAGAAATCGACCCTTAATGGGTTATGCTTATCTTTTGTTGCAGTGTTCCCTATGCCGAAAACACTCGGCAATTCACACCGAATGCTGGCCGAAGTAATGCATCAGTGAGAGTCAGAGAGAGACAGAGAGCCTCTCTTCTTGGTGAACACTGCTTAAATGCTTACGCGCTAATTTGTGCGCTCTCTTCTGTTTTTCTTTATGCTTCCAATGAAGCAGCCGGCAAGACGATGTTGAAATTTCAAAGGTCATACTTTACTGTGTGATTATTGAGTTATCAAAGTTTAATAACAAAATTCGATACTTTAAGAACTGAAATTTAAAAAAAAAAATTGATTTTTTCAAGGTGTATATCTTCCCTTAGGCAAAATTAGAGCAATCCGATATAATTTAGATAGTTTTAGTGCAAAAAGGAAATTGATCTTAATTCTTCAGTCAAATAATCTGATTAAAGTAAAAAGGATATTACAAAATTTGGCTCTTTCAATGGATGTTTCGAAAGTAGGGGAATCTTTTTTTTCTTTGAACTTGCAATTCCAAAGGATTTGCGAAATGCAAGTAAAGCTAAATAGCAACCAGGCGATATACAACCTATTTTAAAGCAATTTCATGAATTTGGAATCACTTTATATGAAAAAGTTTAAGTTTATTTCAATGGAATGTCAGTTCTTGCTAATGTAACAAAGCGTAAAAATCTTACCTATATAATGCTAAAACAAGTTGGGAATTTGTAATTTTCTTCCCAGTGACCCCCCTCCTCTGCCAGTGTATCAATATAATCACAATTAAACAAACTCTTAGCATATCATTTTCGTTTATCAAATTTAAGCACACATTTGAAACAAAATTCACAAATTGTACTTCCTTAATTGATTTGAAATCAACACAACATACAAAATTGGAAATTTTATATATCTATAAATATTATTATTATTTAATTTTTAATTCATTTAGTTCTTAATTTCGTTTGTTAAGTTAAAAAAAAAAAACAAAAACAAAAAACCACTTTTTATATAAATTAGCTCAGTTTATTTTTCAAAAATATATAACATTTAAAAACAAACAACCACATTTCTTCTTATTATTTTCGTCCCAAAAAAAAAAACAAAAACAAAAAAAGGTGCATCCGATGGTTTCGGTTCCGTTAGGTGAAGCCAAATTCTAGCCTTAAGATTATAACGAACGTAAAATACAAAGAAAACTAAAATGGAATTTTTGTGCCACTTAAGCAACGATAGCTGAATAAACGAAATGGTTTTGAGAAAGTGTTTAGATTAGATCTATTTTAGGGCAAAAGAAATGTTTCGGCATATTTTGCATAGCCGCTAAATTGAGACACAAAATTTAGGATAAGTGCAAATGGCATCAAAAATGGATCTATATTTGTATGGCTTTGAGTGCAAATTCAATAAAAATAAAAACTTTTTAGGTACAATTATATATTATATATTCTATATAAAATCATATATTATATATAAAAATATATATATATATTTGTTATGTGTTAAGCTAATGACAAAAGAAAACAGGAAAATAATTTAAACTACAAAAAAAATGTGTGAAACTTATGTGCCATCAAGAAATTGCAAAAATTTAAACCAAAAACTGTAGACAAAATATAAAAAAAAAAAAGAAAACTCTTAAGAAATGGTAAAAGTAATACACTTACACTACACTTCACCTGACCGGAAAGTTTTTCACACCTGTTCAACAATTTATTTACATTTTTGTCAACTTTTGAAGCTTGTCATGTTTTTTTTTATTTTTTAAAAGTTTTTTCTATTAAGCATATTTTTTTAACAAAAGAAGGCTATTTACACTCTTTGTTGAACCCGGAACAAGGGTGTCATTTGTTGCCCGCTGTTCGATCTGACCTACATTTATTTTCTGGCAACATTTGGGACTCATTTTAGAAACATTATGAAAAATACTTGATGTAATTTTCTTAAATTTTTCTAACAATGTATACTTCTAGCAGTGGAGTACGCAGCAAGAGGGCGGGTTTTGCGGTTTAAAACCTACTTTGAATATATACTTACATGCTAAATATTACACAAAAGAATGAAAAATCCTACGTACGCCACTGACTTCTGGTAACATAAGCTTCTTTTAGGAACAAAAATATTCGTCAAACGTTTTAGCAGGCTCCCAGGTCAAGAAGATTTTGTTTGTTTAAATCTTTAAAATAAGACACACTCATTCATCGCATAGGACCAGTCTTCTTCCTGTCTTCAGTAGTCCTTGTCCATTCATTGGACAACAGCAGCGACCTCCCCTCCTCCTTATTGGGGTTTGAAGGCATCAAAAGTGCGAAACCGACAATAAAAGACAAATAGAGTTTGACAGAAGCCTTTGTATTAGTAGTTTGACACGTGTAGAACAAAGTCTTCTTAATGTTCGTTGGAAGTGCAGGATCGTATCTCCTTTAAAATAGATAATATTGCTGGAAAATGCCTTATATCTTATATTTCTTAGACTATCATCAAAATTTAAAAAACGGACAAGATGCATATGCTGATCAAGTATATGTATACTTTACAGAGACGGAATGGTTTGAATCTCGCTGTTACATACAGTAGGGAAGTATTAAATCGGGCAAATGCATCATTTTTGAGATAAATTATATGGTAGTTGAATGAGATTTCAGCGTTTTACACGGTGAAGCAAACTTCGTGAAGTTCTCTGAAAATGCGACAGAATCAGGTGAGATTCTTAAACTTTCCCTTATGAAATGTATTCATGTTGCCTTAAACGAAGTTGATGAAGTTTGCTTCACCGTGTAAATCTAGTCTAAGTGAATTGTGTTGGAAGCCCAGGTTCTGTGAGGTCACAAAATACTTGAGTTTTAATTAAGCGCTTCTTTCTGTTGTTACTGCAGCAACGAAGTTCATCCTGGGCATATACTTTCGCTGTCACAGAGTATAACTCATACGAACTAGACCTACATTCTTACTTGATATTACATAGGACAGTGGCCTATACAGGATTTTTCTATGGGGGGTATTAGGAAAATGTTCTTTCCTCACTATTTCCTTAGTCTTGTATTTAGTCTTTATTTTCTATGGGGGGTATTAGGAAAATGTTCTTTCCTCACTATTTCCTTAGTCTTGTATTTAGCATGTATAGATTTGTTCATTGGGAAGATTCAGTCGAACTTGACCAACTTTCTTTCTTGATATTACATAGGGCAGTGGCGTATGCAGGTATTTTGTAAGGGGGTTTTTAGACAAATTTTCTGTGACCCCTATTTTCTTAGATTTCAGTGGGGAGACGAGGCTAAAAAAATATGCATCAGATGGGTTTTACAATCAATTTGGACAACAAAAAATCCTAAGGAGCGTCTGCAACCTTCTAAGATTCATTGCAAGCCTGTGTTATTCAATAGATATTTTAAAACTCACTAAAAATAGCTATTATAGTAAATACTTATCCAGTTTAACAAATAAACTATAGGTGAGCTGTGGCTCTTGTTAAATCAAAATTTGTAAGAATAGCAAGCTGTTCTGATAAGCAGAGCAGAGTTTGCAAGTACCACAGCTATCAGTTGTCTGCTTGTGCGCCCTGGCGCCAGTACTGCAGGCAGTTTGATTTTGTTTTTAACTCAGAAGTAACGCAATTACTTTTCTCTGGACTTAATGATTTAATTTCAGCAATTGCACAATCCTAGACATTATTCAGAAGACCAAAAAAAAAAATTCTTCACCATAAAAAAAAAATTATAACCCCTTCGGCATCAACTCCAAGCCAAGGCGGTGACTAAAATGGGCAATTTTTGGAATGTCCAATATATTTAACAAAAAATTGTTGCACTGCAGCAGTATTTCTCATACAAACTCTTTTGTGTCATTAATTTTATTAAAGTTAAAGTTAAGTTGATTCAACAATTAATTAATTTTTATGTCAAAACTAAAAGAATTAGTTTTTTTTTTCGGTCAGGTCTCAACACACTGAAACAAAACAAACTTGATTAGATATTAATGGAAAAATTTTGAATTTTTGAACGTTGTGATTTATATGGTTCACTTTTAATGCATGATTCAATGTTAAAAACAATTTATTATTCTACAAATTTGAACGAAAAAAAAAAAACTAAGTGAAAATAAATATAAATATCTAAGAACTATATCGCCTAAACTTAAAATGGCTTATGGACAGTTTTTCTTCCATAAATATTCACCCTGAAAAAAATGAAAAAAGAAAACTCATTGGGATAAATGTATTTATTGATGCATTATTAGCTAGACAAATTATTTATATATATATATATATATATATATATATATATACGGGAGGAGGGAGATTTATGCTCAATATCGCAGCTTTGCTAAATTTGTTCGTTGTTTTTTAGGTGTGTGTGTGTGTGTGTGTTCTCTTTTTGATGTGCACATCATTAATTATGTATGTATGTTTGCATGTATGTACGTAGTACTTAAGCAGCTCTCAATTCTATCTCTAATTTTCAAAGACTGTCTTTGTGTTAACACTAAGCATTCGACTCTAAGTTCAGTAATGTAGACACGGAGCTTTTCCACCCCTCAAATCCAAAAATGAACAAATATCAACTCAGTTTTTCTATAACTCTACACATAAATGATATCCCTAAGCGTAAGTGTATATTTTATGTCACCCTTAACTAACCCCATACCATACATACTTAGTATTACAATTTGGCAACCAAAAAACTTTTTGAACAAATAAAATGGAAAATTTCAAATTGAATCCCCCTGCCATCCGACTTTTTCTGGTCATATAAATTACATTGGTATGCGTATCCATGAAGGAGAGGGAGGACTGGACCAACGAAATGCAGGCCTCAATAAAAAGCGCAATAAAATTCACAATAATAGCCAAAGCGGAGCAGGAGACGACGGCGACGACGCCGACGATATATGCCAGCACTCAAAACTAATGAAATGTTCCAAAGTCAAAACGATTGCAACCACACGCGCTGGAAAGTCGACTGACCAGCTCACCTGCGTTCGCTGCTCTACTCCATCTCCAGCTCCAGCTCCAACTCCAGCTTTGACTCTAGCCGTGGCTCTGCCACCAGCGACAGGCGCATGTCGGAGTCACAAAATTCTTCAGTTTTTCCAGTCAATGTATGTGTGCATAAAGACAAGCAGCCAAAGAATCGGGCCTGGGTTTTGGTCTAAAAGTTATGAGCGCAATTCTATCGTAAAAATGTTAAAGTGGGTCTAAGTCAGGTAACAAAGGCAATGAAGTTGGAATACTCTAAGGATTCTGGTTTTTTTTTTTTTTTTTGAATTATTAAAAAAACTAATTAAATGCAAAACACACAAACTTTTTACATGTCTTTTTATGATGCTCGACATTAGAGCAGTAGAAAATGTAAAACATATGAGAAAATAAATCTGCTTCAACAAAATTACTGTCGCCACAGTGCTCTTGACTTTGGGTAGAGGCCAAGAAATTTTCAGTTTAGACAATCTGATGGAATTTTTGTATTTTCCACCATTTTAGGACTTTGCTTGACATCTTTTGCAAAACACCTAGATAAGTTATTCCAAAAGAGATGAGTAAAGGAATCTTATCACTTTTTTGGTAAGTTTGCACAGGATTTCGAAATTTATCGGTTCTCAAAAACGATATGGATATTTCTCACGGAAGGAAAATCGTTTTATCGATTCCAGAATCAATTTTTTGTAGTCATAATAATGGAATATCAGATTCGCATCATTCTCCGAAGGATACAGAATGCGTAGTCAGTTTAAACCGAGCTTACTTACAGCCTTTAGCTTAAATGAAGTATTTCATATTCATCGTTTGGATTTCGAGACGGTGCTGAAAGTCGTTTAGTTCTCTTTAGATAGGTCTGAACTCAATCTAAAAAATGTTGGTATCCCCCTGAATTCAATATTTTAAAATATCAGCTTATGAAAGCTTCCCAAGGCTGTGAACCATCCAGATTGATTTCAATATTACGAGCAGAAGTGTGCAAGCCATTTCTCAAGCACCTGAGTTTTGCTAGCTGGGTCTTTCGCTAGAATATCAAAGACCTTGGAAGTGGACATGGAATCAAAATATGGTTTATGGCCGGTTTAAAAAGGTACATTTCGAACTATTTCAATGTCATCATTCTTTTATCTATACTTCTATCACTCTTAAGCGAAGCCCGTTCAACTCTTAAATAAGGTACACAATATTTTTAGCTGAAGTCTAATTAGGTCTAAAGTAAACTCAAATAAACTCTTAAAACTAAACAAGAGTACACCAAAACAGCTAACAAATGTGGCTCGTTTAAGCCCGTTAAACCGAGCCATGAGCTTCATATAGCCAATTCGTTTTTAAACATGACCGAGACCGTTTCTCGAAGAAGGCTGGAAAAAAACAATGACCAAAATGCCATTACTTTAGGTCAGAAATATACCATCCCTTCATTACAAAGGTGTTAAAACCACTTGAGAATTATAAGAACACACTTTTCGAGTTTACAGCTTACATTGTAAAGATTTTGTATACTCTGTACCGATGGTACATACATAGAGTATTACAAGTTTGTGCAAAAGTATGTAACAGCCAGAAGGAAGCATCTCCGACCCAATAACGTATATATATTCTTGATCAGCATCAACAGCCGAGTCGATATAATCATCTCCGTCTGTCTGTCCATATGAACGCACAAATGTCGGAGATAGTAAGAGATAGAGGTTTGAGGTGTATGGGACAAAAACTTCATATATCTGCAAGCAGATCAAGTTTTTTTTTCAATTTTGGCCCCCTCCAGCCCCCGCAATTTAGAAAAACCGTAATATCTCCCACAGTTTTAAAGATTGATGGTTTGTACCTTCTAAACATATTTAGTTATTTAGTTAACTTATCGATTCGCCAAAAGAAAAGTGAAGATCGGATTAGCGGCTGTCGAGCTGTGATCAAAAGACTGTGCGCTGCTGCAGCGCAGTAGCAGCGCTGCTTTCATCTGCTACTGAAGCATTAAACTTTATTTCGTTGGTACAGATTATGTTATAGTTCGGATTGACCGACTTTCTTAGTTGGCTTTGTATACTATCTAAGATATTTTTGTATTAAATTAAGAATTAAGTACGTAAGTTCTTAATTCAAGAACTGTTGTTTTTTCATTTCAATTATATTAACAGTAGTTTTTCGATCTTAGATTGCTTCGTACATAAATTAAGAGCTTCCGAGAACCAAACTTACATGAAAATTTTAAGAACAAACGGTATAAATCAAATCAAATGAATTCTAAAAAACTATATAGAACTTCGTTTGTAATTTAAGAACTTGTAATTTGAGTTTCAAGTGGTATAAATCAACCCAGACTTATACTTGAAAGTATCTAAAAATTTTCTTATATTTAGAAGTTATAGACTCATAAAAATTACTCTCTCTCTTCATTGTAAGAACGAATTGTACTACAAGTAAGCACGTATTTTTTGTCCTTTAAGAACGACATGTTCTTAATTTGATGAAAGTACTCTTCATGGAAGAATTTCATGCTTAAAGGTCGCTTTTGGTGCTGTTAGTAAGCATATCCATTAAATTCTAAAACCAAAACGATATACTTTTTCTTAATGCTGCATGTACTTACCACATAATCCAAGAACTTCATTCTCAAAAAGGGTATTCAAATGCAAAATGCTTTCACGGCTGCTGCTGCTGCTACAGGCGGCTGCGTTGCCACAGTTAAGGTTCTCTCTCTCTCTCTCTCTCTCTCTCGTTACGAAACTAGAAATTCTTGTCTTCGCAGCAATCATCATCGAATAGGCGAAGTTGGTGGTGGAGCCAGCCGAACGGTGGGGGGTAACTGAAAACTGGAGCTGGAGGTCCGCTTGTGATTTGTGTGCTTGCGGTACAATTTGAGCCGCGAGCTGTGGCTACCAATGGCCAGTTACCCAGTCCTCGGTGCCGTTCCGAGCTTATGACAGGCGCAAACAAAATTATTTCACTCAGCCCACCCTCTCCCTCACCCCACCATTCGGCTGATGAACTGTCTCAGTCCTCCATGCACCGTGTGTGGATGTCGCCTTAAGTGCGCCTATTTGACATGTTTAGGTGTTTAGATGGCATGCCAAGATATGCTCCAAAATTGATTTCGATTTGATAAGTTAAACTATTCAGGTTTGTCATTCCGGTAGTCGCCGTATATAGCCTATATTATTGGTCAGCTATCGCTTGGCCTGATAAGGGAGAGCTTAGACGGAAACACAGAAACAGAGAGAGAGAGAGAAAAAGAAAAAGGGGGAGAGAGTTAAAGGCGTCACAGCTGATGATGAGTACCGAAAACCGGACTCGCACACCAAAACTCAAATGGAATGTCATGCAAGCAATCTGGCTGGAGCCTTGGCTTAATATCTTTGCTTAACTGCTAATGAGTTGCCGTTAGTGATTTATTTTGTAAATAAATAGAATTGCTGGCAGTTACCAGAAGTCAACTTTGCATGCCACATGCAACTGAGACTGCCACAGAAGGAGTCATTTCGGTTTTTTTGGGTTAAAGACTTGGGGGAAGCGACACGAGTAGGCTGCCACAGATTCATCACACACATCAAATGTGGTACAAAATTGAGTCATTTTATGGAAGGCTTCCGTAATTCCGAAATAGGTGTAGTAAAGTAAAAAACCATTAGAATATAAGTCTTGAGTAATGTTCGTCAAGAAGTAAAAATAAATATCAGCCAAATTATTGTAAAATTAATGCCGCAAAGCAAACTGTAAAGCTATCTCATAGCACATCTGTAAACCACTAAACTATTTATAAAAAAAAAATGTAATTATTATTGCGCGCATTTGCACATTTGCAAGCCTTTAGTTTCAGGGACTCGGAACTTAAAGACTGACCTTGTGAATTTTTATAATAAAATTTTATTTCTTATGAGAAAGAAACTTTATTTTATTCAGCCACTGCATCATCAACATTCATACACAGAATAATATATTGATATGATCAGGTGTTCAGTGTTATATTTTCTCATATCAATCACTATGAAATGAACTGTTCGAAAATATCAAATTTATATTTTAAGATCATTTTGATATTTTATAATATCATTTTGTCACCAAACATAAAAAATTGATTAGAAATAACAAATTAATCATCCCATACAAATCTTGCACTTCACTCTGCATTTTTGTCTAAATATTAAACATTATTTTACAGAATAAGTCAACTAAAAATATATAATTTTAATTTATTTTACCTCATCTTGACTACGGATCGAACTCAATTGCTGTGGGTCTATTGGCTGAAGAGTACCATCTCGGAAGGCCATGAAATAGCGCATTAAGCCATCATAAATTTAGTTTTTCATACAAATCCTTCGTTAAAGAAATCCAAGACTTTAGGTTCGACCTCTTCTGGAGGAACCCTAACCAATTGTCCCATCCCAGTTCATGTTTACTAAATTTTGTAAATTCAAATTTGTCTTGAACCCTTAACAACTAAGGTAAAGTTGTTGTCGCTATGTGTTGCTAGTATAAAAGTACCCAGAGGACGCGAACCTAGGGTTTAGTTGATAAAATGAGTATGAGGTGATGCTGACATAAGTCCCTTCTATCAGAATTTAATGATCTCATACAGGGGTTTTTCGAAAAGTTTAATAATATCTTACTGTGTTAAATATCAAATTAACCAGCTCAGATCAAATTTAAATTGACATTTTGTATTCCCTGTTTTCCGCGGTTGAAGAGCATATTATACACAGTAGGGCTTGACCGACTTTCTAGCTATTTTGATATGAAACTATTTCTTAGTTTTAACATAAATGTTCGACTTCGACTTTATTAAGTGATAATATTTAAATATTAAGCAAGCCGCATAATGTCAAAGCTATTGAAGGTGTTGGAAGTTGTTCGGAACTATTCCCCCACCACCCCACTGATCACACGATTCAGTCGCGTAGATAGCTTTTTTCTATAGGGCAGATGAGGTTTAAGTTTTAGAAATGTTTCCCTTAAATCTGATATATTAGTTTGTCATTTATAAAAAAATAATTTGTTTAAAACTGAAATGTAAAGTTTTCTTTATTTGCCGCTCTGTTTATCTCAAAACTCAAACCCTAGAACTGCGACTTTTTAGCTATTGAACCCCCTATGTCCCACATTCTTACCCCACTACTACGATCTCTTGAGGACACTTACCCATTTTCCATGGTATTCTGACCTATTCTAATTGCCCGGAATTCGTACCTTCTAAAACTCGGTCATAAACTAGTCGAAGTTTGGGTCACTGATTCTATTGTGGTCACTGTTTTGGACATTGTTTTGGAAAATTTTATACCAATGTTTGGTTACTCTTTTAGTCACTGGTCAATGTTGAGGTCACTGTGTTGGTCATTGTTTTGGTCACTGTTTTGGTCACTGATTTGATCACTGATTTGGTCACTGTGTTGGTCTTTGTTTTCGGCATTACATACTTCACTGTTTTGGTCATTGTTTGGACACTGTTTTGGTAATTTTTTCGTTCACTTCGTTTCTTACTGTTTTGGTCACTGTTTTGATTACAGTTTAGGTCATTGTTTGATCAGTGTTTTGGTCACGGTTTTGGAAACTATTTGCTGCACTGTTCTGCTCACTGTGTTGGTCACTGTTTTGGTCACTGCATTGGTCACTGATTTGGTGACTGCTTTCTGCACTGTATTCTTCACTATTTTGGTCATTGTTTTGACACTGTTTTGGTCACTCTTTCGTCCCCTTTTTCTCACTGCTGTGGTCACTGTTTGCACAATGATGTAGTCTTTGTTTGGTCACTGCTTGGTAACTGTTTTGGTCACTGTTTTGTTTACTTTCTGGTTCACTGTCTTGGTCACTGCTTTGTTCGCTGTTTGTTCACGGTTTTGGTCACAGTTTTGGTAGCTATTTTGGTCACTGTTTGGACAGTGGTTTAGTCACTGTTTGGACAGTGCTTTAGTCACTGTTTGGACAGTAGTTTAGTCACTGTTTGGACAGTGGTTTAGTCACTGTTTGGACAGTGCTTTAGTCACTGTTTGGACAGTGGTTTAGTCACTGTTTGGACAGTGCTTTAGTCACTGTTTGGACAGTGCTTTAGTCACTGTTTGGACAGTGCTTTAGTCACTGTTTGGACAGTGCTTTAGTCACTGTTTGGCCATTGATATGGTCACTGTGTTGATCACTGTTTTGGTCACTGTCGGAGAATTGTTTTGGTCACTGTTTTCATCACTGTTTCGGACACTGTTTTGATCTTTGCTTGGACAGTAATATGGTCACAGTGTTGTTCACTGCTTTGGTCACTGTTTGTTAACTGATTTGGTCACTGTATTGGTCGCTGTTTGAAAGAAAAATAAATCTTTTGAAGAGACCACATTTTTCTCGTTTTATAAGCTGCATAGATTTATAATAAGGGTGTTCTAGTGACCTATAAAAACAGATTTGGTGTTGATCTAAATATATATTTAAGTAGAAAAAGGTTTTTCGGGCTATATCATACACTTCCCAGGGCCGCTTCTCTTTCTTCAACATTTCAGAGACTCACAGCTTCAAAAGGGTATAAAAATGTCGTCATTTTTGTAGCTCTTCTTGCACTTGGAGGTTCAGCACTTGGCCTTTTCAACTGGATTTTGCATTGAAATTAATTAATGGCTGGTTCAATTAAAATTGCAACATGCCGTTGAACAGAAATTTTTATTTGCTAAAATCCTTGTCCCTGGGCAGCTACCATGTAAAAGTTGTAGCTACAACTTGCGTGCGAGGTTCGCTGATGAGCCGGAACAACAGGCACGGCGGTCACAGCAAGCATCGTCCAGCAACATGTGTTGGTCACAGCTAATCTGCCTGGGACCGATGTGGCTGTGTGTGTGTGTGTCCTTAGGCCGGAGAATCAATTTAGGTTTTCTCTTTGCACTCACGTCCTTGGCAATGGAAAATTGCTGTTCAATTAATTGTGGGCATGTTGTTGTTTTTCCCTACACACTCGGCCAGGTGACAGGAATTATAATAACTTGGCTGGCCAAACTCTTTTCGAGCTGGAACACTTATCGGCGACCATTTAGCTAGAAATTTATATTCGACTTTTGTTTTGGAAAACCAATTAGTTTGCTCCGGACCACACACATTTACACAAATTAACATTTCTTTACAAATTCCCCAACGGTATTTAATGTAAAAGCTTAAGAAAGATAACAAAATTTGAGGTAATTATCACACAACATACCAAAACAAAACTATACAAACGAAAAATTAGCATATAAATTGTCGACCGATAAGAAGCCGAAAATGGTGCACTTATTGACAACTTTAACGAGTCGACTGTTCACGAAACAGAAAAAACCAAGAATGCTTTTGGGTCAACCAGCATAATCAACCTGTTGGCGACCCTTTTCTCTCATCTGGTGGTCATCATGGGGGCCGTCATATACAATAAAATGTCATGCAAATTGATGAACCTGCTCCCACACCCAACAATCAACAACAACCGCACAGACTGCTTGATTAACTGCCTCCAAGACAAATTCCAAATATCAAATTAAACGCTTGACTGATCGCTGGGAACTCTCGATATACATATATTCAAAATGAGAGCAACAAGTGGCAGCTGTTGAGGCAATCCAAATTTATGATTCCATTGTCTCTCAACCAAATTGAACGCTTCAATTGCTGCTCAGCCCTCCACCTGGACAAGAACAACAGCATAAAAACATAAAAACTTTTATGCGCATTCCTCACAACACTCAGACACACGGCGACAGCGAAAAAGATCAAAACATGACAATAAAAATCAGGACCCTGAAACGGGTCCAGCCAAGATCAGGCCAGAGCACAGCCAGGGTCGTCGTTGGTCGTGTGCCTGTTTCTTAACGCCAAAAGTGTGACATATAATTTTGAAAATGACAACCAACAACCAAAACGAAGACGACGACTTCGACGATCAACGACAAAAGCCATAACAACAATTCAACAGCGAGAATGTCACCAAGAGAGACTCCGCGAGACACGCCAAAGGGTCCAGGTAGATCCACCAACCTGACCATTTACTTTACGACTGCCGTGTGCCGTTTGTGATGTTCCTTTTAATTTTATGCTCCTCTTTTGCGTCTCATTTACAAATTTTGAGTGTGGATGCCTTAAGGGCCAACCAAGAAGGGGGTGGGGAGAAATGCAACTGAGGAAAATGATTTTCAGTTGGTTTTTTTTTTTTCAAAGAAAATTAACACTAAATACGGGAGAAGTTTAAAAAAACTTTTCAGAAAATACTTAGCTAGAATATGGAAATAATAAAAAATCAGAAAGATAGATGGTCGTCAACCAAGACAAGACAACTTTTTCATACAAATTTGATCTTCATTTAACTTTTCTAAGGTCCAGTTTTAAGCCCAGTTTCAAGCCTTGGTCCTTACGTAAGAACTTACGTAAGAACTTACGTAAGAACGGCTCCGAATTAACTTACGGATCTTTATTGACACTGGCCGATATAATAGCTATTTTGTTTATGTTAGACATACTTCGCTCACGGGATGGTGGATAAATGTGCAATAAAGTGAAACTGGTTCGAAATTGGTTCACATTAGCTCACCTGTTTGGTGGATCGATTATGACGACCATAAAATGGACATCATTTGCGAAACAAATTTTGATAATAATATTCAATGAATTCCAAGCGCTGTTCTTTTATTTGTCAATTCAAGGTGAAATAGCAAACCTTACTGAGCATTTTTGGCGTTACCACCCTGCTGAGAAACTAGATGCAAGTATGATATTATGATCGCGTTATTCTTATTCCAAGAGCTTCAATACTTAAACAAGTAGAAAACTTTTTGAATCTCAAATCCAAGATTGCCCATACTTGAATCAAGAGCATAGTGCATTGTCAAAAACCAAGAATGTTCGCTCGTGTATCATCACTTTCAAGAGTAAAATCGTTCATTCCTGAATTAAGATCTTCACAGTTTCAATTGTAAGACCGCTCATTCAAACAACTACTTAAAATCTGTTCTTCTTTTCTTTTTTTTTAAACTTTTTTTAAACTTTTTTTTTAGGAAATTAATTGTCAAATTATGTAGCAAGCTTTAGCCGGCTCAAGGAACACACAAAGCCACAAAGCAGCTTCAGTCTTTGCCTGTCTACGTTCAGGTTGTAACAGCAATGTCATAACTGCTTGGGAATTCCAAAGCAACAAGAGTGTAAAAATCGATAGCGCTGTCCACTCGATAGCCCCTTTCCCATCAGCGCTTTTCTCTCAAATGTGCTTGATCTCCTTTCTGAGTTTCTTTACCTCACTTTATTCTCTTAAGAACACCAAACCAGGGTTCCCCAAGAAGAGAGGTTCTCTGTCTCTTTCTGACACTCACTGATGCCTTGGCAAACACAAAAAAAATAGTACAACTACTTACACTTTCTACTGAAAAACCTAAAACCTAAATATATTTATTTTACTAAACTTTTCTGAGACTCGAACTCACTTATCTTGTGTAGCGAGCTTAAAGACAAATGACGGCAATTTAGCCCATACGACTATCAAGTACTCGCGCGGTATTGCCACAAAAGTGACAAAAGACGTACAAACTCATATGAGAACTTAGAAAGGCTACTATAGAAAACACTTTTCAGAAATCAGACAAGTGAAAATACAGCTTAAGAAAGAACCAAGGCTGAGAGTGTCGGGTTTTAGTTTGATTTAGCTCAGTGCTGGCCACACAATGTTTATGGCAGTGCACTGAATTATATATAGGTAAATGAGGAAACACAAATCAAGGAAATAATGAAGAAAATCGGATTATGATATCCGATCTGATATCTGATATATGCTCGGTCTATGTCTTTGATGCCTTATGGTATCAAATGTGCGGCAAGAGCATAGACTGTGGTTAATTCTTTCTAATTTATTTTGAAAAGTACCCCAAGGCACTATCTTTTATTTATATTCCATCTTCTTATCGAACCACAAATACAAAATAAAAAGCAGTTTGTATTGATCTCCCAGTCTCCCCTTCTGTCTCAAGTGAGATCATCATTATGTTGCCTTCTACTCCCTGTCATTTGCAGGCCAAAATGCAAATCCATAACCAAACTGCAGCGGCAATAATTTCAAGATTGATGGCCGCGTAGTTCAGTTAACGGCTGCCGCTGCTGATCGTCTCGGATCCCCATCCAGCCCGATCAAACGTTGGCAGCCTTCGCATAAATAATAATAGACTTGTGGGCCAATTGTGCTAACATGGCTGGTGGTTAGCGTAATAATTCATTGGCATCTCCAGCGATTGGGAGCCATCATTAGGCAGTCAAAACGGCTACTGAATTTGTGATCGAGCAGTCAAAAAAAAAAAAAAAAAAACAAAACCGAAGAAAATGAAGAAAAACAAAAACGGCTGCACCTGTTCCATGTTCAAGGATCTATCTCTATAAATTGGGGCGTGTCACTCAGCCTCTTGAGAGGAGATGATCATAATTGTGGAGTAGAGAGAAAGAGAGGCGGGGCGTGTCTGCGTTCTCCATACACATAATTGACGCAAATGTGCTCAAAATGCGTTGCCAAGTTTGTTTAAAAAACCATTAATTAGAAGTGCATAATTGCCACCAAAGATTTGAGATTAATTGGAATATGAGAAGATATGGGGCTTGGATGCAGAGATCTGGAACTGTGACAACTATTGGAAAAATCGAAAGGAGATGCGGGGAGGGCGATCATAAATTTTCTTAGCTAATTGCACAGGCCACTAGCTAACTTGGAGATGGCGCTACAAAATTTCAAATTGCAGCAGCTGGATTAGTGGTAAGAGCGTGAAACAATCGTGAGCGTTAAATGGATAAATTGGAGGAAGAGAAACAAACTTCTTACAAAGCTCACTTGTAACAGCATATGTGTAAGTTGTTGTTGTAGCTTTCTTATATAGTTACATCAATTTTTTGGGATTTATTAATCATTAAAAAACACGCATTTTAAGCTTTTTAAAAGAAAATGTTCGAAATGTCAAAATGAAACACCTTTTTTCAGTATGTAATGAAAAAACCCCAATAAGTTTTTTTAAAAAACTTATGATAAGCAAAGTTATATGCATCTTTCAACTAAAATACAAAATTTACAGACCGAAAAAATTTTAATTTTTGGCGAAGTTATGTTCGAAAAACGAAACTATGATCACAACACCCCTACAAATGCTGATAGACACAGCCGTCTAAAGCAAAGCAAGAGCGGCACAAAAAAGTGCTGTAGTCTTTTTTCTTTTTAAAGGCCTATTTTCTGAACAAATTAAAAGGAAATTTATGTCATGAAATTACAAATTATTCATGAAAAGTTTAAGGTGGGGCCACAGAGTCTACAGAAAAACCCTAAAAAATACCTAAAATGGCTGCCGAATGGTAGGGTCACACTGATTTACCAGACACTTATTCTTAAAATGCCATGTTTAAATTAACTTTTAAACAATTAAGAAATCACCTCACAGCTTTCCAAGTTGCATGAGATACTACCACAAATATGGGCGATATCATGATCTCTTCAGCTGGAACTGATTCTTGGCAGATAATCATACTAAGAAGGTTATAACAATAAAAATTTTAGAAAGAAGTCCATTTTGTATGCTAATTCATTGATTACTTCAAGTACTTTTATGTCGAGAATCGCTTTTGTTTACAATTTGTTTAATGTTGTGCGAAAAAATGTTATTTAGTTTCAATTTAGTTTCACCAAGTCGGCTGTGCTTGCAATTCACACAAGCTAACGAGGTGGCAACGCTACGTTTATTTATTCAGTGTGACCCTACCATTCTGCAGCCATTTCAGGTATTTTTATACGAAGGGCATTATAAGGGTATTATAATTTTGCCCATAAGTTTTCAACGCATAGAAATATTAATTTCCGACCCCATAAACTATATATATTCTTGATAAGGGCGACGATTAATCGATTGAGCTATGTCCGTCCGTCTGTCTGTCTGTTTCTACGCAAACTAATCTCTCAGTTTTAAAGCTATCGAGCTGAAATTTTGCACCGAGTCTTGGTTTTGCTGCACGCGACTTATAAGTCGGAATCGACCGGATCGGATGACTATATCTCATAGCTCCCATAGAAACAATCTTTTGAAAAACTAGTTTTTGTGTGAAAAATTTTTTCCTTTTCAATGGAAACGTCTTTAAACTTTGTATTCATAAGATTTCTACGTTTTTTTTTAGTTTTGCCAAGTTTGATGAATATCGTACAACTATATGGTATAGCTACCTTACGATAGATGGGTCTGAAAAACAGTCTTAGTTAGTAAAACTTTTTTGTTTTTAATGGTAGCATCCTACAATTTAATATTTGACTGTTTCAGTAGCTTTCACTTAACTCTACAAAATTTTGTCCAAATCGAATGACTATATTATATAGCTCCCATACGAACGATCGGTCGGAAAATGGATTGTTGTGGGAAAAATATTATTTTCGAAACAATTTAAGAGAGCACTTGCAAGGGTATCAAAACTTCGGCAGAGATGAAGTTAGTTTAGCTTTCTCGTGTAGGGTTTTCGTGAACCCACTAGAGCTTTCAGTCCGAATAATTTGAAATTTCAGGACAAAATCTATATCAACAAGTAAGGGCGCTGCAGTCGAGTTTCCATTAGGGTATAAAAATAATTTTATTTTGGTATAAACATTACACAAAATCCTACTGGGTGTGCCCATTTGCTCTCCAAATCCAAGCTCTCGTTATGAATTTGGTGGCCATGAAATTTCCAAGTCACGCTTGCATCTCTAATAAAAAAATAAAAAAAACTTTAATCACCTCCGAAGTGGAATGAGGGGTGGACAAGTCACTTAATTGATGTCTTGGACGAGGCTTTTGCGGTATGAGACTATCTATTTAATGTTTCGGTTTTAATTCTCCAGCACTTCCTGTCAATGTGTGCAATAATTATACCAAAACGAAAGCACCGAAGTGGGAGCGAGAGGCAACAACCAAAAAATCCAGATTCTACTTTTATGGAAAATTATTGCTATTTTTAATGCAAATGCGCTAATTACAAACACTGATAAGCCAGCCACAGAGGCATGGGCATTAGTCAGGCATACCAGCGGAGTAGTGGTATCCCGTATCCAGTATCTAGTATCCCAGGTATCCAGTGTCTGGGCTACTAGCGGCATCTTTGGTCCCAACGCCCGCGGCACAATGCCGGCTTGACTAAGTGGCACGCTTCCGCAAAATGTCTCCAAGAAGAACGAGCCTAAAATAAAAACCGAAAACAAATTAAATTGATCTAGTTTCTGTATGGCCATGAAAGGCTTCTGTGCAGCATCGGGCAACGAAGACGACGACGACGACGATGAAATATGTGGCTGATAGATACTGGTTGCTGGCCGGCTGCTGCCGGCTGCAGAGCTTGGCTCCTGGCCCTAATGCATCGGCAGCATTCATGATGAATTAGTTTTGATTAGAGCCCAGATGTGAGTTCTAACATTTGTAGTTTTTCAATGTCGTCAGTCGAGTGGAGGGCGCATAAGAATTTCCACTAACTTTCGCTCATCTGGGCATCATACATCAGGGCTTTTCAATTAGTCACATGTCATAGGTAGTGCGATATGGTGGCATATTAATAGCTTAAGGCTACTGACCACAGTGAGGTCTTTGGTTCCCCATGACAGCATTAACTATTACCATAATGGGCACAGCTTTGATATAAATATATTCGGTATGTGTGAGTGACTTTTTTGCACACTGATCTTAGATCCAAAAACTTTTGGCAAATGATGTAGGTAAAATTTAATATAAATGACCTGATGAATATGCATAACAGGTTTGGTACGTTCTGTTCTTGGACGCAGTACTGAATTCATCAATCCCAAATTTAGGCCAAAGCACAAAGAAATGCTCCAAAACATCAATCCGTAACGTTTTTATGTTGGAGTATGATAAAATGTCATTTCATTCCATTCAAAATAAAATAATACAAATTATAATTATAAATTTGCTGTTTTCTGATTCTTCAAACTTATTTAAAAAACAAATTTTTAGAATGGCAGGGTGAAGCAAGTTTTGTAGAACAATTGACCAGTTTAATTTTCAATTTATTTTTATTTTTTGTGACAAAATGACATTATAAAATATCAATTTGATCTTAAAAATATTGATTTTATATGCTCCAAAATAAAAGTTTTAATTTTGAATAATTATTTTATTTTTATGTAGCAAAATGACATTATAAATATCAGTTTGATCTTAAAAAATTTATTTTATATGTTTGAAAAAATCAGCTTAGCATTTTCGAGAAGGTAATTTTCAAGTGTACAATATTGAATTGATCTGAGTATATATAATATCATTATTTTTTTTCTGTGTAGGTCAACCCAACTTCCATCCACACCTCCATACAAAATACTTAGTATTTTGTGCTAGGTTTAACAATACTCAGAAAAAAAATATAAAGAATAGATAGAATTTGTACTCTTTTGTACTTAAAATTTCAGTTATTGTTCGTTTTTGGGTGTTCCTCCACTAAACCGAAAATTGACTTGAGATTGAATATTATTGAAATCAGAACAAACTTTCTTGAATCAATAATATTTCTTCCTTACAGTGAGATGAAAAATTCAAGAAAATCGTGCTCTAAGTTCAAGTACATAATATGTTAGATTAAGAACAAAATAGTCTTATATTGCTGGCCCGAAAAAGAGAGCAATGGCTAATGCGAATTATTTATAAGCTAGTCTAGTATTTAAATTCCCAATTGGGTCTAACACTTTTGTTTTGGAAACATTCTGAGATGGAGTAATTTCCACTTTTTCTTGGGGCTTCATGGCCATTAAATATTTCCAGCCATCTTAGGTTCAATGCAGAGTCCACGTTTTGGCACAAATAAGGAATAGCTTCAAAATGGTCTAACCCAAAATTAAGAAAACTTTTTCTCATTTATGGGAAAATTTTCTGAAACTTTGAAAATCCGTCGCCTAAGGACGGATTTCATAGGGGAATTTCTAGTTTTTGGGGCGAATGTTTTCTGAGTGTACCATTAAAAACAAAAAAGCTTTTCTAACTAAGACTGTTTTTCAGACCTATCTTTTGTATGCCAGCTATACCATATAGTTGTCCGATTTTCATCAAACTTGGCAAAATGATAAAAAAGCATAGAAAACCTATGAATACAAAGTTTGGCGACATTTCCCCTAAAAAGAAAAAAGTTGTTCATACTAAAACTAGTTTTCCGACCGAT
The DNA here is from genome assembly GCA_035044965.1 of Lordiphosa andalusiaca. Lineage (NCBI taxonomy): Eukaryota > Metazoa > Arthropoda > Insecta > Diptera > Drosophilidae > Lordiphosa > Lordiphosa andalusiaca. The sequence continues at coordinate 148,337 of JAWNNM010003214.1, forward strand.
TGTTCCTATGGGAGCTATGAGATATAGTCATCCGATCCAGTCGGTTCCGACATGCTAGTAGCGTGCAGCAAAAAAAAAAACTCTGTGAAAAATTTCAGCTCGATAGCTCCAAAACGTAAATTGATTCGTTTTAGTAACTTAAGCTTTGACTTCTAATCTAATCAAGAAGATTTTTCGTTGCTAACTTTCACACCACGCCACCTTCACAAGCTATTGGCGCCAGCTTTGAAGCACAACTGGGTGAAACCAACTCTACTAAAATCATTGAAGCAACACGATCAGAATACGAGCAAAGGCACTACAATATAATTTTTCTAACATGATAACTCTCTGCCACATGATGCTCGCCTGATCAAAATAGAACTAGGAACGCTGAAATGGGAAGTCCTACCCCATCTACCGTATAGTCCAGACAATGCAACACACAAAAAAAAAAATCAGAAATCAATCTGAAACGGGATTGAAAACAGGGTAATCCCGGAGCCGGCTTTAACTAATCCTGTTTTTTGGGATTAAATCTTTTCCGGGCTCTGCTCAAGAATATCTGGGACTACCCTGTTTTCAATCCCGTTTCGGATTGATTTCTTTTTTCAATATAATTTAGACTTCTATTTGTTTTCGTCGATGAAGCATACCCTTGAGGATCAGCAGGTTCGCTCTTTTAAAGAACTCCAAATTTAGAGAGATAAGTGGATCGCATCAAACTAAGAGACTAGCCTTGGACAGCACTGTGAAAAATGTCGAAACAGATCAGAATCTTTATAGCAAAGCGCTAAGCGTTTAGATTTTGTCACACGTAAAGCATTTCCAAGGCATTCTAGAAAAGATTGAGTCAGAGAAATGAGAGCTGTGAAGCTCTTTGGCTGAACAAACCATTCAACCCAACTATAACTGGACGGTTAATATCAACTGATACATAACATATTTTGTATGCCTTCAACACTTACTTTAGATTTCCCATGTTCGATAAGGATTGCACTTCTCATGTTCAAGATTTCAATTCTGTTTCGTTCTTAAATTTTCCCCAGCGGAAATAGAAAAAGGGTTTGGCCCCTGTCAGAGAGTCATGATGTTGTTTGCTTCCCTTTAGGCGCCCAAAGGCGTGACGCCAAAAGGCAATAACAATCTGCCACTCCAACTCCTCCTTGGCCTGTCTGCAGCAACAACAACAACACGAGACACGTCACCAAAAGTGGCCACAAAATGGCTAAATGCATTGGCAACGGCGTGTCCCTGGCTGGAACGAAAGCCACACTTGGTCTGTCTGACATTAAGGGCCAAGCTCAGACGCAGTTTGTGTATCCTGTGTCGATGATGTACCATTATTTCGGTTTTCTTTACATATTAATCTCAACTGGTGGAAAAGTGAACTTTGTGAAATTAATTAGAGAAGAGATTCAACATTTTTACGAGTGGCAGGCGGCCCCCATGTGGTGTGTCAACGCTGAGATTACATTTACATTTACACCTGCGCCAGGCGTTTGGGGCTAGTCGAATGTGGCTAATGAGGCCGGCTTGAACCGAGTTTGACATTTTTTTTTTTTTTGAGCAGACCACCAGCCGCGTGGTGGAGCATCATCTCATCTTGTTGATTTCTTTCGGGTGTTGTTGTGCGATGCTTATCAGTGGATTGGTCCGACCAGTACCGTTGCCTCAATTAATGAAAATCGTTGGGCTCGCCGCTGCGATTGTTATCTGCGAAAAAGACGATTAATGCAAATGTTTCACCTATGGGCCACAGATAACTTACAATTATCGATAAGTGTTGAAAACGATTTGATTGCCCAGGCCGCCGTAGCTGAGATATTTTTGATAGCTTCAATATTAATTTTCTTACACTTGACCAGAAAGCTGCATAAATTAGTCAACACATTTTCCTCGCTTGGGGCGAACGGAAGTGCAGCATTAATCTCCCCAGAGAGTCTCAAGTCTGTCTGGCTACAAATTTGTCAAGCATTCATGAATGAAAATTGAAAGAAACGTCCCAGCAACAACAACAACAACAACAACCACAACAATATCCATTGTCCATTTGCTTGTGTTTATAAATAGAAGTAAATTAATAACATAAGTACCTAATCCAATCAATCAAACTGTAAAATCACAAAGCCCAAAAGCAAAGCTAACCAAAACGTAACCCAAACAACAACAACAACAACAACAACTGACTCTGTGACTGACTGACTACAAGATAAAAACATCAACAGCAACAAAAACAACAACAATAATCACAGACAACACAACAACAAATCAGAAGACAGCAACAACAACAACAGCCTCAAAAGCCTCACCGTAAAGTAAAGTTTTAGCTGTAACAGAACAACAACAAAAAATCGGATATGCCCATCCCTAAAAAGGCAGCCACAGTTAGTGACTTAAGGAGAGGGAAAATTATGAAGGCGATCTGTGGATACCCTTGAAGTTGAAAGCTCCAAAATAATTGCAAAAAAAAAAAAAAAATTGTGATATTTGTTACTTGCTCCCAGAGCTTTCGGAACATGAGTAAAGATCCAATCCTCTTGAGATAAGAAAGTAAAGATAAAGTTAGGATTTAAGATTAAATACAGATCAAATCCTCTAGAGATTAGAAAGTTTGGAATCGAAAATCATTAAATTTGCTTGCCATTTTAAAGCTTTAACTCTGAATTTGATTCCCACAGGAAATAGATTTCCCTCTATTTCCTCCGCCAAATTTGACTATTTTCAGTATATTGCAATTTTGGTGTTGATTGATTTTACATGATTTTCGTATCTCGTCTAAATTATTAGTTATTAAAGTATAAAGCTGATTATAAAGACTTTTTTTACCAATGTGGGCAATCCATTCCTTTGTTTAGACCACCTTCAATATTATTGAAAAGTACTACATGTTAACTTTAAAAGAAACAATACCAAACAATTGTACGATTTTTAAAAGGGAAAATGTGGCGTTTTGAATACATAAGCTCAGCACTTCAAAATTTTTTCTAAAATATGCCTGAAAACCAAAATCAAATCAAAGAGCTGCCGAAATGGGAGAACAGGCGAGCAATCGACAGCAGCAATTTACTAATCGTTTGACATCCCATCAACGCGATGAACTCGTTTAGCGGCAGGCTAGGTTGAGGATCTGCAAAAACGCCGGAGCAGGTGAGCAATCGACGCCAACTAATGATACAAAAGCTCCGAGACAGAAAGCTAATTTTTAAAATTTCAAAGCTTATATTTGAGTTTTGCTTGCGATGAAGACTTGTTCATAAGTGGATGGACCGAAAAAATTTTAAATTTTCATGATGATGAAGAAGATTTTACAGATGACACTTTATTAATTCTTAGCCTATCCCATTTGTTCTCGAGTTAAATTCCTTAGTTTGCTAGTAATCAATTCGAGTATGTTTCAATCAGCTCTGCAAACGTAACAAATTTATCGGATATCCGACTCGCTGGTTCAAACCATAATTAACCAATGGTTAAGGTTCGAAAATTTCAGGTTAGATGTTATTGGGCGAAGATTTTAGTTCGAACCTTGGTTCAGCCCATGCTTGACACAAAAATGATACAAAAAACAAAACATTTATAAAGCAATTAATATATATAACTTAATTATACTCTGTACCGTAGGTACATAGAGTATTATAAGTTTGTGCAAAAGTATGTAACATCCAGAAGGAAGCATCTCCGACCCCATAAAGTATATATATTCTTGATCAGCATCAACAGCCGAGTCATGTCCGTCATGTCCGTCTGTCCGTCTGTCTGTCCGTATGAACGCACAGATCTCAGAGATGGTAAGAGATAGAGGTTTGACATGTATGGGACATATGCTTCTAATGTCTGCAGGCAGATCAAGTTTATTTTCAATTTTGGCCACGCCCCCTCCCGCCCCCGCAATTTAGAAAAAACGTCATATCTCCCACAGTTTTGAAGATAGATGGCTTGTTCCTTCTGGACATATTTAGTTATTAGGATAACTTATCGATCCGCCAAAGGAATGAAGAAGATCGGATGAACGGTTTTCGAGTTATGATCAAAAGAAAAATTTTCTTGGTACAGAGTATGTTATAGTCGGGCTTGACCGACTTTCTTTCTTGTTTGAATTGAAATTCTGCAGCATTTGCTATCAAAATTTCAACTTCGCATACAAATCTTTGTTCAATTTAAACCAAAAAGAGTATTCAAATCAGCATAGAATGCCTCACTCAAATGGTTTTGTTTTTGAATCCTCATTAAAACTTTCAATCAATTAAAAACCATTTGCCCCAGTTGATGTACTCTGAAGCAGGGTATCTCACATAATATTATTAATACGGCAAGCGTAGAAGAGTCGATTCTTTTTTATTTTATTTTTTTATTTTTTTTTTTTATTTTTGCTCCATGGCTTTCTATATGTATATATTTAGAAGGCATGTTGAGTTGATGCTGGATGCTGGATGTTGATGTTGATGCTGATGCTGTCGCCCGGCGACATTTGCGGAACTGGAACCGACGACGAGAGTTCATGCTGTCGAGTTGGCTGGTCCGCTTTGCGTTCCGCATTGTGTCCAGGTCCAGTTTTCAGCCTCATCTGCGCCGGCTCGGCTGCTCGGCTGCTTCAGATTCACACCCTCGCCCTGCCCTACCCGGCTGTGGCCTGCCAATCCTTAATTCTGTTTCGCTTTGGCGTGGTCTGTGCCGTGTGGCTGTGGCTCTTTTATGAATATGAATGGCTTAGCACGCGCCTTTTAAGCCACCAGCTGAGATGACTTGTGGCTTTTCAATTTCTTGCTCTTTTGCTTGTTGGTGGCTGGGTTGCCCCCTTGTCGCAGGTATTGATCATTTTTTTCTTTTCATTTTTTTGTTGTGAATTATTGAGTACTTGACGGTTGGTCTTTGGACCTGTAAGTTGGCTTAGCGTAATGACTGGGCAATTTCTTTTGGCTCAATTGTGATACTTGGCGTGTTACTTGAGATGCCTTTGTTTTAGAAAGTATCCTAACGGCATTTGATAAATTAGTTAAGAGAATTTGCGTTTTGTAAATTAAGTTTGTGGCCTGTGGATGTAAAGGGTGTAAACAAGTCGTTATGTTATCGGCATGTCATGGCAATTGCCTTTGACAATTTGTTGTTTGAGATGTGCGCCGGAAATGAGTAATCAAGATTATGCGATATTAGCAAAAAGGAAAAAAAAAAAACAACAAACAATGTATTATAAAAAAAGTTTTGATTTTAGGGGGCGCATCGAATTGATTGATGAGGTTAGACAGCAGCAGGGGCCAGCAGATATGACAAGATCAGTGGAAACGGATGGGATCGATGAAATTTGAAGCTCAGTCATAACTCCCGTATAATTTCCACGAGTTATGAACTGGCTGAGCTTGCCATAAACCAGCGATTTATGTGACTTTGGTAGCCACTTGTCACACACACACACACACACCCATGCCAGAGATCATTTACCAATATCGTTTTTCCAACATTCTACCAACTGGGCCCCGCAAATGAACTTAATCAAGTAATGACCGGGTTGATGAGGAGCGGCCACATTTCTTTTGCCCGTTGGTAACATGAGTAATGCCCCAGCTACAGATACAGATCAGTAGCTGGTCAATAAAACCCAGACGCAGCTTGGCCCATTGCCATTAAAACCCAGCCCGGAGTTGCCCTTCTAATTGGCGCGTCGAGTAAAATATATATATAAAAAAAGAAAAAAAGAACTCGAAGTGGGGCATAAAACTCAACATTTTATGTAATGTGTTCATTAGAGACCGTATCTATCTCGCCCTCTCCCGCTCGCGCTCGCCCCGAATAATTGATCCCATAACACAGCAAGTCGTTGATTTTTACCATCGAGCGATAAAAATTTTACTATCGTTTGATCGATATTATCGCAAAATTGTTATTAATTGTCTGTTCTGTGCTGTGGCTAAGAATTTCCAAAGTGTTTTCTTTTGTTTGTGGCGAAATCTGATTTGCATATCAAACGTTTTTCTGGTATTTTGTTACATACCAGCGGTTGGGGGGGAAGTCCCAGTTAACGATCGGCACAAAAAAAAAAAGACAGAACTCCTCGACATGGCTCATAAAATTGTTGAAACTATTAAAGTGGTCAATGTTTAACAATCAGTGGACAAAAGGGAAAGGTATCATTAGTTTATGGACCAATTAGGTATTCGGAAAAGGGTATTGCAGTAGTTTATCAACCTTTAAAGTGACCACTAAATTCTTTGGCAACACAAAATGATCTTCTCTACGAGATGTAAGGATTTTTTAATTATTATTATTATTTGAAAAGATTAACACACAATTACAAATTGTGTCCAATTGAAAAGCCATGGCAACATGGGCCTTAGGCTAATTTGTTTAATTTTAAGCTAATGTTTCGATAATTTTAGGTTCTATCATCAGGCTTTTTATTGCGGAGTTCTTGGCTTTATACCCTGTACCCATAAAAAATGAGTATAAGAGTATCTTAAAGTTATGCAAAAGTATGTAACGTGGAGAAATAAATATCTCCAACACTACCAAGTATATATAAACTTGATCAGCATCAGCAGACGAGTCTATGACGCTACATTCGCCTGTCCGTTCGTCTGTGCGTCTTTCAGTATGAACGCCTCAATCTCAGAGTCAATAAATGATAGATCCACAAATTCTTGCAATTTCAGATTTTGAAAATATCCCCCCATCCCCTCTTAAACCGCAAAAAACTGTCAGAGCAACAACATTTAAGTTAGAGACTCGTGACTTGATATACAACATAAAGTTAGACCCAATATCTATCTACACTGAAAAGTTTAATAAGATCTGGTTTCCAAAGAAACCAAGGGAACAGGGTATTTCGAAGTCGGGGCACTTGAATGCAGCGTCTTTACGTGTTTTGTTTTGATTCGCGGAGAGGACTTTGATTTTCTCAACATTTGCATAGTTAGTGTAACCAAAGGAACCTCTTCCAGATGATGCGTTATTAACAAGCAATGTTTCTTAGATACGAAATATTTGATGCCAACTACCGCTAGTGTCTTATTAACGCAGCGAAAGCACCTAAAGATTATTTGCATTCATTTCGTAAAACAATAGTGATCTGTTTTTATATCGAGGCCTAGAAAAGCCCAGAAAAGAAAGCTCGAATGGACTGTGCACAATAAAAAAACGTTCAAATCGTCCTTCATCTGCAAAATGATCAATGAAAGTATAAATTTTCACTCTATAATATAACAATTTTCATATTCAAATGATACCATTTAGTCCTAAATATATGGACTCGATCATATCATGTTGATACTTTTTCAGAAGAGGGCCGATCTGATACTACCAATTCCCAAACGATTTTAAATATCGTGATCTTATATTTCTGTGTGCAGGTGCAATCTTCATCACTACCAAATCGAGTCGGGACCTTTAATTAGCAAGTTTTTTCTTTAAACATTTACACACCCGGTCACCTTCTAGACTTGAACAAGATTCGACACTTGTATATACTGGACCTTACAGCTTAGTGAATTCTTAACTCATATAGAAAATTGCAGTTTGTTTGAAAACACCCCAATGGGCCACCTATTAAACAACAGTCCATTGCCGAACTGCTGCTTCCTCCGCTACTCCAGCAGCTCTTTGGTATGCGGCGTGTACAACAAATTGCTGGCGTTGATTGCTCGCCTGCTACGAAGATGTGTTCAGATAATGTTTCTGTTTCATTACCTGTGGCATTCTCCTGACTTTCGCTTGAGAAATAGTTTCTTCACATTACATTCATGCCTGATACTTTTTTTGAGGTTTGCCACATATTAGACATTCCATAAAAATGATAGCTATTAAACGTATTTAGGGTGGATTTCTCATCTTCTACATAGAGCTATCTGTCACATAAACCTACAAATACCAAAATCTGAGATTATCTGACACATAGCAGCTATTCAGGAGATGATAAATTGGCCCTTAGTGTATTTCTTTTGAACCATTTACTGTTAAGCCTACTATCCTAATTCCAAATATGGAAAAGATTGAAATGTCGCGGTTTTCTTACTATCAAAAGAAAGTTGAACTGCCTATATACTATTCCAGGTAATCAACTATATGCGTGTACAATTTCTTCCAAGTCCGGTCAGTCATTTCTGTGTGATTGCGCAACAGAAATAAAAACATAAATACTGTCAAATTTATGATAATATTAAGGTATGATATGAATCTTCCGCAGTTTTCTTATACTTGCAAAAGCTCGATCCATCTCAAAAAGGATATTCTTGTAAAAAAAAATTAATCGTTAAGAATCATATTGATAACTTCAACATTTGAACTCGCTTTCAATAAAAACCAAAGTATAGTGATCCGAATTTTGCAAGCATTAAAACAAAATCCCATTTACACTTTATTACTTGACGCCTCATTTTGACAATAAACAATTTTGAATTCTTGCATTTTCCAAATGTTTATGAAAAAGAAGAAAGACTAGAATATACTCTGTACTAATAAAAGTGTATGCACAGCATGAATATTGATGCTAGACCTATAACCGAACCGCTATCTTTTACCATCTTTCAGACAGACAAAGGGACTTGGCTGTATCGACTCCGACTTTAATGCTTATCCAGAATATATATACTTTAGGGGTCAGAGATGCTTCCTGCTGACTGTTACATGCTATTGCACAAACAAAATATACTCCGAGTACCTTTTAGTCCAAATAGGAATCAATTTTTCCAACTCCTTCCATTTGCTATCAGTTTAAGGTGTAAACAGCAATTAACCGGATGAGAGGCAGGACCCACAGATATTGTTGAGCCAGGGCAACATTGTCACCCGACGTAAGACCTGTCAACTCAATGACAGCCGTCTGGACATAAATGCCACACGCAGGCTTAGCCATTACCATTTACCCATCTGTCCAGTTCCGTACTTGGGGAGCTATAAAATCACAAAGCGATGCGCTTGCAGTTGATATTATTGAGTATGGGATGTGGCTGTGTTGTTGTTGTTGTTGCTGATACTGTTGGCATAAACTCGCCAAGTCAATGGTTAGGCCGATCATTAGGCCAGAACACTAAATTTTGTTAAATACGCAAGTTTTTGCGATTCAATTCAACAGCCATAATCTTGGATAAGTGTTTGTAAGCCTCTCATACATATACCCTGTAAGAAATGTGAAAAGTGTAAGATGGTTATTCATTGGTCGTGTATAAACATAGGGTACAGGGTATTCCGTATTCGGGTCACTCAACTTAAAGCTGGAGGCTCACGTGTTATACATTTCATAAATCAGCAAATGCCGAAACATAATGGCACAGACATTCCCTCTGATTGATTAAAAAGTGGCAAGTCAATGAATGGAGAGAAATACCTCATCCTCATGAAATGCTTCTGCTTCCGCCACAGTAGCTCCCATCTTCGGCCGAGGCACTTGCAGGTGCCCACCCCTAGGGGCCATCAAATTACCCACTGACTGACTGACTGCAACCGATGGTGGTCGGCCCGCTAATAAAGCCGTAAAATTAAACGCCAACAGGCCAAACGACTCCAGTGATAAACGCCCCAGAGATGTTTCGAAATTGTTTATTTGCGTGCAAATAATTGCAGCGTCTTGCACTTAGCCAGTCAATTGTCTTGGTGATTGGTCGAGCCAGCCAGCAGCCGTTTGTAATCAGCCGGAGCAGTGAAAGGCGTGGATTGGCGTAAATTGGACGCCCTAATGAGCCGCTAATGAGAAAGCTCAGGCCATCAATTGACATGGCCGGTCCGGCGGTTTCCTGCCCGATATGCAGAGATCGTATAGATAAACTCCGCCTAACGTTTTTTAACTTGGTTTCGGGGGGCGTTTTGAAAATAATTAAAATATTTACAAATGCCAGCCGAGTGGGCAAAACCCCACTTACATAAAATCAAAGCATTCAAAACGAGTTCAGGCCAACAAACAGAAATATGTTAACGCCCCAAAAAACGCGAGCGGGCACCAAGTGTATGGCCACATATGTACATAACTATATGGGAGTAGATACATATATGCATATATCTGAGTCTGCAAATTTGAGCCACCCGACAAAAGGCAGAGCAAAGTTATTTGTGTGGCAAACAGAATGGGATGACTTGTTGAACCAATTTGGGGAATAATCTTTACAAAACCTTAAACTTTTTATACTCTGTACCGTAGGTACATAGAGTATTATAAGTTTGTGCAAAAGTATGTAACATCCAGAAGGAAGCATCTCCGACCCCATAAAGTATATATATTCTTGATCAGCATCAACAGCCGAGTCATGTCCGTCATGTCCGTCTGTCCGTCTGTCCGTCTGTCTGTCCGTATGAACGCACAGATCTCAGAGATGGTAAGAGATAGAGGTTTGACATGTATGGGACATATGCTTCTAATGTCTGCAGGCAGATCAAGTTTATTTTCAATTTTGTCCACGCCCCCTCCCGCCCCCGCAATTTAGAAAAAACGTCATATCTCCCACAGTTTTAAAGATAAATGGTTCGTACCTTTTAAACATATTTAGTAATCAGGATTACTGATCGATCCGCCGAAGGAATGCTGAAGATAGGATGAACGGTTTTCGAGTTATGTTCAAAAGACTGTTCGCTGCTGCAGCGCTGCTTTCAGCTGCTACTGCAGCATCAAAATTTATGCAGAGCGTAAAATTTCGTTGGTACAGAGTACCAGCGGATAGCGGAATAGTGAAAAGTTACCTACGCCTAGGCCGAAGTTTATGTACCCTTACAGCAGACTACTTTTCGGACCCTACTTTTCTATGGGAGCTGTACCATATGAATGTCCGATTTCGACCAAACCCAGTGGGTTCATGCAAAATCCTAACAAACGAACATCTTAGTAATTTGGAGTCGATTCCATTTAAAACAACAAAGTTTTTCTCAATGGAACTCCTTTTTCTACCGATCATTCGTACTGCAGCTATACGCTATGGTCATCCGATTTAGACAAAACTTTGTAGAATAGTGTAAAAGCATATCAAATAAATAAATTTTAATTTCGAAAACGTTTCCATTGAAAACAAAAAAGTTTTTGTCACTAAGACTACTTTTTAGGCTCTACTTTTCTATGACAGCTATACTTTATATGTCCGATTTCGGCCAAATTTAGTAAAATCATGGAAAAGCATAGCAAACTAAAAAATACAAAGTTTGCAGGCGTTGTCATTGAAAACAAAAAGGTTTTTCACACTAAAACTAATTTTATGAACGTTCATTCCTATAATAGCTATATGTTATAGTCATCCGATATGACCGGCTCCGACATTGGTGCAGCGTATATGTATTTGAAGGCTTCGTGCAAAGTTTGGTGAAGATAGCTTTAAAATTGATGGAGGAGATAGCATAGAAACAGACGGACATAGCTCAATCAACTCACCTCGTTATGCTGATCAGGAATATATATAGATTATGTGGTTGGAGATGCTTCCTTCTTTGGTTTACAAGCATTTGGACAATTTCAATATACTCTCTGAAAGGGTATAATAAAAGTGGAATTAAGTTATGGCTATAATTTAAGTATAATTCAATGTACTCTTCCAGCTTAAGTTATTTCTACATACACAGAGAAAACAAAATTAGTTACAGGAAAATTCTAAGAAAATATTGAAGCTTATAATCAGTACAGAAAATTTATCTATTTCATTTAGAAAACTGCTCTCCACATATAACCTTTCTAAATAAACAATCTATACGAAATGTGTTGTTTATCCCATTCGCTCATCGTCGTTTGTCGCTTCCCTTTATAAGTGTAATTTGTAGGAAGGCCACGCGAGCGTTTGATAGTCGTATAGACTAAGATGCCGGCATGTGTGTTTAAGCTCCCGAGACAAGGTAATAAATGCATTGTTAGTTCGAATCCCAAGGTAATAAAACAATGTAAATTTAAGTTTAAGGTTGTTGAAATGGCAGACTTTCACCTTCCGTGCCCCTTCCCTTCCACTCTTTCTTGTGTGAATAGTTGTACTTTTTTTAACGTACTGAAATGAGAGAAGTATACTTGGCATGTAGAAAAGATACATTAACGTAATAAGTGAAAAAATCCTGTCGAAAAATCTAAATTTTCATGTCAGTTTCTATATATTTTGTTGCTTTTTAAAGATATCCACAAATTGTAACTAGTTTTCTAAACTATTTCCTTCTTCCTCTTTCTTTTAAAGTATTATAGCTTAGCTCTAATTGAACTTCTTGTCGCTGTGATTAGCGTTATATAAGTAAGTCAAACAGTACATGTATCGCTAAGAAGCAATCATAAATAAACTAAAAAAAAAATCATTATGCTTAAGAACAAAATATTTCGTTTTCAGTGCCGAAATGTAGGCAACACACACACGCTTCCTGGTTGACCGACACTTGCAGAATGCCATTTATTTCACAAGGTTGAACAATGTTAACTTACAGTGCTATGTTAGTGTACAGTTACTGTGAGGGTGCTCATGCCATATTCATAGGTTATCTTACATTAACAGTGAGGGTGCTCATGCCATACTACTACAGAAATGAAGTACTTATGTTCCCATATTTAATTACTTGTCATTGCAATATTGGTTTAAATTGAAATATTGGAAAGAACACTTTCTGAATCCGATAGTTTTAGTAATCGTAATTGTACCTAGGAGCTACGATAATTCAATGAACATTTTAAGTTTGAATTACTTTTATAATTACTTGAATAATTGTACCTGTAAAGAGGGTTTACTTAGTTTAATTATTCATGTTATTGTAGGTGGAAATTGTTTTTGTTTCCCAATTAACATCAAATTTGAATGATTGGTGATCAGGGTAATAAAAATCTAAATAAAATTGGTATACTTACTTAACAATACTTAACAAGCCCAAGTAATTAACGTCATAAATGTGAGAATGTGGCTTATTTATATAGAAGTAGAAAATTACATCAACCATGGGCAAACATTTCAGTTTTCACTAGGAACTATTTGAATAATTCAACATTTCAAGCACAATTATTGAATAATCCCCCTTTATCAGTACAATTATTCAAGTAATTGTAAAAGTAATTACATTTTGTAATAATCACCAAGTAATCATAGTTCCAAGTCTCAATAATAACTAAAAAATAGTAGTCTAGCAATCTGAATATGGTAATGGTAATTGTAATTGAAGTTAACAGCTCTGCTCTGTCTGACGACAACTTTGTCGGCCGTCAGCTGCAATGCTAAAACCCAACCATGCCTATCTACTTATTTATATTAAATTCGGGGCTGGGTTAGCTTTTAGAGCCACCCAATTGCAGCAAAAATGTTTCCCATTTCAAGTGTCCAAACTGTCACAGGTTGTACAATTGCAACGGCAGTCGGGAAAAAAAATATTTAATTAACTTGCGTCTAAGCTGTTGAAAAATATTAATAAAACATTTCAATTTTCATGTTTTCCAGCCAAATGTATTTTCCGGCTGCCGTTTAACAAGTTTTTTTTTTGTATTTTTTTGATTATTTAGTTTTTGGATTTGACAAACTTGTTTTGGTCGTGCGACAGGGAAGAGTCGCAGCAATCTCTTAATTGATGCCAAAGTAAAATGTTTTGAAAACAAAAGCAGAGATATGACCAGCCAAATGCCATAAATAAGATGGAAAACAACTGGGCGGCTCATTAGCGGCAGATGCGAGAGTCGGCCAAAGGAAAAATGACACAGGCGAGTCCCCACCAGCGGATCAGGGCCACCTGTCTGGGTGCATAAATATAAAAATCACTAGCGCCGTTTGAAATGAAAACATTAACCATGGCTCGTTAGTATCTGGAACTCCAAAAACTCAGCAGGGTGGGTTGGGTCCGAATTTGAGATGGAAACCACATTCCAAAGAAAATTTATAAAAATATATCAAATTTAATTTATAAATATTAAACAGAGAACCAAGATTCCATGGAGACTGCTACAGGCAGAGTACAAATCTTAGTTTATCTGAGACAAAGCAGCTATTTATAAGATGAGAAATCGGATCAAAGGATGTATGAAGGGTTTCGGAATAAGCTGTACCTAGCTGAACACAGAGAAAGTCCTTATTGGTTAGCTTTAACTCGTCTGCTGAGAATCCGAAACTTCATCCAAAATTTCACTAAATGGTAGTGACATCTCAACTAGACACCAAATATGGCCTTTAGCACTGGAATCCACCCTGAACATTATCTTTTAAATGCAATGCTGAGCTATACTTTAGTATACTCAAAAAAAGAGCACAAATATCAGATTGTTGATCTGATATGTACGATTCTTCAGATGAAGGCCGATTCGATACTGAAAAATACCCGATTGATACTAAATATTGTGATCTTTTTTTTCTGTATAAAATTGAGGGATGCAAACCACTCGAAAATAAGTACTGGTTCGGATCAGTGATTCGCTCAGTTTCTAAACCGTCGGTTCGGTTCATAACATGGTTTTTGGAGATAAATGAACCGCGGTTTCGGTAAAATATGATGTCGGTGAAGTGGCTATTCGACCATTTTTGATATATCTTTAAAATCCTTAGAGCAATCTGCATAGATTATTATGTCGGATTCCCAGGACTCGTCTATCAGTTCCTGGAGGAATGCCCTTATTTATTGGCAGATTAATATTGAATTAAGGTTCAGAAGTACCACAGAAAATTGAAAATATTATCTAATGAAAAGACAAATTTAGATTGATGACAGGTAAATTAAGAGATCGGCGGGAAATTGCAGAAGTAAAATTCTCTTCAGGTCATCCTTAAAAGTAATATCGATCCAACAACGCTAAATATGTATAGGGACGAACGAAATGTTTGAAAATTATCTTCGGGAAACGATTCAAATTTCCTAATCAATCAAAATCATTGGCTAGAGGAAAGCAATTCCCGTTAAAACTCGTCAGGGAACTGAACCGAACCGAACCGTTTTTATTTGTGGTTTTCGGTTCGGTTCAGAAATTCTGAAAGGAAGCCGGTTCGGCTTGCGGTTCGCTTCACCAGCGGGAATGAGCGGTTCGGTTCGGTTCAAAACCGGTTAAGCTCAGAACCGGCTTGCATGCCTGATAAAATTACCTAAAAAGTTAAGCTCATAAGCGTCCTTAAAGTAAGCTTAAGATGTCCTTGGCTCCATTTTAAGGACAAATTACCATGAATTTAAGGTTATTATCGGGGGTTTAAGGTTATGTATTAAGAATGGACATTGCTGAATCAAAACGGAGCCCCGCCAAAAACCAACTTTCAACACATGTCGCTTGTTTGCTGCTCCACAAATGTCAACCAAAGTTAAATTGTCACTTGCACATGGGCGCCCAATAAGTATAACAATGGGTGGGCCAATGGACATGGGCATATATTGAAGCTGTAAACTGCGTCATGTTCACAAATTTGTTTGCATTCCACAACGGTGGCCGCCACTGACAAAACGTTCAAAGCCTAAAAACTAAAAAAAAAAATAAGAAGAAAAATTGTCCGAGCCAAACGCCGTTGGACATTGTCGAAGTAGCCATATGACAAATTTTGTTGTTGAAAATCGTGTAGCCATTGCGTGTGGCTTCGGCCAGGGGGGGATGTGGCGATGTGGCGGGGTGCCACATGCGTGGCGCATGCGTGGAGTCCGACGACTATGAAAAATCGCCACATGGCAGGCGGCCAATTAGCAACAAGAAGATAGACTGGTTTAAGGTGATTAGCACTAGGATATGTTGGTCTAGCTAAGAAAAAAGTTATTAAGGTGCGTAAATGAAACTAAAAATTAAATAGCAAAAAAATGATGATGATGATCCATTTAAATTGATGCCACTAATTTTTCAATGTGTAGTTGTTTTTGGGTACGCTGAACTCAAGTATCGAATTTCAATACAAAATCGCGATCCCCAGTTGAGCTACGGACCTGTTAAATTGAGGAACTCTGCATGTTTTCTTGTAAACATGTACGAAGAAATGTTTTGCTTTATTTTCTAGTTTTTTGACTTTTGAAAAAAATTCACATTTTTTCTCAACTCTACAGCTCAACTGGGGGGTCGAGTATAGCCTAATTGTTTGTTACATTTTTAGTGGAGTGTCGAGTTGAAGAGGCGAATCTATATTATTAGGTGCAATAGATGTTTAAGAACTAGTTTTTATTTGAAAGAAGAATTAATATAATTTTTGAACTAAACTCATTTCAAATCAGACCCAACATCTCAGAGTATACTAAATTATCTGCACACGGATCTGGCATAAGCTCTTTATCTAGAATTTCTGAATATAATACAAATCAAAACTAAAAGAGTATAACCTTATGTCATATAATTGGGATCAACAGGCAGTGTCTGACAAACAAACAAAAAAACGAGAAAGCTAAGCTAACTTCCAACTTGCAAGTGCTCGCTTAAATATTTTCATTTTTCGACCGATCGTTTGTATGGGAGCTATATGATATAGTCATCCGATTTGGCCAAAAGTTTGCAAAAATATGTGAAAGCATGTGAAACAAAGAAATACAAAATTGCACGATGCTACCTTTAAAAATAAAAAAGTTTTTCTAACTAAGACTGTTTTTCAAACCTATCTTTTGTATGACAGCTATACCATATACATATATGTCCGATTTTCATCAAACTTGGCAGAATTATAAAAAAGCATAGAAAACCTAAAAATACAAAGTATGGAGACGTTTCCATTGAAAAGAAAAAAGTTTTTTATACTAAAACTAGTTTTCCGACCGATTGTTCCCATGGAAGCTATGAGATATAGTCATCCGATGCGGTCGGTTCCGACATATTAGTAGCGTGCTGCAAAAAGAAGACTCTGTGCAAAATTTTAGCTCGATAGCTTAAAAACTGAGAGACCAGTTCGCGTAGAAACAGACAGACAGACGGACAGACAATTGACTCAGCTCGTCACCAAGAATATATATGGTTTATGGGGTCGAAAATGAATGTTTCGCAAACTTCTGGCCTAAAATAATGATACCCTTTGCAAGGGTATTAAAATTAACACATAAAAGTATCAGCCTGATGCAAGTTAGTATCAATTTTATACCCTTCAAATATCATTTTAATATATTCAAAAATATCATCATGATAGTTGCAGTATTAAAGAATAAAATTTCAAATTGAAGACCATAAAGTCGCACCTTGATGAATACTATTTTTTTGGGTTAAGCTGAAACTTGTATCA
Organism: Lordiphosa andalusiaca; assembly: GCA_035044965.1. Classification (NCBI taxonomy): domain Eukaryota; kingdom Metazoa; phylum Arthropoda; class Insecta; order Diptera; family Drosophilidae; genus Lordiphosa; species Lordiphosa andalusiaca. Next base: position 165,379 of record JAWNNM010003214.1, read on the forward strand.
TATTTCAATGATGCAAAGGCCCCATGAAAGGCCGGGTATTCAGCAAGTAATTATTATATGTGAATATTTGTATTTGCCGGCTGATTGGGAGTTGGTCGCTAAAGTGGACCTTGGGGACTCTTAATGTCAACTTGTTTTTCAATTTAAGGAGGAGGATTTGTGGAGAAATAATGAAATATAGTTTACTATAAAATATTTGAAATACTAGGGACGGAGAGCAATTCCACTGATTGTGCAGAATGTGCGAGGAAGCATAAAAGCTGATAGTGGGTAGTTAAACCCCCGAAATAGGACCCAATAAAAAGCATTTCGTCATAGGTTTAGTTGTAAGACGTACCTAGTTGTGTATGCCGAATGACCACCACAAAAGTAACATCATATAAAATCAAAATACTTCCATAATTTTTTTTTTTATGTCAAGATAGTCGTTTTAATTCCCTTTAATCTATGTAAAGCTAAGAAGTAATATTGTTCAGCTTTTCGTATTTAGTACCAATCAAATATGGAATCCTTAATGGAATAAAAGCCACAAAATATTAACAAATGTATCTTTTTTTGTACGTACTGTAAATTTCGGATACCTTTTATCTCACCTAGGTATATATATTGATATTTACCTTGTATCTTTGTCTGGGTAATAAAAATGAGTACCTTTCCAGTTACTGGTTAACATTAATGTTAATGACATGTTAAGTAACATAGGCAAAGACGATTAAACATTATTTTCTTAGAGTCACGGGTAAACCGAAGCAGGGCTGAAATATTGGGTTGGGTCATCCATAATTCTTTTTATACCCTTGCAGATGGTATATTGAAATTGTCCAGATGTTTGTAACGCATAGAAGGATGCATTTCCGACCACATAAAGTATATATATTCTTGATCAGCATGACGAGCTGAGTAGATATAGCCATGTCTGTCTGTCCGTCCGTCTGTATCTAAGCTATCTACTCCGTCAGTTTTAAAGCTATCGTGACCAAACTTTGCATGAAGTCTTTTGGTACAAATACGCTGCATATTTGTCAGAACCGGCCGGATCGGATGACTATAACATATAGCTGTCATAGGAACAATCGGTCGAAAAACTAGTTTTAGTGAGAAAAACTTTTTTCTTTTTATGCAAACGTCTTTAAACTTCGTATTGACTAGTTTTCCAAGCTTCTCCATAATTCTGCCAAATTGGATCGATATCGAAAATCTATATAGTATAGCCGCCATAGAAAAGTAAGGTTAGAAACATAGTCTTAGTGAGAAAAACTTTTTTATTTTCAATGTTAACCTCTTTAAAATTGGCATATAGTTATTTTATAAGCTTTCACACAATTCTTTAAAGTTTTGTCAAAATCGGATGACTATAGGTTATAGCTGTCATAGGAACGATAGGTCCAAAAACTAGTTTTAGTGAGAAAAACTTTTTTGTTTTCAAAGAAAACGACTCCAAACCTTGTATTTCTTAGTTTGCAATGCTTTTCCATAATTCCACCTAGTTTGGTTGAAATCGGACATTTATATAGTATAGCTGGCATATAAAAGTAGTGTCAGAAAAGTAGTCTTAGTGAGAAAAACTTGTTTGTTTTTAGTGGACTCACTTTCCTCTATTTTTTAAGTTTATTTCAAAGATAGAATTTGACAATTTTGGCGACTTGTCGTAGCACTCCATGAGTTTTGGGATAAATTTATCAACAGAAAACTTATTAAGAAACAAAAATTGCCTTTAAATTGGAAACCAGCCGCTCTCTAATGGAAACGAAATCGCACATAAGCCACTCGGCCCCAAATCCTCTGGTAGTGCCACGTTCAATGATGGGTTTACCTGGCTTATTGGAAGAAGAGTGCGCCGCTACTAAGGGAGAGAAGGAAGCAAATAGCTATAGCAATTCCGAGCGACGATTACGTATGTAGAAACTATTTGATATAGTTTACAAAACTAATATTATTTTCTTAGATCAACCAAAAAGGGTACCTTCTAAGCAACCAATGCCACCCTTGAAAGTGGAACCCGAGCACCGACGTCGCCTCCATATGGCCGATTTGCCCAAGACACTGGGTCATCGTGAAATATTTGAGTATTTCCATGGTTTTGGCCATGTGGAACGTGTTTGCGTACGTTCTGGCTCTAAAAATCAAAATTATGCCATGATACTGTTTGGTCGCAGCGAAATTATGAAACTGGCCTTACAGGTCAATCCTCATACGATTCGTGGTCAACGTTTTTATTGCCGCAGGGCAGCGTTACATACCAAAGAAGTCCGGCGGAAGGAAACTAAGGCTAAAAAGAGAACAGCTCCAGTTGCAAAACTGAAACTATCTAAGCGAAATCAACGCTATCGTGGGCGTACGTATACTTACTTACGCCAAAGTACATTATGGCGGTCCAAACCAAACGATTCGCTGAGGGGATTGCCATATCTGACTAGTTTACTGCTGGAATTGCATCGGAAGAAGTATAAGCCCATAACGACTACACCACCAACACCGCCACCTCCACCTGTGGCCCCACTGACGCCATCCCCTCCACCAGTTAAGTTGCCAGTCATTGAAATTGAACCTGAACCGTTACCTGAACCACAATCTAAGCCAGAATCACCCAAACCCAAGCTAACTCAGCCAACCGAACGTCAACTCTATTGGGAGTCTTTAATGACCGGCATGGGTGAACATTTTCAGTTCATACGTCATAGCTATACAAATAGGCGACCTGGTTGTTACATGGCAGTGCTACCTGTGGCTAAATCCATTGCCATGACAGCGGAAAAATATGCAGCAATCACTTACAACTTAGGCTAGAACTTATTTTAAGGAATAAGTTGGGGAAAAAGAATCGAAAATGAAACTAGTAAAATATCTGGGGACAATGGATTAGCTTTTAATTGGGGGAAAAAACATCATTGTAATATTAAATGTTGAACAATGGTATCCCAATAAGACCCGTAGATTTACACATTTAGTAGCTTCGCATTCCAGACCTCGGATTTAAAGATAAATCAAGTTTTTATATTATTATTAGGTGAAAAAATTGACACACAATTACAAATTGTGTCTAATTGAAAAGCCATGGCAACATGGGCCTTAGGTCCTAATTTGTATTATTTTCAAGGATAAATATCTCGAAACCTATACGAAAATATGCAAACTTGCATAAATGATTTTTGTCCGACCTCGTCGACAACTATCAAAAGACGATATATGCTCCAGGGGAGCCTTTTCTTAAAATATATATAAATTTTAACAGAACTCCCTTTTTAAATGCTCAAAGTCGGATCTTGAGTTTGATTTAAGTTTGCAATCTAATGTAGCATACTTATAAGCGGCTTACAATTTTGTCATTTCTAAAAAATCTTACGAAAACGGTATTTCTTCGCTTGAAAAAACATCGGAGTTAGTTGTTGTATAATCAAGTAATTTTACTATTTTATAATATCGAAGAGAGTCAAAGCAAATCTATATGTTCCCGATAAAACTTGCCAACAAAGGTTCAAAACTATAACACTAAAAGCTGATTTACACTAGGAGTGCGTTAATAGCCAACAATCAGCTTTTTTTGTATGGGAAAAAAGCTCCGAGTTTAAATAGCCCATAAGCTACTTTAAGATCCAACTATCAAGTACTCAGACGTGATGAATCATTTCACACTGCAGATTCGTGATCTCACACTAAAACCATTAACCACAATGCTCCCATTTAAATTTTCAATGATATTGAGGCATCAGCTTTTGGAATGCTTTACTAATATATTTTATTACTTTTAGTCCTATCCAAAAGAAACCTAAATTACGAGGTCTATTAATAACCTTACTGTTTTACCATAATAGTACGGTCACACTATGAAAACTCTTCTCATCAGTAAAGGGCGATGTATGTATTACCATAGCACACTTTTGGGCTGAATATAATTAAAAAAATTTAGCAGATGTATTCAAAATGATATATCTTCGCGTACAAAAATAGCAGAAATAGATGGAATAGTTTATTTTAAAGCTAAGCAATAAAACTTTACGATTACTTAAAAGAGAATTAAAGTATTGGTATAAATTCCCCGAAAATTGGCATATTTTTGACATTTTACCAACAGCACCCAAAGACCATCTTTAACACTCAGAAACAAAAAAGAAAGTCGGTCAAGCCCGACTATAGCATACTCTGTACCAACGAAATTATACGCTTAGCATACATTTTGATGCTGCAGTAGGTGCTGAAGGCAGCGCTGCTACTGTGCGACAGCAGCGAACAGTCCTTTCATTATAACTCGACAACCTTTCATCCGATCTTGGAAATTTCTTTGTCGGATCGATAAGATATCCTAATAACTAAATATGTCTTGAAAATACGAACCCTCCATCTTTAAAACTGTGGGAGATATGACGTTTTTTCTAAATTGCGGGGGCGAGAGGGGGCATGGCCAAAATTGAAAATAAACTTGATCTGCCTGCAGACATAAGAAGCATCTGTCCCAAACATGTCAAACCTCTATCTCTTATCATATCTGAGATCTGTACATTTATACGGACAGACATGGCTATATCGACTCGGCTGTTGATGTTGATCAAGAATATATATACTTTATGGGGTTGGAGATGTTTCCTTCTGGCTGTTACATAATTTTGCACATACTAATTATACTCTGTTTACCTCCAGCCCAGAACGGGACACAATTTAAAGCGTTTTGTACTTAAATATTCAAGTATGATTCGTTGTTGGATGTGCTTAAAATTAAGCACAAAACATTTTAAAACCGAAATATGACTGGTGATATAATTGAAATGAGAACAAACATTCTAAAATCAGAAACATTTTATACTCACACTAAGATGAAATACTCATACTGAAATACTTGTACAAGTACAAAATATGTTAGATTGAGTACCAAATAGACTCTAAATGCTAACAGACTCTTAATGCTAGCTCTATAGTGTGTGCTACAGAAAATACTTATTTTTAAGCGTGTCAGTTCCTAAAATTCTCCACTGGTTCTAACACTTTTGTTATGGAGTAATGGTAAATTTCTGAACTATAGTAGTCCTAACTTGCTTTTTGGTTATGGCCCTTGGATATTTCTTTGGTTCAACAAAAAGACCTTGCTTAAGAACAAAGTGGCAATTTCAAACGAATTGAATGGGATTAAACCAAGCTCGTTTTGTACTTGTTTGAAGAGATCAGTTTGATCAAAATGATTGTATAATAATTCAAAATATACATAATATATCCCAAAACAGTCTTAAACAGTATAATCCAGAAGTATGATCAAAAAGATTTTAATATAATTCAAAATATACTTAATATATCCCAAAATAATCTAGTCTTTTGAAAAAATCGTACTTGAAATAAGAATTTTGTACTTAAATCAAGTTTTTGTATATTTTCCGTACTATTGACCCCTCATATATTTAATTCAAGAAAAAGGTTTTGGTTTTTATACCAAGTGAATCAAAATGTATGAAAAAACATGCTGAAGTTTGTAGAGTTGTGTTACTTTGCCCAGAAATTTGTGATGCATAAAAAGAAGGATGACGAACGGAGTTGATTGAGCTTTATCTGTCGGTCTTTCTATTCGTACCCAAACTAATCTCTCTGGATGAAACATTACCCATAGTCTGCTTTGTTTTTTGTTTTTTTTAATGGGAACACAGGTTATAAAAATAGTGGCATGTCAGTTTCCAGCAGCCAAACTGACACTCTTCACTTCGCATTTCTTGTGGAAAATGATTTGTATATTCTCCAAGGGACAATATGCTCGCTGTAGTGTCTCCACCTTAAGGACATGCTTTTTACGCTGCCAATAACTTGCAAGCTGTAAGAAAATGGCAAATTACAAACTTGCGTACAAAATAATTTAACCTCTACATACATTCTTTTGATACTGCTCCCACAATTCTGGACAATTATGCAGCTTTAGCTTCAATGGGAAATCATTATTCTCACTAAGGCGAACTTTATAGAAATCATCCAGCAGTTTGGCCGTCAACAGGGGACATTTTATAAGCCATAGATACTTAAGACCGGGACAAGCCTTGATGAAGTCCAACAGCTGATGATCCTGGAGATCAGCACATTGACAGAATACAGCCAAATCTTCGATGTGGGGTACACCCAAGGTGGTCATGTCCAATTGACCAAATTTTGCCTCAACAAGTATCAGCCCACTGAGATGACGACAACGATAGAGTTGCAACTGAGTTAACCACTTGATCTCATCCAAGTAGTGACAATTGAGCTGCAGACTCTTGACATGACTGCCACATTTTTGTACCACACAGGTCAAGGCTTTGATGGTGGCCAGCGCATCCTTTGAGGGTGTTAGTTCCAAAACCAAAAGCTGAGGCAGTCCAAGTATTTCCTTAGCACGCAAATGAAAAGATTCAACTGAAATCATTAAATCTTTCAGCCTTCGACACTGGGAAATGCCCTTGAGTTGAGGCGTTTGAGTGCCCAGAAAATGCAATTGTTTCAAACGCTTGCAGCCAGCAAAGATGGAATTTAATACCAAAGGCGACATCTCTGCCACAATTATGAGGTGCTCCAGTTTTTGAAACTGTTCTACAAAACAGACCTGCACCGGAAAGCTGATCTTGAGACGTCTTAGTTGACATAGCAACTTGGGTAGGGCATGCAGGGGCCACTGTGGAACAGTTGAGGTATGCCCATTCAGGCTTATTTCGCAGGATTCCACCTTGGGCAAAGCATCGATACCAGAACATTCTAGTACATTAAGTTTATCTTGCAATTGATCGCAGTAGAAGTGCACATGCCGGAAATGACGACACATATCGTGCAAAAAGACATGCATACTTGGAGTATTCAGTTGTGGTTCTATATAGGACATATTCAAATGCCGATGATGATGTCGCCACAGGGAGTTGCAGGCCAAGGGTATTTGGGCAAAATTACGCAATAGTGTGGCCTGATCCATAACGCTTAGCTTACGTAAAGTGCCTTGTAAACAACTGACCACCTCCTCCTTGGTATTTGTTTCCAATGAAATTTCGCTTTTGGTTTGAGTTTCTTTTCCTCTCGATTGAGACACGGCCAACGATTGTGAGCCACTCATTTTGGGTAGAAAACACAATATACAAAATTTTTTACAAAATTTGATTGTTAGTAAATGTCTGTATGTGTGTTTTGTCAAACTTATGGAAAGACCTACTGTGAATTGGAAATTTATTTTTGGGGAAGCATATGAAAGCAAAATCAATGACTGACTGACTGAGCTAGAGCTATGGCTCACGAGCAGAGAGCTATGGCTCACGAGCCGAGAACTGTGGCTCACGAGCAGAGAACTGTGGCTCACGGTTGTTGGATCACGGCTCCCAAACTGTGGCTCTAAGCTCCGAGCCGTATGCAGTGGCTCACGAGATGAGAGCCAGTTGATGGCTCAGCTCAGAGCCGAGTGCCATAAGCTGAGAGCAATAGCTGGCTCTTGAGAGCTGCGAGCGAAGAGCAATTCCGAACCCAGCAATCTATGCACAGCCTGAAAGATAAGAAATAGAAGGCTGAAAGTTGGACAATAGTTTCCAATTGGGGTGTAAGTGGGCACTTAGGCGGTGTTTTGAAAAGTTCCATCCCAAAGGGAGCCCAGCGATCGTAGAGTTTGAATGTGAAAAACTTTTTTTCATCCGATTGACTTGAAAATCAGTTTGTTGGGAAAAATAATTCGACACGCATATATCCCATTTCGGAAAATCAGCCCACAAGGGACATGTCGGAAATATTCTAGATAAAACCTTCAAAAACCTATTTATCAACCGAAAACTGCAAAAACCTGCAAAAAAAATTCAGCTAGCACTAAACTATTTTTGAAAAATCCACACCTAGGATGGAAAATGGGATGCGGTTCAAGGCCGAGCGTTATTTTTTCATCCAATCAGCTCGAAAATCGGTGTGTAAATAGAGACCTGGATGAGCACGTTAAGTAGTAATCGATTAATACTCGTCGAGATCGTTTACAGACTTGTTCGAGCTGGCACCAGTTGGTCTTCCCGCTCCCATCCCGTCTTTCCTTCTCAGTTTCGGTTCTTTTTTTTCCGCTGAAGCAGCTGTACCGCAATTTACTGTGTTTTTTACACTTCAGCAAAACGACACATAAAGAAAAAAAGCAGCGCTGCAGCTGAAAACTTTCTTATAATATTTTTTTAGATAGAAAGAATTGCTAAAGCAACCAGCTGGCTTTCAGAAGATGATGACGATTAGAGCAAGCTTTTTTGGTTTGGTTTTCCGTACCAGACCCCGAACTGAACTGTTTACATATTTAACCTACTGAACCTAAACCCAACCCGAACTCCTCGTGTTTGATAGAATGCTTTGATCAAGTGCGAAATTAGGCAAATTATCTAAAATAGATGCAAAAGTCTTTTAACGAAAAAATATAAGATTGGAACCGAAAATTTTGGTTTGACAAGTTAAGGAATCAATGGAATGAATGGAAATGATAATTTAGCTGACTAAAACCAGTCACAGCCGTGATAAGCAGGTCTTTACACAGTTACTTACACTTAAAAGTTCCCTAATTTAAACAAACTTTGGCAGGTTAAGAGAATATTACACAAAAGGACTGCAAATCTGCAAAGATGCCGAACTTAGCCACACTCTCTTTTGCTTGAACAGTCAAGTTGCTCCAAAATACATAACCTTTTACAGAAATTGAATAAAATTATAATAAATACAAAACCTTTTATTTGAATGCAACTATTTTATCTTGGTTTTATCCCCCACCCTCCCATCACTGTGAAACTAACAACTAACTCACCGTACACTGAACACGAAACGCTCAACGCTCTCGCTCTAATTCGTTTTCACACTTTTCATTCTACAGACAGTTGAAAATACCTGGCGGCGATTTGACAGCGCCTAATTTCATACACCGATCTTATGATCTGCCCCCCCCTCCCACTCTCCCACTCTCCAACCACTCGTCTGGCTCCCGACTCAAGTCAGACTAATATTTATATTTGCCCTGCATTTCTCTATGGTCGATGCAAGCGATTTGATAAGCAAATGGAAATGCGGTTCCAGCTAAGAGGTGGGGGTTAGCTGGACGATGGCGGCGAAAGGTGCGAATAAATAATTTGCGGTAGCCGCTACGGCCACCAGGCGTCAGCCGACCAACCAACCGCTAGACGACTGAAAGCGACGGCCAGACAAATATTTTATTGCAAATTTGCTGATATTGGACGACAGGCCCGGCCACTGGAGCAGTGGTGCTCTGTGGCCGGTGCTGCTGCAGCAATTGTCCGGCTGTTTTGCATATTAAATTTATTTTATTGAATATAGGCTGAGATATATTATAAGACAGATATATGTACGAGGTGGGCTGCAAATGTATGTTAGCGAAAAGGATTAACGTATACAAAAATTTTTGATGGCAAGTAATTCTTATTTATGGCCTGGTTTATAGGTTCACCAGCGAGAAGTATCTAGTATCTGCGAGAAGCTCTACTCAGCAGAAGCTTAACAGATAATTGTAAAAGATTTTGAAATAAGATTTCATTATTCTACTTTACGTTTCTAAGTGTTTGCCCAAAATGAGCAGTCTCAAGCCTGGTTTCCCAGGCATTTTTTCACAGAACAGATGAGAGATGCCTGCAGCCAGGGCCGCATTCGCATTCATGCCTAGCATAATTGCAACAACAACTTTATAAGTGTCTCTCTTCTCTTCCTCTCGTATGCCGCTTGCTAAATTTAAAGCAACAAAAGTCACTTCTTCTTTGTCTTGGGATAAAATTTGTTGTTATGCGAAGAATGATTTTGTGTGTGCATCAGACAGCCAATAATTGATTTTCTTGTTTGTTTTCTTGTAAATGTTGTTGCTTAATAGCCTATTCACACTGAGCACATCTTACATCTAACATTCCACATCCTGAGTTAAAATGCTTAATAACTATTGGTTATGCCAACATCTAAATATTTTTGTTTTGTCAATTTATTCAGCGGATCATTGGCTTTTTGAAATGCGTTGCAAATATGTCAAATTTTGTCCGGATAAGTTTTTATGACTCATAATTTTGGGATGTTGGATGTTAGATGTGCTCAGTGTGAATAGCCTATTAGAGTTATTAATTTATTCATTTGTATTAGTATCTACGCGGCTTTAAGCTGGGCGCCCGAATAGACCCTTAAATTGCCCACAAAAAAAGGTTGAGAAATGTATACACTTTTGAAAATTGACAGAATGGATTAAGAACGACTTAAGTGAATTTGTGAAATCTGGTCACATGTTTAATATTTTTGTATTTAACCGCATTATAGATATTTCTGCATCAAAAAGGGATGCCAATATCTTATCGATATGTAGATCATTTTTTTAAGACAATGGTCGATAGTCGATAAAAATTTCTTAACTAATTGTCTCACTTGTTGGATTTCGATAAGTTCACTAAAAACTTATCTCTGTCTCTGTCTCGTTCGGTCCTAACTTTAGTAAACGGTGTAAGTTAAGTATAATCATAAGAGACGCCTTTGGTCCCAAGGTGCCTTATCTCATCGAACCTGAATTTTTGGATCGAAGCCTTTTAATTTGCTAAAAAAAAAAAGTTTTGCCTCTATTTTTTATTATTTTTTCTAAATAGTTGAACCTTTTCATATCAGAATTGCTGTCCTCAATAGGTTGCACTTAAACAGAATTGTGTACATATCCTATATGTATTGGAAGTTGTCGAAGTATTGTTTCTTTTCAGAGATAAGCATATAAGTATAGTGAGTCTCTTGCGAAAATAGACCCCCAAAACTAACGGTCTTACTTAAAGAACCGAACGGTAAACATACCAATGCTTGTATTCACCACACAAATTGTGAAGGTGTGTTTAGTGCTGCCCATCGCTGTTCCAGCCGGTGCTGACCAGCATAAATGATTCATTTCCCCATAGCTCGACTATCGATAATTCGATCATTACCATTCCTTCGGCGGATCATTAAATAATGCTGATTACTTAACATGTCTTGAAAGTATGATTCTTCTATCAATAAAATTGTATAAGATGGGACTTGTTTTCCAAATTGCGAGGGCGAAAGGGGGCGTGGCAGAAATTGAAAATACACTTGATCGGCCTGAGAGTATTACAAGTGTTTGTCCCATACACGTCGAACCGCTATTTCTTACCATCTCTGAGGTATGTACAGGCAGAGAGACATTCGGAACGAAAGGACACACGGACATGACCATATCGGCGTTGGTGCTGATCAAGAATATAATAACTTTACGGGGTTGCAGATGTTTCCTTCTGAATGTTACATACTGGTGCACAAGCTTAAACAAACTCTGTGTTTCTTATGTACAAAGATTATAAACAGATTTTTAGCGCACTGAAATATAACTTGGTTACCTTCAAACTTCAGTAAGATCCATAGAGTAAGAGAATAGGTTTACAAAAATTTAAAAATAAATAAATCTAGTTTCTGAATCAGGAACGATGATCCTCCTGGTTCAAAAAGAACCGTCCAGTCTGGTTCAATGTGAAGTAGTTTTGAAAAAAAGTTAAATTGTAGCAAATCTATCTTAAAAATAGATTTAAAAAGTTACAATCAATGGGAATATCGCAGTATAGAAGGTTTTGAAGAATTTACCAATGATTTTTAAAGGCTTCAGGAAAAAACGAGAATTAGAAAAAAGAGAAAAAACACAGAATTTCATACTTGGATCAGGAATGTTTGATATCAGAAGTTCGATAAGAAGGAAAATTATTGATTCCAAAGGGAAATTCTGTATTTAAGTATAAATTTTTAATTCTGATTTTCTTGAAGCAAGTACAAAACGTTCTGAAATCAAGTAGAACAATTCTGGAATCAAATAATAAACTACTCAAATTTAAGATTGCTCATTCTTGAATCAAGTGCATTGTCAAAAACCGACAATGTTTTTTCTTGTATGAAAAGCTGTTCAGGTTCGAGAGTAAGATCGTTTAGTTTTGAATCAAGAGCTTAATAAATTCCAAACATACCACAAATTTAAAATTAGTGTCTTTTATCCGATTTTGCTTAAGTTTATTTCAATGAAAATTAATGGTTCGACCATGAAGCAAGTCTTAGACGGCTCTAGGAATGTACAACACCACAAATCAGCAGCAGTTTTTCCCTGTCAGCTGTCCAACTGCAGTCTCTACATGTCAGCATTGGTATAACTGCTTGGGAATTCTAAAGCAACATGAGTCCCACTTGATAGTTTCCACACACATATCACTCTCCCATAAAAAACGTAACGTAACCAACTCTATTCTCTTAAAATTATCTTGCTCTTCTTTCTCAGTTTCATAACCCGACTTCCTTGGCCTAAAATCACTCGAATATTGGTTCGATTTCAAGATCGAAATAATTATAAATTTCACAACGAATAGATTAACCATAAATTTTGTATATTTTGAAAACGTTTTCATGTTGACTTGAGAAGTTAATCAATCTACCCTCGCCCAGACTTCTGGCTCATTGTATCTATATAAGTCTTTGCCTCCATCTCTATCACACACTGGCCACATACATAATTGCCATGACGCCATTGCAGCCAACCCCAGCGGGCGATGAATTATTAATTGCCGTTGATTTGCATTCAGATTTAGTTTGGGGTCTCCGAGGATCATTACCGGAACACAGGCACACCAGACACACCAGGCCACGTACCCAGGCCAAGTGTAAACATAATAATCAGCGGGCATTATTAGATGCCGATATAGTTGTAGGTAGGGAAATGTGCATTGCCTATATGGATGGGTGTATGTTGATCAGTAAGTGCGCTTTGGCCAAAATGGCCGTCGGACATGGCAACGGCCTCCAATTGACACCTGAGCGGTATTATTATTGTTGCTGCTGAGGCTGCCGCAGCTGTAATTGTTATTTATGCACTTGCATTTAGTGGAATGTAATGGCCATGCCCCCCGGTGTGGGCATAACGGGAGCAATTTGGTCGAGTATACGGATTACATAAGAGTTTAGCACTCTCAATCGAAGGAGACAAGAAACCGTTGCAATTGTTTGCAGAGATGTGCAAATAAATTGGACTAAACGGAACTTTCTTCCACACATTTAGTAACCGTCTGCAGCCGTTGGTCGTTAAACCTAATTACAGGTACAAAAAGAGAAAAATAAACAATAAAATAAATAAACCGCCCTGGTCCTAGGCAAAAGGCAAGCGCACACGCGCTTAAGTTCAACTTGATGATGAGGATGCAGATTGGAGTTGACTACTGTGCGCTGCCTGCCTGACTTTGTGATCCCTGGAATTTCGTCTTGGGGGCCTTTTGTTCCGCTCCTCGGCAAGCACTTAAACTCGCTTAACGCGCGCGCTGTTCGCTTGTCAAAATTGCAGCAGCAGCAGCAGCCGCCGAAGCCGCAGCCAAAGCTCTAGGGTCCAACCGCCACCGCAAGGCAAGGAAAAAGCCGCAAGATGACGCAGCTTCTCCGCCAGCTTGTGGCCAAATGAATTAACCCTTTTACTTTGCATACAGACACACACGCACTCAGGCAAGGGGCAATACAGTGGCTACTACAACAATGAAGTGTGGGTTATATGCGAGTTGTTGTTTATTTTTTTGTGGTTTTTTTTTTTTTTGGGACAAACAACAAATTAAGCTACCCCAATGCAAAAATGTTAAGTTAGTCCTGTTTATATGGGAAAGGTCTGTATCCAGCAACCCGGAATATTTATTTCGTCACAAGAATCTTTAAATAACAAGAAAGAAAGTCGGTCAAGCCCGACTATAACATACTCTGTACCAAGAAAATTTTTCTTTTCGTTTCTTTGGCGGATCGATAAGTTATCCTAATAACTAAATATGTCCAGAAGGAACAAGCCATCTATCTTCAAAACTGTGGGAGATATGACGTTTTTTCTTAATTGCGGGGGCGGGAGGGGGCGTGGCCAAAATTGAAAAAATAAACTTGATCTGCCTGCAGACATTTTTTTTTATACTCTGTACCGTAGGTACATTGAGTATTATAGGTTTGTGCCCACAGTTTTGAAGATAGATGGCTTGTTCCTTCTGAACATATTTAGTTATTAGGATAACTTATCGATCCGCCAAAGGAATGAAGAAGATCGGATGAACGGTTTTCGAGTTATGATCAAAAGACAGATTTTCTTGGTACAGAGTATGTTATAGTCGGGCTTGACCGACTTTCTTTCTTGTTTTTGAAAGTATTCTATCAAAATAAAAATTCCGGTGTGCTGGATGCTAACCCTAATAGGAGAACCCGAATCAACTGTATCGAACACTAAAGGAACTTAGAAAAAGAATGCAGACTTTGGGAATTATGGGGAAATAGAGAAAAAGTTGGGACAAGCTAGACTAAAATGAATGGTCTACATCAATAGCGATCACTTCAGTGGGTCAATACACAGAAAAAAATAAGATCAAATATCGAGTTGATCTTCCAATATAATTTCAAAAATATCAATTTTTAAAGATCCAAGAGTTACTATTTAATATCAATATGATGCTGTAGTATTACATTGATACTAAAAATATTAAATTAATAAGCGAAATTCTTACAGTGATATGAAAAATACCCTAGTGACGTGATTTTAGATCAAAGTAGACATCGAAAATCTGAGGGCAGAAAGAGACAAACAGAGTTTCTTAAAACAAAGAGCGACAGCTATAGTCCAACTCGGAAAAACCAAAAACAATGTAAATGGCTCTGCCGCAGCACGCGAGACAGCGAATATTCTTCCGATTTGCATGTTTTTGCTTTCATTGCTGATTGCAGTTCCCAACTGCTTAAAGCGGTGAGCGCATGAAGAGACATTCAAGCAGCGACAGCCATTAGCGAAATGCCTACTGAAGGTAGAATCGGGAGATTCATGAAACAGTACTATAAAGGCAACCAGCTCTTTTTGGTGTATATAAATGCATAAGTTGTTTCCAGTTGTGAACAAACGCAACTTTTCGGGACCTCGAGCCAGCTAAAGTCACTAATTTTCATTATAATATATCTTTGACATTTGAACCATGTCCAATGGGTACTATATAAATATAGCTTTGATACATAATAATACATTATACAATAATACCCCTTTGATATTTAAAAAATATTAATACTATAAAAATAGATCAGGGATATTAACAAATATCAGATTGTTGATCTGAAACATTTCACATTGATATGTTCGAAATGTACGAGTGATATTTTCGATCATATCAACCGGGTATTCTTCAGATGAAGGCCGATTCGATTCCCGATTGATACTAAATATCGTGATCTTTTTTTTCTGTGTAGTCATTTCAGAGGCCATATGTAACCATCATTCTCAGATCATGGGCGACAGAAATCCTGGCAAAGATAGCTCCATCGTACGTTAAAGAACCAGAAATAACTTTAGTCAGAATTAAAGCCCTTTTCTAAGCTTTTCTATCAGCGATGCAAACCGGTTCTGAACCAAACCGGTTTTGAACCGAACCGAACCGCTTATTCCAGCCGGTGAACCGAACCGCAAACCGAACCGGCATCCTTTCAGAATTGCTGAACCGAACCGAAAACCACAAATAAAAACGGTTCGGTTCGGTTCAGTTCTCTGACTGAAATCATGCCTAAAATCAACTAAGGTCATGACGTAGTAGGACATGTCAGAGTAAAATCCATGGCTAAAATTCATAAAAATTATGTCATGAATTCAGGACCAACCCTTTCATTTCTGAGCTGATTAAGCTATGATTCAGTTCTGAGCCTAACTTAAGGGATATGATAAATAGAATAATTAATATGTATATTACGTATTCTTTTCTAGCAAACATTCTCAATTTTCGAGAGTATTCATTTAGGAACTTATAGACGACTCCTGGAAATCCGACATAATAAGCATTGGACATTCTTCTAAGGATTTTAAAAATATTTAAATGGATTATAAGAATTAAATTTCAAAAGTGTTCGACAAGTCACATTACTACAACAATCATAATGTGACTTTGTAAACCACTGAACCGAACCGGAACCGCGGTTCAGCTAGCTCCAAAAACCATGTAATGAACCGAACCGGCGGTTCAGAAACTGTATGAACCACTGAACCGAACCAGTCCTTATTTTCGAGTGGTTTGCATTCCTTATTAAAAGAGAATTTGAAAATGTATTTTATTTACATTCCAAAGGTGGAAGATTTTTGGATTGATCAAGTTGAGGTTTGATGGTTTCAACACGAGGGCCCCCTGAGTCTAGGGGCACCCGTAAATAACAATACTGTGGCCCGATTTTACCAATTTATGAACTTGAATACAAATCCTTAAAAAATGTTAAAAAATCTGGGGACGTTTTCTTTTGGAAGCTTTCCAAATCTTTTCCTTCTGTGCTTACTAACATTTTGTGGTTCGCTTGTTTGTTTGGACATTTAAATGTTTACCACTCGCGACTCTTCAGACTTGAGAGTTGGTTAAAGCTGTGTGCGTAAATGACTCTCTGTGTGTGTGTGTGTGTGTGGAGAGAATTGCGCGTAAATTCGTTGCGGTCTGGCGCGTCATCAACATAATCGCCGTCAACAGGGCCCGTCAACAGCATCAAACTGCCAAGTCAAATGTTGCTACTGTTTCCAGCAACAACCCATAAAGGCGAAATGTGAAGTGGTCGGTCGGTTGGTTGGTTGGCTCTGGTAGTTGTGTTGATTTTTTTTGCTTTTATGATGAGCCCAAGCACTTTCGAAAGGAACAAAAGCGTGTCGTGTCAGAGATTCTGGGCGAGATCTGTCTGTTTTAACACACACACACACACACACAGAAACACATAAACTTATTAAATGTTTACGTTTACATTCATACGAAAATGCGTCCTGTTTTGTTTCTATTCTATACAACGGAAACTGTGATCAACATGTTGCTCATGGGTTATCATATACGCGGCTTCATGTCCCTCGACTTGAGTTTCCTGTCAATTGAACAACAGCTGATTAACTACTTCTATGCCGTTACTTTCTATATCTTTACGGTGCTAACGATATTTGCCAGCATTAATATCTGCACAGGTCATACAGCCAGCATGCTAGATGAGATTCTACGCACCCTGGTTGGTTGCATTCTCTATGTTATAATTTCCATGATGACCCTAAATGATGCGGAACAGGATTTCCATTTAATGTATATGGGTATGGGTGATCCCACACAGCCGGAGAAGCCGGTGCATCCATTCTTTGCATATCTGAGAGCCCAAGCGGTATGTGCACTAATCTGTGCGATCATCTATTTGCTGCACTGCATCATAGTAATTGATGTTTTGCTCTCGAACGAAACGGATTCGGAGGGCGAGTATATGGTAAATGATTCTTCGGATGAACTGGCCGATGAAACGGAGTATGTGCCAGTGCGTTTGTATGTGCTGGGTGGTGTAGTGGAGGAACGTTTGGAGCGGTATCAATGGTATCGGGATTTCTCACATGGTGCTCGCATCACACTGTAGTTAAGTAAGACATTTACTCTTACATTTTTTATATAAAATTTAAAAAAAATAAAGTTCTGATTGTTACGTATTTTAAGGTTTTTTTTTTTTAAAGAAATATAGTAAATGTTGCATGGAATTTATCGACTTTATTTTATTTCTATTTCTATTTTATATATTCGCTTAGAAAAATGCTAAAACTGTTTGGGAAAGTTTATTTCAAAGTTAAGAAATTGTACTTTACGAAAATATCCAGCAGAGCCAATACTAAACTTTAAGTTTCTCAACAAACGCTGGCAAAAGGGCTTAAATATTCACCTTAAGAGACAAATTAGTGAAAATTCAGACTTAATAAAACTGATACAACAGAATCACCTTCAACCCTTTATCAACTGTACTGTTGTGTTGTGTAATATACAGAAATGTAATGTAATCATTGCTTCCATTATTTAATTACTTTTCATTACAAAAATTTCGATTACTTACACTCAAACAAATAAATTGCCTTAAACTCTCGAAGATAACCTTAAATTCATGGTAGTTTGGCCTAAAAATGGCGCCAAAAACATCTTAACCTTGCTTTAACGATGCTGATGATCTTAACTTTATTTTGCCATGGCAAAAAACTGGAATTTTGTTTCTAAATGTAAGGTCAAAAAGTCATAAATAATTTTAAATTTTATTCCTAGCTTACTGGGATTCGAACTCGGGTTCTTCTCCTTGTCGATAAGCGCGATTTACTATCAAGTTACTCTAATGAACCCAGTCAATTTAGATGGCTAAATTTTCACTTATTTTATTGTTTATGAAATGGTTACCTAAATATAAGGTCACTTTTCCTAAACGTTCGTAATGTCGTAATATCAGTTTTAGCTTTGAGTTATCAACAATCCGCATGGCTCAGGTGTTAGAACGTTGGCCTAGAATGTAGAGGTTGTTAGTACGAATACCACTGCAGTTGCAAAAAATTTTGTATAATTGGAATATTTATTTTGGTTTTTTTTTCATTTGCTGTGAATTTTTAAACAATGAATTTTTATATATGTTTTCAATATTTAAACTGTACCACATCCTATGGTGGTGCTTTGTACAATCGGAGGCCCCTGATACAACTGTCGTTTCAAAAGTATAGGAAAATTTACCTTATATTTAGGTGATCATTTCCTCAAAAAAAACTGACAAAAAGTGTCTTGTTGGTCAAAATCTGGCCGTTTGGGTAAAAAGATGCCTTGAAACTTGAATTAAAGACAATTGGTTTTTGTAGGAACTGCATTATCAGCCATGCTCCCATTTTCGCTTTCGCAAAAACTTTGCGATTTGATCACCAAATCGTAAAAATTGGTGCTCCAACATTAGGAAATCGCAAAGTCTTGCCGTTTTTAAACCGGCGACATCTGAGTCCGTGTAATGAAAAGTAAATGCAAAGTATAGGTTGATGCACAAACAGACAACCCACGGAACTATTTTTATTCAGTTCTCTAAGCTTTTTAGATTTGTCTTACGGACTCTCCCACTCAATTCGTAATATTTTAATCAATTATTTAATAGAGACACACAAAATTGAGCGAGATGGAAAACTGCTCACAAAAACAACAATTTGCGATTTGGCCATGGTATATATCGATATAAGACTATCGATAGCATGAGTAGTGGCGCTCATCAGCTGGTTTTGTTATGTGAAATGACACAAAACAAGTTGGGAATGGAACATTATCGATGAACAAAACTGGCGAATTTCGGAGCGCTCTAAATTGAAATCGTACGAATTTGCTGAAATCGTAATTCGCAAAAATACGTGAAAGCCGGAGCATTTCTGTATCTTAATATATTATATAAAATTCTTCCGTACATGGCTTTGTTACCTCACTCCTCCCAAACGGCTGGACCGATTTCGATGAAATTTCGTGTGAGTGTAGTAGTAACAGCGTAGGTGGTTTATATCTATAGGTGATTCTGGTAGGTCACATAGGGATAGCGTAATTTGCCATCCACGGCTTTTTTGCACCATAACTTGACCTAAACTTAACCGATTTGGATGAAACTTTATAAAGACATTCGTCATGAATAGAGGAAGGCTGATAACAAATATGGTCCGAATCGGTCAACTCTTTCGGGTACCTCTCGAACACATAAATGTTTTTTTTTGGTAATTTTGTCTGAGAGCTATGCTTGCACTAGAATAATACCCAAAATTATATTAACGCAGGACAACGTCTGACGGGGTCAGCTAGTATTGATTTAAATATGAAAATTGTACGTTTTTCTAAGAAAGTTCACTTTTTTTCCCCAAGTTAAAAAATTTCGTGCCAATTGAAAAAGCCACAAAATTATTTACTTAATAAACCATTGCGCTCTTAATTTTACTACATTTGCACTTTTTCGATATGTTTAATTATGAAAATAAGTCGTTAATTAAATTAGTTTTTAGTCCATAACTTCTGTAGTAAAATAAAGAGCACAATGATCTATTATGAACTTTATTTTGTGATCTTTTTAAATTGGCTGGTAAATGAAGAGAAAATTCTCAGAAAAATTCATATTTTTCATATTTATTGAATTGGCTCTGAGGAATTAAATATAAACTTTGGGTTTGGTTTTTCTTAATCGGTGCTCATCTAAGTTTACTAAGAATCAAATGTGGTTTCAAATAGGTTAATTAATGTGGCTACGGGACCCAAAATTTTGAACAAAACGAATAATTTAATTGACATTAGCACCCGAAAATACATTATCAATGATTGCTTTCTGCTATGCTTAAAAAGTGATTCTTTTTTTATACCCTGTTCCCATTGAAAATGGGAAAAGGGGGATCATGAAGTTGTGCGAATGTATGTAACACGGAGAAGGAAAATTTTCCGACCCCATAAAGTATATATATTCTTGATCAGCATGAACAGCCGAGTCGATATAGCCATGTCCGTCATGTCCGTCTGTCTGTCTGTATGAACGCGTCGATCTCAGAGACTATAAGAGATAGAGCCACAAATTTTTGCATGAAGGTAGATTTATGCTGTACGCAGATCAAGTTTGTTTCCGATTTGAAAAATTCCACCCCGTCCCCCTTTTATCCCCAAAAAACCTAGACCTCCTCTAGAAATCCTAGACATAAATAGCCGTCAGATCCACAATTTTCAAGTTAGAGCCTCGTTTAGTATACATCAAGCTAGGCCCAATATCTATCTATTCTGAAAAGTACAATCAGATCGGACAAAAAACACCGGAGTTATAAGCGAAACAGTTGAGCTGATAAGAGCACCCCCACCCCCCAGTTTATGGTCAGGACTAGAAAAAAGCGTTGCCTACATTTAGGTTCAAAATAACAAAATAAATGAAAACAAATGAACAGGGTATTTTGTGGTCGGGAAACTCGACCGCAGCGCCCTTACTTGTTTAACTTGTTTTATTCAGTGATTTTATCAAGCCGTAATTATTTGTACAATTAATTGTATAATTGTACCTCTAGAGGGAGGTTGTTGAGTAATTATGCTTAGAAAATTTAAATAATTCTTGTAGTTGTAATGATTTTTCACCAAACAAGTTAGGATTCATGAAAGTTCATTTTATTTTGATCATGGAATTCTACTTTTGTTTCAGTCTGTCGTCTTCTGTTACACATATCAAACCTGCGCATATTAATGATTCCAATCCCAACAGCATTAGACTCTCTACAAAAAGAGGACAATATATGTTATGAATGTCTCATTAAGGCATTAAGGAAAACTGTCAATTTTGAGCATATAGTTATAGTCGAGGCAGTGAAATATGCCTTGGCACATGGAAATACAAAGGATCTCAAGAAAACACACAGTCCCTAGACAAGATTTCTGTGATTTTGTCGAAAGCGGTAAGATAAATAAGTACAGTTTACACCAAGAAATACATGAATAATTTATCATATCAAAGCACAAATACTCAAAAATCCTCCTTTACAGGTACAACTACTCAAGTAGTTGTTATAATATTGGTAATTCCAAGCTTCAATTACGATTACTTCAAAAACGTAATCGGGAATTGATTTTAGTTACCTCAATACTTGAAATGGTGAAGGTAATTGTAGTCTACAGCTCGGGTAATACAATAATAAAGGATATTTTATAACTAATGAGATTAGAATCCAAACGAAATAAAATGCAAACTACTTACCAAATCACTGCTAATCCCAACTATTTGAATACAAATTTCATGCTTTCCCTACGATGACGTCAGCAGGCCAACAGCAACAGTTATGGGTGGAACTCATTGACGACAATATGGGCCAAGATAAGCAGCTGGGCACTGGGAGTTGACTACTCGTTCTAAGGCGCATGTGCCGGCAGTGCGAAGTAATTCTGCCAAACAAAAAAATCAATATTTTATGGGGTAAAGCGGCAAGTCAAGAGCAAGGCAAAGCGTTAACCTGCAAAAGCTTTCCACAGATTGTTACTGCCATGTCGAGTGGGAATGGAATTGGGGTAGGGTAGTGCCAGGCAGTGGGTGCGGTGCTTTTTCATTCATAAAACTAAGCGTTCACTTTCCGCTATTCAAGGCTGTTTTTAATGCTTGCCAAACGACTGACTGCCGGCCGGATATGGGATATGGACAGCTTTTGCGCTCTCTCTCTCTCTCTCTCTCTGAATTCTCACACAGGCAGCACACGCAAATAATACCTTGTATACTTTTACCCATACATACAAATCGCAAATCAGAAACTTCAAGTGCAATTATTTCATACGGAAAAGCCTTTAAGTCAACTAGCACTTTAGAAGTCATTAGTCATAAGAATAAGCTTGAATCTACTGGAAAAAAAATAGCAAACTTGTAGGAGTAGTAAGTAGTAGTTACACTCAGACAAAAAAAAAACGAGCATTTTGCGAAATTAATTTAAGCACTAGTACACTAGCTGCGTTGTTTTGGGTCGGCTGATATAAAAAGTATCCTATTTCAGTATGTTCAACGAATTAGTTTTGATTTTATACTATTTTTCATATTTTTCTATGCTTTTTTGGCACTCTTAACGAGGGTTTTAATGATTCTTCTGTAACGGTATACTTATTTGATGCAACCAAATGGAGTAACTACAATCAAAGAAGACTTCGCTCGTAAGCATGCTATACATTAAAACTACACTCAGAAAAAAAACCGAGAACTTTGTACTTGAATCAAGTACAAACGGTGTCGATAGTACGGTAAGTGCGGAAATACTTGATCGAAGAACAAAATTCTTGGATCAAGTATGATTTTTTCAATCCCGAAATACTTGATTTTAGACTGTTTTGGGATATATTAAGTATGTTTTGAACGATTAAAAAATTTTTTGTCACACTTTTTGCTTATAATGGTATTAAGTCAAGCCCGATCATGTCTCAAAATAAGTACAAAACATATGTTCTTAAAGTGAGTAATTTCTATTGCCAGCCCAAAAACATTCTAGGAAGTATATAGGAGTATTTCAAACAAGAACAAAATGTTCTTGGTTTTGAGCCCATACAGTATGGCTACTTCCCACTTTGTTCTTGAACGAGGTCTCTGTAATAAACCAAAGAAATATCCAAGACCCATAACCAAAGAGCAATTTAGAGTTACTATAGCTCAGAAATTTACCATTACTCCATTACAAAAGTGCTAGAGCCAGTTGGGAATTTTAAGAACAGACTCGCTTTAAAATAATTCGAATTTTCTGCTGCGCACTTTGTCGAGCTAGGATAATGAGTCTATTTTGTACTCAATCTAACATATTTTGTACTCGAACTAAGAACTCGCTTTTCTAGAATCTTTCATCTTACTGTGAGTACAAAATGTTCTTGCGTCAGGAAGGTTTGTTCTCATTTCAATAATATTACCAGTCATATTTCGAGCTTAGAATGTTATGTACTTAATTTAAGTACACTCTAGAACGAATCATACTTGAAATTTCAAGTACAAAACGGCTTAAATTCTATCCCGAATGGTGTAGAACGCCGGTATCCTTTTTTTTCTGAGTGTAGTTACTTCCTCGTTTCCGTTGGGTCATACCGTTGTACGACATGATACAAAAACAATAACAAGGTAGCGCAACCGGAAAAGACTTTTCTCATAAGCAAGAACTTATCGAACGCCAGACCGAAACCAAAGCCTCAAAGCTAGATTTCGATTACGAGGGTATATTGAAACTGTCCAGATGTTTGTAACGCACAGAAGGAAGCATTTCCGCCCACATAAAGTATGTATATTCCTGATCAGCATGACGAGCTGTGTTGATTAAGCCTTGTCCATCTGTCCGTCCGTTCGTCCTTCTCTTTCTATGCTATCTCTTCCGTCAGTTTTAAAGCTATCGCCACCAAACATTGCACGAAGTCTTTTTGTACAAATACGCTGCACATTTGACTGAATTGGCTGGATCGGATGGTTTTAACATATAGCTGACATAGAAACAATCGGTTGAAAACATAGTTCTAGTGATAAAAACTTTTTTGTTTTTAGTGCAAACTTGTTCAAACTCCGTATTTACTAGTTTGCAATGCATTTCCAATATTCCACCAAGTTTGGTTGAAATCGGACATCTATATAGTATAGCTGCCATAGAAAAGTAAGGTTAGAAAAACAGTCTTAGTAGAAAAAACTTTTTTGTTTTCAGTGTAAACCTCTTTAAAATTGGCATATAGTTATTTTATAAGCTTTCACACAACTCTTCAAAGGTTTGTCAAAATCGGATGACTATAGGTTACAGTTGCCATAGGAATGATCGGTCGAAAAAGTAGTTTTAGTGAGAAAAACAATTCTGTTTTCAATGGAAATGTCTCCAAACTTTGTATTTCTTAGCTTGCTATGCTTTTCCATGACTCCACTAAGTTTGGTCGAAATCGGACATCTATATAGTATAGCTGTCATACAAAAGTAGAGTCAGAAAAGTAGTCTTAGTGAGAAAAACTTTTTTGTTTTTCACGGAATTGTCCTTAAAATTAAAATGTATTTTTTTGATATGCTTTTACACAATTCTGCAAAGTTTTGTCAAAATCTGATGACTATAGCATATAGCTGCAGTACAAATGATGGGTCAAAAGAAAAACTCTTTTTCGAAAACAAACATAAATTGATGGTTCTCAGATACACATTTCTTTAAATAGTTCCTTTAATACAACGCTTGTTGATTATGCAAGACAGGAATCCTTTTACTGACCGCAACCCATTGTGGTCTCTGGCACCATATTTCCATATCCCCCCCACACACACACAACACAAATGCAAACAAAATCCAATGTGAACTTTAAACGTGCCGCCTGAAAGCAGGCAACACTTTTTGCTTTCCTGCAAACCGAAAACCCACGCAAAAACTAAGCGAAAAGGGAAAATCGATAAGGACGCCAAAAACTCGGCATGTCCTTGAAATTGAAAGCCATTCATGAAAACTAACCAAGATATATTCATGAATGAAAATGCTAGGCAAATTCGAATTCGACAGAACGGGGAAAGGCAGATTTAGGTGAGCATGCGCAAAGCCCACCAACGACAAGGGAGCGCCCCTCAACTACTGGGCACTGACGCAACCACGAGGCAATGTTCCAAGGTCAGCGTAGAATTTCATTCATAAAATTGAAACAGAAACCGTGTGTGCGAGTGTGTGTGTGTGTGCGTACACGCGCGTGCCCGCTTAGGGCGGGCTTAGTGGGAGGAAGTTGGCAGGGCTCCATTTGCAGCTTGTTGATTTTTCTACGCGTGTAAAAAACAAACAAAGCGGGAAAAGCTATTCCCATTCACAAAAACCCAGCGGGACGCCACCTCGAGCTTAGGCTTGTGGTTGCCCCGAAAAAGAGTACAACAGAAACAGAAACATAAGTCCCCGAATATGTGCACGGCGTACATAGATTGAATGGAATATGACAAAGGACTCTGTGGAACGTTTATGTCATTATGTCCAACATTGAGCTTGTCTATTGTAGGATTTGAATTTCTTCCTTTTGTAAGGTATGTAAGTCTGAAATAGAATTATTTTTGAATACTAAAATAAAACAGAATTAGTTTAAATTGTAAGAATGAAGTAGAAATCTACAAATTCCTAGCAGATTTTTCACAAAATGATCAAAACCCAAAATTTGTAACTCGCATTGAAATCGGAACTTAAAGAGGACCTTAAAGTTTAAAGATAAATAGAAGTTAATGTAGAAATTGATCTGTTTTGAATAGATAACACTTGATAACTATAGATTCTAAGAGGCTATGATGGGTGTATAAAAGATACAAACCCAGATTTACCCATGCTTAAGGTTCAGAAATTTGAGTGCTACGGCTCTAAAAATATCCTGTACCCGACGTCTAAAGATTCGGTATAGGCTCTGCTTCAGCTTTTATTTCTAAAGAGGTTCGGTTCACATGAACACGAAAGTCTGAATTCCGTTTTCGAACCGGTTCAGCTGCAAGTGCACGTCTTAACTGATCGAACTTAATACAACTACGAAATTCTTAATTTAATATAAAAATGCTCTTCCCGACTTCGATATTCCCTTTAATTAGGGGAATTTGTGTAACCTTTCTTATGTTGAATAACAGAACATTAGCATTGAGAATTGAGCATTTGAATATTTCAACATTATATAAGAAAACTGCGCAATCGGCTCAGATAAGTATGCAATGTTTTTTATAACCTGAATAACTCTGCCTTTTATTATCCGACATTTATGAAAATTTGTGACATTGCAAAATGTGAGCTCGATTTCTTCAAATTTGCAGTCGGAGTTGTTCAACTGTTTTTTAAGATGGGGCGTGGCCAAATTTGGTTGCTCTAGCTCTTCTAGTCTAGATCTAGGTGTTCATACAATCAGACATGGCTATATCGAGTCGGCTATTGATGCTGCTCAAGAATATATATAGTTCATGAGGTTGAAGAGGCTAAAAATATGCCAATTTTAAAGAGGCTTACATTGAACACAAAAATGTTTTTGTTACTAAGACAATTTTTCTAACCTTACTTTTCTATGGCAGCTATACTAGTTAGATTAGCTTAGTGGAATCATGGAACTAAGAAATTCACAGTTTGGAGGCATTTCCATTGAAAATGAAAAAAGTTGTTCTCACTTAAACTATTAATGTTATAGACATTCGATCCGGCCGGTTCCGACAACTGTAAAAGGTATTTGTACCAGAAGAGTTACTGCAAAGTTTGGTGGCGATAGTTTTACAACTGACGGAGGCGATAGCATAGAAACAGACAAATAGAGGGACCGACAAACTGACATGGCTAAATCAACTCAGCTCGTCGTGAATATATGCATATAATTTATGTGGTCGAAGATGCTTCCTTCTATTCGTGTGTTGATTTTTGCACTTATGATGCCTTGGAATTCCCAAACAGTCATAGCTCTGCTGGCATGAGGAGGAAGCAGAAGGCTATTTAAGATAGGGGTATGCAAACAACTAATGAGCCGGCAAGAGCTTGCAGCTTTGAAAATCCAAAGGGGAGTTAAGAAAGTCAGATGAGCACTTGTGAGGTAACCAAAGGTTGAAATACCAAGGTTGAGTCAATCTCGTTCATTTTTAAAGCAATTCTTCTTTGGATTAAGTGAAGTTCGAATATCGCGCTCAATATAAGCTGGACTTCAAATTAAAATCAAGTACGAATTTCAAGCTTAAATCACTATCTGTCCTACTTGATTTGATTCTACTAAAAGATCAATTCCGTGTGTATTCTATTAAGCCTATTACTATGTTCATACGCACCAAATAATTCGTGATTAATGCCCTTCAAAGTATGCAAACTTTATTTCCTTAAGTTATTATGTATTAAAATGAAGCCATTGCAAGTCTGTCATAAATATTCGGCACTTCACTCAGATTGTTGGGTATTCAACAAAATGTTGAGTTAAGCTAAATATAAAATGTATAATTGCCCACAATAATGGTTTTCAAATAAAATAGCATACTTTAAAGGTCATTAAGCATGATATATTTGGTGTGTAAAAACAATGTCGAGCTAAAATCAAGCCAAAAAAATAAAATTGCGATCAAGACACGAATACCGAGATGAAAAAATCCGAGCCTAAAATAAACCTTCTCGAAATCTAATTGAATTCAACATTTTTGTATGAAATTATTACTCTACTTTTCGATACTTCACAATTGCAAACACATCTTTAAGTCATCAGATCGAAACCAGGGACTGAAGCACTTAGAAAATAGTCCAAAATGTAAGTATCGAATGTGTATCGATAAATTTTATAGAAATCATGAAGGTAACTTCTGCTACACCAGGAAATCGAATGCGATCATATCTGTAAGATGATATGGAATCATCTTACCAAGTTTAACTGAGATTATAGAAGCTGCGCAGTGCGCTACCTTATGGACATTGTATCCTGCCCTTAAGTAGTAAATTTTTAATGCATCACCTAGTTGTAGAGTTTTAAGTTGTTTTCAAATAGAAGCTATCATAATACTTAGTATTACTTTGTCAGCAAGCATAATTCTCAAATTGTTATATTTTTATATATTGATCTAAATATGGATTTCCATGGGGACACATACAAATGCCTGCTCCTTGGTGATTCTGGTGTGGGTAAATCCACATTTCTGTGTCGCCACGCCACCGGTGAGTTTGCCGAGAGCCATGTGCCCACCCATGGACTGTGTGTCTACACACTGCCCCTGCAGACCAATTATCAGGCCTTATCCTTGGAAATATGGGATGTGGCTGGCGATTCAAATCATGGTGGTCTCCAAAATGGATATTTTTTCTATGCCCAATGCGCCTTGATCATATTCGACTTGAACGCAAAGTCCACCGCCTTGAGTGTATCGGGCTGGCTGAGAATGTTAGAGGATATGTGCGGCGAAGACTTGCCGGTGGTCTTGTGTGGCAATAAGTCGGATCTGGAGAGGATGCCCATAGAGTTGCTCTACCACAAGCGGATGAATTTGCATTACTGCGAGATGTCAGCAAGTGCCGGTTGGAATTTAGTGGAGCCGCTCGAGCTGTTGTGCTGCAGTTTGTTGGGAAAATCTGATGTACGTCTTATTTCCCAGCCCAAAATGCAACCGGTAAAGGATTGTGTGGTTGATTTGGTCAAGATGCGAAAGCAGGCTAAGAGCACCAGGCAGAAGGCACTGCCAGAGTTGGGGGAGCATGATGAGAAGGAATTAAGCGAGATGATAGAAAAACGAAAATCCTCTCCAGAGAGAAAGTTCTTGTTATTAAATTAAGAGTCGTCTTTGAGAAATGCCATTAAAAATGCAGGATTAAATGCTTGCTCAGGCATATAGTATATTTAGGGAATATATTTTTGAGAGTTGTATTCAGAATTTTCAAATTAAAGCATCGATCGTTACCGTTAAAAGTCCCGCAAAACTAATGTTCACAACTTAAATTGGTTCAGCTAGCCGGTGGTCCTTTTTGGATCGACTATTAAAAACTTTCGAGATCATCCTTGCTTTCCCAGAAGGTTGTTCTAAGCCAATGTTCTCCAGCCATGCCACGGAGGGCATGCCGAACACTTTCGGCAATTCACGACGAATTTTTGCCGAAGTATGAGTGTCAGAGAGCCTCTCTTCTTGGGGAACACTGTTCTAAGCGTGTTCTCTTAACTTCCATGAAGATTTCTACTTGAGTGCTGGTCTTCGCTGCAATAAAAAAAAAATTCACTAGGGACTTATTTTTCTAGGTTATTGGGCCCTTCGATTTGATTTTTGACCATATTTTCCCGATTGGTATTGGGGGGGCTGACGTATGATTAACTAACGATAAAATTCCATAAAAAATGTGTATCGCTTTATAGGTTTAAACCCGTAAATTTTCTGACCATATTTTTCCGTTCCGTGGGGAGCGGCCGACTTTTGGAGGGGGTTTAACTTAAAAATTTAAATGGGGTATCGTTTAACTAGTATTTGGGTGTTCCGATTTCAATTCTGCCAATGTTTTTCCCATCGGGTGAGAGGGGGCCAACTTATGGAGGTGGGAGTGGGGCCAAATCAAAAAAAAAAATCAAATGGGCTGTCGTTTTATAGGTGTTAAGGTGCTCCGATTTCATTTCTGGCCATATTTTTTCGATCAGTGGGGAGGGGGTCGATCTCTGAAGGAGGGGACTGAAGTAAAATATACAAAAAATCAAAAAGGGTCTCGTTTTCCCATTTCACTTTTTTCAATATTTTTCCGATCTGAAGAGAGGGGTCCAACTTATAGAGGTAGAAGGGTATTTCGATGATAAAAAACAAAAAAACAAATGTGGTTCGTTGTATAGGTTTTGAGGTGCCATATATAATATTTTCAATCGGAAGGGAGGGGCCTACTTTTAAAGAGGGTTAAAACTAAAAAATCAAATGGGGTATCGTTTTATGGGTTTTAAGGTGCTCCGATTTCATTTCTGCCCGTATTTTTCCGATCGGTGGGGAGTGGGTCGATCTATAGAGTAGGAGACTGAAGTAAAATCTTTAAGAAATCAAATGTAGTAGCGATTTATGGGCTTATGAGCGGCCCGACTTAATTTCTGGCAATATTTTTCCGATCGTTTGAGAGAGGGCCAATTTATGGAGGTGTGAGGGGGTTCAAATAAAAAAATAATCAAATGAGGATCGTTTTATAGGTTCTTAGGTGCCCTGATGTCAGTTCTGGCAATATATTTTAGATCGGTAGGGAGGGACCGACTTTTAGAGGAGCAAAATCTAAATAAAAAGTCAAGTGGGGTATTGTTTTATAGGAATTTGGGTGCTCCGCTTACATTTCTGGGCATATTTTTTCGATCGGTGGTGAGGGGGTCGACCTATAGAGAAGGGGACTGAAGTACAATTTTTCAAAAATCAAATGGTGTATGGTTTTAGAGCTGGTTGGCAATATTGCTGGCAATATTTGTCCGATCGGCCGACTTATAAGGGTGAGTGGGTATTTCAAACATAAAAACAATTAAATGGGGTTTCGTTTTAAAAGTTTTCAAATGCTTCTTTTTGTATTCCGGCAACATTTTCTTGATCGGAGGAGGAGGAGCCGACATTTGGAGAGGGTATTCGGGTGCTCCGATTTTATATTTGGCCATATTTTTTTTGATCGGCGGAATGTGGACCGACTTATGGAGGGGTGAGGGGGGTTTAAAGCTTAGAGCTCCTCGACTTACGGAGGTGGGAAGAGGGTAAAAATATACAAAAATTAAATGGGATATCGTCTTAAAGGTTAAGAGGTTATAGGTCATTCCAGTGCATATTTTTGCTATGGGGGGAGAGAAGATCAACCGAATAATAGTTACAAATTTTCCTCCGTACAGAACTTGACAGTTTCTCGTTACTTTCTGCAGGTTATCTGGTCACACCGAAATTATAATCAGAATCAAAATCATTTCCAGGAATACCCCTACTATCTGGTTTTGGTTAGATCTGAAATTATTTGATTTTGGTTTTATATTTTACAAGATTTTCTAGGTTTGGTTCCTCTAGTTTTATTTCTGGTGAAAAATGTTTTAGCAGAAAGTTTGCTGAACGGTCTACCACAGCGGCTCCAAATCTACCGGCTACAAATTCGCTGTGCATGTCAGATACTTATGCCAAGCAGAGTTTAGTCACATAGCTCCAGCCTTGTTCTTAGACTAGATGTTATAAAGAGACTGTTAGTAACTTAGTCTACCTAGTTGGGTTAACCACCATTGAAAAATAAACAAATACAGAGCTCAAGTCCCAAAAGTTCTTTGGAAAATATAAAATTGCTGATATTTTAATAAAGTACTCAAATATTATGGGGGTTTACAGTACACAAGATAATGTTGTAGGTCTCTTTAATCTTTTTTTTTCTTTTTAGAACTATCCAAAACATATTGTGACATAGTATTGCCCTTTCTGCTGGTCTGCTTAGTGTCTTTGGCTAGGTGACAGTTCTTCCTGGAGCGAGATTGGGAGAGCAGAGAGCGAACATTTTCCGTTATAAGCTAAAAAGAATTACAATACATTTAACTTAAATACATAGGCTCTATGAAAGTAGCAAGGCCACCATGGACAAGTTACATCCAATCCATAAACATAAATATTTCTACACTATAAATTAGCTTCCATTTATGGCTGAAGGGTTTAGACTTTGTATACCCGGCTCGGATTCGGAACGTTTGTGCGTGCGCTTGGGTAGACGTTTTGCCGCCTGCTGGGCTAAAGAGCTTGCATCACCGCCACCGGACCCAACACCAGCTGCTCCTGTGCCAGCGCCGTCATTAAGCTGCATCAGATCTGGTTCACTTCGTGCAATATCCTCCTCCTGATAGATGGATTCAGGGGTCGCCCCCGGCTTTGTGACCTGCTCATTTAGGCAGACATCATCCAGATCCACATCGCTATTGGAGAAAAGCGCTGTGGCTCCCAGTTCCAATGAATTGGTAACATCCAGTTCCAGTTCACTGACTGCCTTCTTGGGTGTGGAATTGGATTGCGGTGATATAGGTGAAACGGAGCAGGAAGGCGAAGGTAGTATCTTAACGCCCAGACTATTATTATTATTATTGTTGTGATTGTGGAGATTATGGTAGGGTTGGTGTAGCCCAGCAGTTGCTGGCATCATGGGCACATTTGTCATGCTACTTGGTGTGGAGCTGGAGTTTCGTTCAGTTTGATGTTCCTTCATTAGTTTGCAGGCCTTGCCCAAGGCGCAGATAGTCAAACAGATTCTCAAACCCAAGGCAAACAGATAGGCCAACAGAAAGAGCAACCAGGCAGCCAGATTCTGAAATGAGACCGCAGAATAGATGGCCTTGATGAGAACCACAGACAAAGGAAAGGGTATGAAACCCATGCGTCGAGCCACCAAATCCGAATGATCCGAAAAGGCATGCTTTTGTCGGGTTTGTGTCATATCATAGGCCAAGCTGGTGGTGTACTCCCGATAAATGGTCTCCGGCAACTCATTGAAACGCGTGATGAAAGCATGCTTCACCCAATCAATAAGAATTTCGGTAAATAGCACAGCAAAGCAATCGGGCAGCAAGACACAAAACTGGGTAAAGCTCCAGTCAAACTCCTTCATGGTTTGAATCATTACAATGAACAGCAGTACAGAGAGATGAAAGCGTTCTCTCACATCACTGCAGGTCAACTGGAAGAGATTGTTCTTATCGAACTTCTTGAATACAGATCCTTTGAGCTCCACGAAATTGTTGGATATCATAATGGTCAGCAGACCCTTGTTGTTGGAATTGACCGCCACATTCAGGCAGGTGGCCTAGGAAAGGAGAGAGAGTTAGACAGCGAAGCTAAAGCTGAAGCATTCATTTACCTGAAACATGATGAGACCACTGTGCAACACCACATAGATAAGCGTAAAGATTATGTGCGTCAGCACACCAAAGTGTTCCCTCTTCGAATGCTTTGGCTCAGTGGCCGTCCAGAACAGTGCATCTATCGTATCCTGGCCAAAGGCGGACAGCAAACGATCGCCCACCTCCAACATATTGTAGAATATATACAATTTGATTATCGATTGCGATTTAATGATATGATACACCCGATTCGTGTCCACCAGCAGCATAATTAGTGTCACCGTCACCCAGATGGCTCCCTTCAGCAAATCACAAATCTCGGCGGGTGACAGCAATCGCTGACCGCCACTACGCAACCGACATATCCGGGCAACCACACGGGTTAATAGTGACCAAACAGCCAGCAGAAAGCGCACGGGAAGAAATGTGTGTATGTAGAGAAAGGAATCGGCACACTGCATTATCCCATAGACCATAAAGCGTTCCAGATCCCGCGGTATGCGCATGAAGCTATAGATCTTTTGGCGTCTGGCCGAATAGCGTTCCTCATCATGCTCCAGCATATAGCCTCGTGTCAGCTCCACCTTGAAGAAGTCGAAGAATGTGTTGGGGCTGAGGTTGATGGTCTCTGAAAGTTGTTGCCATTCTATTAATATAAAAGTAGTTTGGGTCAATGCCTGGGTATTTACCCTGTTGAACCGGCGTCATAGGGGCCGGTGTATTAGTGGCTACGTCATCCTGGAATAGTTTCTGTGTTGGTTTCTTGTCCTCGGGTTGAGATCGGTGTGGAAGTTCCTCCAAGCGATTGGCACTGGCGCTGTTGACATCGCCACGAAAACGAAGCTGCCTTTTGCCGCCTGTCCCTCCGGGATTGGTATTATGTGAGTTGAGCATTTAAATCAGCGAAATCCCCATGAAAACTAAAGTAAATAATAACAGAAGAACTTTGAGGCTGGTGTTGGGGCTAACGCGTTTTGGAAAAATCTAAAATTTGTTTCTGGGTGAGGTGGCAACTCTGCAAGAGACAGCTAGAGATGACAGCTTATATATCGTGGGCTGCTACGGATTGGAGTACTCATAACCGATATGTGAAATTTCTATAAAAAAAAATATAAATATTATTTAGCTTATTTTTAGCTTTTAAGTGTTTTCTTTGATTATGCTAAAATATTTTGTGGTTAAGCCAATGAGCTACGAAGCAAAGGCAACGGGTTTCTATTCTAACAATTGTATTTTTTTCACATTTGTGTTCGTATGTTATGTCAATATTCCACGCGCTTATTGGAAATACAATAACCAGTCAAGAGCAAGAATTGAACCGCTTGACACCATATATGATTCTGAATGGAGATTTTACATTAAATATTTAAGTGGACAACTGCGAAAATAGCGCGGCTAAATTTATAACAACAGCATAAGTTTAATGTGTACGATATATATCGATGTGCTGTTGACGTTCGTCCTCAGGGAGAGGTCGAATCAGCGTCCAATCAGTCAGCTGTGGAGTTTGAAACTGATCGCAGCAACTTCAAACTTTTATATAAAAAATGTTTGAAATCGATTTTTGAGCTCAGCAGTTCAAACAACATTCCATTTGGTTTAGTTAACTAGAACTATTTAATTTATAAGCAGACGATGGTGATTTCTTATCTGATTTTATTAGTAAAGTCAGAATTGGGTTGAACCGTTAACATACAGTGTCAACACTTTCCTGGCATTCTGCTCACCACTTTCACACACTCACGCTCACATCTCGAATTGTTATTCGGCTAATTGCTCTCACCGGCTTAAGGTCACATCAATCCGTAGAGCATAAAAAAGCGAAATAATTTTAATTTTAATAGAACTAAAACAATGACCGCCTCCGTGGAATTAAGTTCCTACCGTGATCAACATTACAAAGTGAGTTTGTTAAACTGTTGCCAGACTTCCCCCCTTTAACTTTTACCATTTACAATTGCTTGCAGGGCTCCCGTTCGGAGCAGGAACGTTCTCTGCGTGATTCCACCACGTTGTATGTGGGCAACTTGAGTTTTTATACCACAGAAGAACAAATCCATGAGCTATTCTCCCGCTGCGGCGATGTACGTCTCATAGTCATGGGCCTGGATAAGTACAAAAAGACACCCTGCGGATTTTGCTTTGTAGAATATTATACCAGAGCCGAGGCAGAAGCGGCCATGAGGTGATAAGACCCACAAGTCTATAATTTCGTCTTGCATTTGCCTATATGAATTCTCTTTGCAGATTTGTAAACGGCACAAGGCTGGATGATCGGCTCATACGAGTGGACTGGGATGCCGGTTTCATTGAGGGTCGTCAATATGGACGAGGCAAAACTGGCGGGCAAGTGCGCGATGAATACCGCACAGACTATGACGCGGGTAGGGGTGGCTATGGAAAGCTGCTCTCCCAAAAGATTGCGCCCAACACAGATCAGCGTTAGTTAAGGCTTTTTAGTTTAAGTGTCCGCATCATTTTAGTTAATAAATCTTCCGATGTATTTTGATATAATTGTTGCACCTAATCTTTACAAGCAAATTGTTCGACTTCCGTCACCTTACTTCTTGCCTATATTGTTGGCCAGGGAGCAGCTGAGTCCAGTGCCATCTGGCTCCACATTCAACTCGGTAATGCGTCCATCCTCTACCACCAAAGAGTAACGCTTGGAGCGTACTCCACCCAATGGGGGCAAGTCAATGGTCACATCCAAAGCCTTGGAAAATGCAGCAGCCGGATCAGCCAGGAGACGTACCTTGCCGCCGGCTCCATGCTCCTTGCCCCAGGCAGACATCACAAAGGGATCATTCACAGATACACAGACAATCTCATGCACACCCTGCTCCGACTTGAGCTGATCGGCTGTGGATACATAGCCGGGCAAGTGGGTCTAGAACAGAGCGAAGGATTAGGGTCTTCACCTACAAATGTACATAGGCAGTCAAAAAAAAAAAAACTCACCTTTGAGCAGCCGGGGGTGAAGGCTCCGGGTACTCCAAAAATGATAACTTTTTTGCCATTTGTTAGCTCTCCAGTATTGATCTTATTGGCTGGCGAATCCTCGAATAAGTCCACTGAGGGCAGCTTGTCTCCTACCTATGTACAGGGTAGACACACACACATATATGTATAATATAAGCTATAACCTTGATGCATTTACTTCCGCCGCTTTCAATCAATATTAAAAATTATGTAAGGGGCGGCCCTTTGGGGCGAGCATGTCAACTACTTGGGAACTTACCTTAACCATGACTGCTGGAGTTTTGGAAAATGATCGCACTAAATTCAAGTTCGTAGAGTTAACTGCAACTCGATAAAGCAATTTGCACGAACGCATCTCCTTCTTTTTTGCTCTCCGCTTTACTTGCTCCGCACTGCTGCAACTGAACAGGGTTGCCAGACATCGGCAAAATTGCTGATAGTTTACAGTAAGCACTCGCTGCAAAACTAACTGTAACCGTTGAGCTGAAAATATATATAGATATATTGAAAATCGCGTTCAAGAAGAGATGCTCTCTGTAGCTCTCTATCTCTGTCTGACACTCACTGAAGCATTACTTCGGCATGAATTGCCTAAGGTGTTCGGCCCCTGGGGGCTATGGGTAAACATCGCTGTTATAGAGATTTCGGTAGAGGACCGAATAAAATTAAAATTAAAAATTTTAGGAATTATAGCTATTTAATGAAAATCTGACCTAGTTGTAAGATTTGAAGACAAAAATAATGTAAATAATGCCAATAATATTGATATTGATTTTAAACCTGCCTATTGGTGGTATTTTTTCTGAACTTAAATAATTTAAATAAGTTATTTAATATCCCCCAACTTACATTAGCAGAATAGTGGATTTATATGTATTAAGCCCTGCACAAGCTCGCACTAAATCATGTTAACAGAAGGCAATCACACACAAATTGGAAATGTTCTGGTGTCAAAGCTCAAAAAATTCGCAATTTGTTTTTTTACCGTAACGGAAATACAAAATTCGATATATTAAGTCTAAATGGTGCCGCAAAGGAGAGAATACTCCTTGTTCCACTGACGAATGTTTCTAACGGTAAACTAAAGACTAAAAAATGCCTGGGCGAATGTCAAATGTAGTAACAGTGATTTGATCATCCGCAGCAAATGGAC
The DNA here is from genome assembly GCA_035044965.1 of Lordiphosa andalusiaca. Lineage (NCBI taxonomy): Eukaryota > Metazoa > Arthropoda > Insecta > Diptera > Drosophilidae > Lordiphosa > Lordiphosa andalusiaca. The sequence goes on from JAWNNM010003214.1 coordinate 202,012, forward strand.
TTCCAGTGCCAGTGAAACAAGAGTATAAGTGAATGAAGTTACAAATCCAAAGAAAAGGTGACAAAATATCTGGCTTAAACAGTCCAACAACACTAAGTTACCAATTTTTTGATTTTAAAATGAAATTGAACGTATGTTCTGGAAAATTCCTTTCTTACCCCAAGTTCAAAAAACCTCTAAAACAATCTGCAAATTTAGCAAAATGGCATACTGAACCAGTTAATATGCCACTTTGGCGTCTAGCTTGAAATAAACTGCGGGATGAGGAGCCGCATTAAAATTTTAAATCGAAATGTAGAATGGAATTGTTCTGCGAACTTGGAGACATATATTGATGTCTTCCAATCGGTCCATTATTCGTACACATTTCAATACATTTTCCAGTTGATATTTTCTTAACAATAATTTTTATAGCTTTCCCGACATCTTTATTTATGGAGGTGGACTCCAAGTCAAGAGCATGATTATCATATCGAGTGTGTACTGTGTCTTATTGGTAGTATGTCTGCTGAAAGTCTTATCATTTATTGTAAACACCAAACAAGAAACTATAAATTTATAAAGTTTAAGCTGGCACCCGGCTGTGTACACTCTCGGCAAAGCGCTCCAAGTCATCCAGGCTCTGTTCCTGAAGCCTCATGTCGAAGTCCGTCATAAACGCGCTGGTCAAACGCTCCGACTGCTGTTCCGTATAGTATTTGCGGAATGCCCGATGTATGCAGTCTCGAAAGCTGGGCTTCATCACCACCAGATTTATTTTTGAGCCATCCTTAATGTTGTAGGAGCGTACCGTCTGTTCATTATTGAGCAATCGGCCGAGGAGCAGGAGCTTTTGATTGACTGGTGGGATTTGCAGTGCTGTCTCAATTTGTTGTTTGACTGAGAGAATGCTGGATGCCTCATCTACCTGCAACACATGTTATTAGTCCTTATCGGTATTGGTACTTTTATATCGAATTGCGACAATGAAATGTGAACCCCACCTCGAGTGTGCAATCCTTGCCCTTGAGTACTTTAATTGTGATCTGCATTTCTAATTTTGCATTTATTTTATTTTGTCAATTTCTTAGCCAGGGTTGCCAACTGGCGCCTAAAACAGCTGTGCAAGCGTGTTACCGTATTTGACTTTCCTCAAGATTTGGTATTTTCTACCTTATCGTGGGCGGCCACACTTAAGAGAGCAACGTTGCGTGAACTGAACTCTGCATAAAATTAATAATTATAATTAACCTAGCTATTTAAACTATTTATGTTGTGCGTTTTTGAACAAAAGGTGAATCAACTAAATCAACTCATCTAATTAATCAACAAAAAGAAGCCCTCAAAATAAAGGGCAGAAAAAAATTGCAGCGCAAATGAATTACAGTGTGTGCGTGTGTGTGTGTTTGTGCGTTGATGTGTGCTGGTATGCGAGTGTGTGTTAGAATTTCGCATTTTACGTAAAGAACAACTTTTTATCAGACATTAATTTGATGTTCTCGAGCTATAAACGCAGCAGGGCGAGATTGAACAAATTCCTGCAGCTTCTGGCGGTAAATAGTGGTGCCCTTGTTCCCCCCCTCAACCCTACTCTTCCCACTGTCAACCCCGCCCCTTGACATTCACAGTTTGAGAATATTTACATATCTATGGATGTATGTATGTATGTATATTTTTTGCACATCTATTATTGTGTTTGGGACTCATGAATGCAAGCAAAAACTATTAATTATGCATAGTATACATTAATTTTATTTTTACTCTCCGTGTGAGTGCCTAACATTAGCTAAACAACATTTTGTTGTCCCCGCTGGCCCCCCTCAACTATGAGAATCTCTACTAGCCGCTGACAACTCTATTTTTTTTCTTTCTAAAGCAACTCTGTATCGGCCATTTAGCTTCGCAACTTGTTGCTCTCTCTCTCCTTCTTTCTCCCTCACACTCTCTCTCTCTCTCATCGTGACTGTGATTGTGTTTTGCAAAAATAAAAGAAATATATTTAAAAAAAAAATATATTTTTCATGCGTGCCTGTGTTTGTGTGTGTGTGTGTGTGGTTGTGTCCCTAGCCAACTCATGGATCTCTCTTAAGAACCCAAGTGCATGCTGTGTTGGAAGATTTGAACATGTTTTTAGTACCGTTTAGAACCGGATTTGTGGCATGGCATTAATTTGCAGCCACAGTGGGACAGTTCTTCGTGTGACAACTTTGGACCAAAGCAGTTTTCCACATATACATTGCATGTACAGTGGAAGCCTGCTAATTGGGACTTCAAATCCGTATAAGAATTTGATTGGATTAAAAGCTAATAACGGAAAACTACTGTATCCCATGATTTGTGTATGAATGTACATAGGTGTCTGCATGTGTTGTTGTTAAGTTTTATTTTTATCGTTAAGTTGTGTTTTTCTCTCTCTTAACTCCATAACAATTATCAGTTTGAAATCAATTGAGAGCTGGGCCCGCCGTTTATGGTACAATATAATTTACTTGTATTTATTATTTTGTTTTTGGTTTCAAACTTTTGGTAAGCAGTAATTATATTACAAAAATCACAGAACTAAAGCTAAAGCTAAAAGCTGACAGCGTATTATGGATAACGAGGCGTTAGAAACATCGACAGCAGCAACAGCAGCAGCATCAGGAGCATCAGCAGAGGCAACCACTTCTTCTACACCCACAGCCACAGCGGCGACGATAGCCACCAAAATCGAAACGGCCACAAATAACAATAATAACAACAGCAGCAGCGGAGGCGGCAGCGGCAGCAGCAGCGGCAGCATAGTCACAACGACATCGGCAACTAACGGTATCAAAGAAAATAACAGTAACTTTAGTACAACAACAGCAACCACAGCCATACCAATCGTTGTGACCAGCGGCGGTGCTCCCATCAACAACAGCGAGGTGAGTTGTGTGTCTAGATCGCCAAGATTCCGTTACCGTGACTCACTTATCCGACCCCGTCCCATAAGCACACTCTCAGCATGCCTTGACAAAAGTCATCCACAATATATATAAAGAGATGTGTACCGCCAACCCTAATACCGATTATCTAATCTTATCACTAGAAACTGTTTGTACTCCCATACCCAACGTACAAGCCAAATGACCGATTCCAATTAGATTTTCAATGTTCGCAATGTGTTGTTTTTCCTTCATTATTGTTGTTGTTTTTTTTTGTTTTTTTTTGGATAAACTGAATCAATATATAGGATTTATCATTAAACATGTTAACAACTTGAGTAATAATCTGGTTCTCAATTTAACTTACAATCTAATGGTGCAAGGTCTCCGGTAACACAGGCTTACAAGCTATGCTGAGGTAGTCCACCCGAATCTCTTCAAAGATGCGCCTTCCAGTAGATGCCACATATTCTCTAGTGTTGCACAACTACTATAATTATAGTGTTCTGTTTTCGATTATAGCCAGTGTTGCAAACCAAACTAATGCATACGGACCTCCGGATTGGGGAGCTCGAACCAAAATTGCTCAATGGTTAGGGTTAGGGTGAGGAAATTGAAAGTTCATGGTCTTTGATCCTTGCCTAACCCATGTTCTTCAAAAGTTAAGATAGAAAAGCAATTACAGTTACAAAATTCTAGCCTTTGTTCTCGTTATAGGTTTCGATCCAAACATGCGGAATCGGAATTCATTTCCAAGTCACTTTTCTTTCAAATTTCGATTTATTTACATTCGACTCTGTAGTCGGCAAAACCTTTCAATCGAATTCTCTGATTGGTTCATGAAAATCAGAGCTTTAAGTCCGGATTTTTATAATGTTAAAAGAGATTACAAGTAATTGAGTGACTATGGTACTTCTTAGATCAAACATTGAAATTTTAAGTTGGAATATCCAGTGAGATGTCCAAAACTTTACAATGTTTTACTCCGTCGATCCTCTAGCAGTGCTATCGAAGGCTCTAATGATTATTTTCTGCTGATTCCAAGTCTCTGTAGCACAATATCGAACAGATTTATGGAAATTTTATTTCGAAAGTGTGCGAAAAAGTCATAAACTCACTTTTGAAATCATTATATTCAAAAACTGTATAAAAATTATAAAAAACTATGCGAGAACCACTGAAACTAACCGAAACCCCGGTTCAGTTAGCTCCAAAATTCATGTAATGAACCAAATCGGTCAACACCCAAATGGATATTATTCATTAAAGTTCATATGCCATTCGTGTTAGAGTCATTCCGTGTTGATAATATTCGACACGCGCCCATTTCCTAATTGGCATTTTATCCTTTCTTCTTGCTCAAAGGGAAGCTTGCTTTTGCTAAGCTAATTGACATTTCGATTGGTGGAATCTAATTGAGGTTATATAGCATGGTATAATAATGATTATAGACACCGAATAAGATGGCCAACACATTGGCGTTAAAAAGAACCAAACATGCTTAGAATCCATCCTACTAAAACGCGCCATCTTGATTGTAGATGGTCCAATTGGAGACTGCTCCATATAAGATTCCAACAAGCACATAGCTGGATAAATTACACAAGATGGAGAAAAAGATATCCATTGTCACCTACCAGGACTCAATCCACTAATACCACCGCTAGAGTAAAAAGATCTTCTTCTAAGTAGATATTATCACATTCAATGAGTATAATAATCTGGTCTACATATTTTGATATAAGTCATATGTTCTGAAAAAGCTGACCAAGTTGTTATTTTAAAGGAACCTATTTCCAAGCAAACTGGGTCTGGTTTGGGTCCATGTTTTCCCATAAAATTCCCAGCAATCATCTTTATAATACAGCACATCTTAGGGGAAACATAGTCTATAAATGATTTCATAAGCTATTGGTAAAATCAAATTGCGATTAGCGCTTAGTAAACATAGAAAATAAGACAATAAAATAATGCTTTTAAATCAAAAACTGCTTAAAATCAACCTTAAGCTAGTCTAGTTTAATAACTATTGGCAGCTTCTTTAATAAACAGATTAATAGTTATATCGAAACCTGGTTAATTCGCCCACCCCAAACTCCCTCCGTGTGTGCACATTTTGTTGTTTGTTGCCTTTACTAAAACTCAGACTAACTAACACCCACAGGCAGCGCGTCTTAGGCGTCAAGGATTTGCCCAGACTAAGGTAACTCACAGGAACTCTACGTTACTCTCTCTATATAGGCCCTCTCCAATTGAGTTTTTGCAACTTGTTTTGCTTTATTAGTTCTTTATTCAGATTTTTGTGGTTTGCTTTTCCCCTTTCTCAAGGTATCCTTTGCTAAACAAAGTGTTCCCTTTATGTCGTAATTTACTCAATGGCTTCCCTAATATTTTGCAGGCTAACAAAGATAACAAGGATACAACACCGCCACGGGATGCACCACCTCCGACACCCATCACTAAGGGCTTGAACCTAACTACGACACCATTGGTGCGCAAGGAGAAACGTCAAAGTAGTTCACGTTACAATGCAACCAAGAATTGCGAATTGACGGCGCTTAGTCCGCTAAATGAGAGTAAGTAAAGCATAAATCTTAAAGAAATTTAACTTAAGATACAATAAGTGCTTGATACCGCTGCAGAGATTAATGCCAGAGATTAGGATATCGTTTTTGTTTTCTGTTTTAAAGAGAACCCTTATTCAAGTGCTACAATTCTGACAAATGCTTCATTTTTTATGTTTCCAATGGATGTTTTGATTGCCTAATGTCGTGGAGATTTCTCTAGCTTCGTTAGGTTAAACTATTTTATATATACTTATATACCCGACTATAATATACTCTGCACCAACGAAAGTGTATGCTCAGTATATGTATATTTTGATGCTGCTACAGGGAACACTCTTTTATTCATAACTTAAGTATCTTTCATCCGATTCGGATCAATAAATGAGCATGATTACTTATAAACTTTCAGTATCTTTGGTACATGGTATAACAAAATCGTTATAATCTGTGTATAATCTGGTATAACAAAATCTGTAATCTGTCCGTACAAGTCAGAGAAATTTAGAAAGAAATTTGCAATGTGGACCTTTAATTTTACATATGCGTGCAAATCAAACTTCGCACACGTATAGCACACTTGTGTTAAACTAAAGGTTGGCATTGTAATTTCCCCATCATGTTGTTCTATGGTACGGAAACGTTCCTAGCACAGGGATAATACATATCTAAATTAATTTTATAGCTTAAAACCATTTCGAAGTTATCAGTCGATTCAATATGGTTCGAAACCGGACTAGAACGATTAATCTAACAGCAACATAAATAATTTTTATAAAATATGGCTCTGTACCATGATTACAGCAGCTCAAATCCAGTTCGGTAATGTTCTTGATCTGGGAAAATATCTAAATTGCCACATGCATGAGACATGATGATATCATTTACAGAATATGTCATGATATTGTACTCAAAAAATGATTACTTTAAACAATAAATATTGTTTAAGCACAGGCCTTTCCCTGCATACTGTTTTTGACTAATAATTCCTAGTTGATGTTGATGATTTTTGATGGTTGATGTATGCTGGTGGACAAGGCCATTGTTTCATGTCATAAATTCATTCACTTACGTTTGTTTAGCAATAGTTCAAATTAAACATATCAAATTATAGGAACGCTTTTCGCAAACATACACATCAAAATAAGCATGCACATATAGTTATTTTCTAAGAAAATGCGGTTCCACCTCATAAAATACCAGATATGGTACTAACAGGCTTTCTAAATAGCCTATGAAGTATGAAACTTAAGACTTAGGGGTTGTATTTGGTTCTTAATTCCAGTTTTCTGAGCATCCTAACCAAAGCTAGATAATTCAATGATCCTAAGCTAAGCTTAAAAATGCTTAAATACTTCCACTACATTTCACGTTAACAGGCTTGAGCGTTTGCAGAAACAATTACTTGGGATTCCTTACTTAAGATACTAAGGATTAGGAGACTACATACAAAATTTGGTTGCTCTAGCTATTCTAGTCTCCGAGATATGGGTGTGCATACGGATGGACAGATGGACGGACAGGGCTATATCGACTCGGCTGTTAATACTGGTCAAGAATATATATACTTTATGGGTAGGATATGCTTTCTTCTGCCTATTAAATACATTTGGCCGACTTTAGTATACCCTTTTTACTCTGCGAGTAAAGGGTATACAAATTATTCAATACTCTCTAGATAACAATTTTTTCTAAAATTACTTTTATTAAGATTACAAACATGTTGTATCTTCTTGCTCAAATTTTTTAATTAATACAACAAAAATAACTTGAAAATAACTTTAAAAAAACTTAACAGCTCGATTAAGATTCTCCCGCGAACCGCATAATTTTGATGAAGCAGCTAGTCCCCAAGCTGTCAATGCTGTTCTAAGGCAGTTGCTTGTACATAAATGCTTATAATCCCCGAACCAAGGTTTAATTGGTGAAACTGAAAACGCAGTTTGTACTATGTGTCAGTCTAGTTTAGGGCCTATATGGAGTGGTTCGTGGGTGAATCTTAAAAATGGTACTCCATATTTCGGTTTTTGGCTGAAGAGTACCATCTCTTAGGGACATGCAGTAGAGAATTATGCCATCATAAATTTAGTTTTTAACAAAAATCTACCATGCCCTTTTAAAGATTCTCAAGAATTTAGGTTCGACCTCCTCTGGAGGTACCCTATCCACTTGTACGATTGAAGCGAATTTGTTATTATGTCTTCCTTATGACCCCCTGTCCATGTTGGCTGAATTTTGTAGTTTTTATACCCTTGCAAAGAGTATTATAATTTTGCCAGAAGTTTGCAACGCATAGAAATATTCATTTCCGACCCCATAAACTATATATATTTTTGATCAGGCTGACGAGCTGAATCGATTGAGCTTTGTCCGTTCGTCTCTTAGTTTTAAAGCTATCAAGCTGAAATTTTGCACAGTCTTCTTTTTGCTGCACACCAGATCGGATGACTATATCTCATAGCTCCCATAGGAACAATCGATCGGAAAACTAGTTTTAGTGAGAAAAACCTTTTTTTCTTTTCAATGGAAACGTTTCCAAACTTTGTAATCGTAGGTTTTCTATATTTTTTTATAATTCTATCAAGTTTTATTAAAATCGGACAACTATATGGTATAGCTGCCATACAAAAGATAAGTCTGAAAAACAGTCTTAGTTAGCAGAACTTTTTTGTTTTTAATGGTAGCATCCTGCAATTTTGTATTTGTTTGGTTTGCATGCTTTTACATAATTTTACAAATTTTTGGTCAAATCGGATGACTATATCATATAGCTCCCATACGAACGATCGGTCGGAAAAATGGGAAAACGCGTTTTTTTTGAAAATATTTAAGCGAGCACTTGCAAGTGTATAAAAACTTCGGCACAGACGAAGTTAGCTTGGCTTTCTCGTTTATCTTGAACCATTACCAACTAAGCTAAAATTGTTGTCGCTATGTGTACAAAAGTACCCATAGAACCCGAACCTGGGGTACAATTGAAAAACTGGGCTTGTGGTGTTGCTAACAGAAGTCCCTTCTATCAGAATTTAAAGGTCTCATTGCGGGATTTTTTAGAGTTGAACTGTGTTATGAAGTCAGAACGATTAGTTCAGTTCTTGGTTGGATTATAAAAAGGTCCCCATCCTACTTTTTCCTTAAGCTTGAAGCAAACTTGATATGTCGCTTAGCGATAGATGCCTCTTCTTTTGACCCCAAGGTCTTCACAATTCTATTCACTATTGTCATCTTCATAAAAGTAAGAATATTGTAACCAAATGCCTAAAACTTGCAGCGGTATCAAACATTGTTTCGGTTGAGCCGAATTCAGCAATTGTTATTGTTGTTATGGTTTTTTTGTTTGCCGCTCAGCTGTTGATTGTGATGCGCGTACAATTAGTTTATTATTTATTGAGCAAGTAAAGGTCAAGGGGAGAGCCATCTGATTAAGTGGGGGTGTTACGACAAATACTGACGCATGCTAACTTTTCAGACTTGCGCATTCCCAGTCTCAATCTCTTTCTCTCTCTCTCGGTCTTTGTGTATGTCGCTGCCTCATTTTGACATATTAATAGGCAATTGCTAATTATTTGAGCTTCAAAACGTTTAATAAACAAAATTTAATACTTTTGCTTAGCTTAATGAATGAAATTTATGACTGGAGTCCAGTGTGCTGCGCACTATTTGCTCTGCTCTCTCCCTCTCCCACTCCCTCTCTCTCTCTCTCTCGTTCTCTCTATGTTATAATACTCTGAGCAAATGTATTGATTTTTCCGACTTAAACCTTAAAAGCCAGTGTCATAGCTAGCTACGCGGCGGTCATAGTTTTCCCATTTTTAAAACGAAAAATTCAAATTAAATCAATTTTAGATTAGCTAGCAATTTTTTGGTTTGTGCTTTCGTTTTCCCCCCAATTTGTTTTTAACCATCTCAATTTTGGTTCGAGAACCGGTTCGGTGTCTGTTGCAATGTTGTTGTTGTTGTTGTTGTTGTAGCTTTTGCGTATCCGTAATTGTAAGTGCTGCTGCTCAGGTGTCTCTTCGTGGGCGTCGTTTACTAAAAATTTGCTTTAGACTTTTCACGGGCGGCGTTTATCAGTTACATTTCATTTCATTTCGATTCGATTCCCATTTCCATTTCCTGGCTCTCCTCATCTGGCATTAATCTCATTTGATCTTTAAATATGTTTTGTAATTCCATTACAGATGCTAGTGCTATCATTTATCATGCTAATTGAATCGCATTAAGTGTAAGAAAATTTAAGTGCATTAAGTCCCTCGTTGTTGTTGTTGTTCGGGTTGTTGTCGTTGTTGTTGTTGTCAGACTGGGCTAATTAATGGTGCGACCATTTGAACCAAGTGCGCTTCACTAATGAAATGGTCTTCGGTGCTATGTTGCTGACGGGTAACCACATAAACGGACCCTCAAAACAGCAGCAGCAGCAGCAGCAGCAACAGCAGCAGCAGCCATCGTCGCAGCAGCAGCACCAGCACCAACAGCTTGAGGATCAGGAGTTGCGTCAACAGCAGGAGCAGCGCACTGCCGCTGGTTATTATGCTTTGGGCATACGCATACCCAAGTCTCCTTCATTTCACAGTGGACTAGATCAACTGGCCGACGAACAGGAGCCTGTGGAGGCGCCAGAGCCCAAATTTAAATTCACCAGCGTAGAGGAACTGAAAGCCAAATTCGAGGCACGTAACATGCCTCTATCCCCGCCCACCGAAGCTGTAGTGACCACCGCAGTTTCATCATCATCGCCCTCATCCTCATCCACCTCATCGAATTCCTCGGCCTCGGCCCTGTCATCGCTATCTCAGGCGGCCTCATCCTCACTAGCCTCGGCCGCGGCCAACTCATCGGCCTCTTCCTCGGCTGCCACGTATGGAGGTGGCGCCAACTCGGCGGCCGCCGCTCTGATAGCCTCCTCATCGCCATTTGGCTCGCAATCGTCCACCTCCTCGCTGTCGCTATCCTCGAATGCTGGAGGTGGTGCTGGAATGGCCAAGACAAATGCCACTACCACTACCACGGCCACCACTGGGACAGTAAGTGGTGTTGTCGGTGGTTCACTTGTGTCCACCCTGGCGCAGCATTTCTCGGCGGCCACCTCTTCATCTACAGTCTCTGTGAACGCCGCCTCTACATCATCATCCTCCACCTCCAACACCAGCAACAAGGTACCACCACCACCACCACTACAACAACCTCCACACACACATCCACACATCTTCACCAGAATACACACCAGTTGAACCGTTATTGAAGCAAAACCAGAACCAAATTCTTAAACTCTAATTTCATTTCATCATTCACGCATCCATGCCATCCTCTCCAGTCACCTGTGAGTGCCGCTGCAGCCATTAAAAATATATTGAATGCCACCAAGAATGTGAGCAACAAGGAAGCCACCGCTACTGAAGCCTCAACGGTTGAGGAATTGCGTCCACCGACGGTGGCCCAGAGTCTGGTTGGCGGCATAAGCATATCTCTGGGCATAGGCCAACGAAATGGTGGCTTACGTCAGAATGGAGAAGCCAGCAGTACCAGCACCAGCGTCACCACCATCGCAACAACAAATCTCACTTCACCCCAGACGCTGCAACAGCTAACGGGGAGTCCAGGAAGGGCACGCGATCGGAATCTATTTCATTCGCCACCCACTGCTTCAGTTGCCTTGGCACTGCCGCCATTGCGAGGTTGTTGCCTATAATTTTTTGGTGCATTTCAAACAGATTGACTATGAAACGAGCAGAGAAAACGTTACTTTTAGATATCACACTTGTTTTGCATACTCATTTTCATATAACCGTATCCAAGTTTTAGAACTAGGACCACAAACCGATCATTTGCATTCATGACCTTCATGACTCTTTGGTTACTGATTTCCGTTGATAGCTTCTTTTGTAGCTTTGTAGGGAATAATTAATGACTAGGCAGGGCCATTCGGTAATCATTTCTAGAATTTGACTCTAGTTTTAACAATGTTAAACTACAATTACCATCACAATTATAGGAGTACTTAAAAATCTAATTACCATTACAATTACCATTATTTCGTAGGTAAAAATTTAGTAACAAGTACAATTATTTCAATAATTACTCCAAAAAATTAGATTATTCGCTATTCAAACAAATAATAGCTATTTCGGTGGTTTTTTTTTTTTTGAATTTGTTATGTAATTAAATCTAATTACCATAGCAATTACAATTGATTCGTCGTTAAGAATTTCAATTAGTTCGTCAACTACTTCAAATAATTAAATTGCTTGGGAATTGAAGTAACTGTAATAATTTCGATCATTTTTTCAAAACTATTTATGTAATTAAAACCAATTAACATAGCAATGAAAATAATTTCGTGGAAAAACATTTATTAACAACGATAACTTTATAGAACTTTTTTCGGTACTTTTTTGCAGAGGTTCTACGCTAAAAAGGGAGTACCATCGTGAAAACATCGAAAACGAATAGACATTAACAAATATTTTTTTTTTCAAAGTTCTAGATCTAAAAACATTTTTTGAAAATTTTTCAAAGTCATTGTTTTTAAAATTTTTTTTGGAAAAATATAAAATTTACATGAAAAATTTGTCTATCAAAAAAGACCCATCCCCCAAAATTAAATATAAAAAATGGATGTAAAATCCGGTTCATAGCCATATAGGGGACATATAGGGTATGATTTAAACCGGTTATGAACTGATCGGGATTGTTTCCGGAAGTCCGACTTGGATCCGAATGTATAGGTACGAGAATTTAAGAATAATCCGCGGTTCAGCTAGCTCGAAAAACCATGTGAACCAATAACTATTTGAACCACTGAACAGAACAAGTCGAGTGAAAAGAAAATAAGTGTGATTTAGAATGTTCTTTCATCTTCTATAAAGATGTTTTCTCAACCTTGAGTCTAATCAGAGAAGAAAGACGAACAGTGATGTAAAAACTAAATCTGGTTTAGAATCCACGGAACTAAGGGAGAACAGTATAAAATATTAGAACATTCGGAATGGTCGAAGTAGGTTTTCTTTACAAGATTCTGTACTGTTTCCGAGTTGCGGTTATATAAATGGTTAGGGCTTAGCTCTCGCGTATATTCCCCTGAAATAAGATCGGAAGCTTGCGCCATCCGTATCGACTTTGTATTACAGAGAAATCTGAGCCAAAGTTCATTCCAGAACGTAAGCTCTTTCCTTAAATTCAGATACAGTCTTCGAGCTTAAAAGGAGATTCATTGAATTTTTTAATTAGGCGTCAAACTGCGCTGTACAAACAGACGATTCAGCATGAATGATTCGTACAATTGAGAATCAACACTAAGGGTCCCCCATGGACCCCTTTTTATCTATCTTACCTAACCCACATTGTTGTCCAAATCCTAGCAAAATACCAAAGAAAATCATGAATTGGTTGAAGTCCTCGAATTTGTTTTAGCTTCTTGTTATAACACTTCCTTCTAGTTCGAATATGTGAATCAAATCCCACTCACTCTTTTACTGATATCTTTTTTTGAAAGAATGTTACGTCTGCTTGTTTTCCATAGTCAATTGGTTGAAGCTTTTTTCTGATCCTTCATATTCGATATGATTTTGAGTTTCGCTTACTTATTTGGTTTACTTTTACTGATATTTACGTTTTAACATAGATTAACTTTAATTTATGGTTTACTTTAACCAACTTCAGAATGAAGCCCAAGCTAATGCCTGTATGTTTTGTGTGTTTTAGAAACTGCTGCCAGCGAACGTGAAGAGCTTTTCATACAAAAAATACGGCAATGTTGCACTCTCTTCGATTTTTCCGAACCGCTAAGCGATCTAAAATGGAAGGAGGTAAAGCGAGCCGCTTTGCACGAAATGGTGGAGTTTCTGTCAAATCAAAATGGCGTCATAACCGAAATTATCTATCCGGAGGCCATCAATATGGTAAGAGGTTGTAATCATTTCTTTGAGACTCACCCGTGACCCTTTCTTGTTTGTTTTTTTTTTTAGTTTGCTGTGAATCTGTTTCGCACCTTGCCGCCTTCATCAAATCCCAATGGCGCTGAATTCGATCCCGAGGAGGATGAGCCCACGCTGGAGTCCTCTTGGCCACACTTGCAATTGGTCTATGAGCTGTTCTTGCGTTTCTTGGAATCACCAGACTTTCAACCAAATATTGCTAAACGTTTTATTGATCATCAATTTGTATTACAATTATTGGATTTATTCGATTCGGAAGATCCGCGTGAACGTGATTTCCTAAAGACTGTTTTACACCGAATCTATGGAAAATTCTTGGGCTTGAGAGCATTTATTAGGAAGCAAATCAATAATGTGTTTTACAGGTGAGTGTCGAACGAAACACAATGCAATGCAGTTAAAGGAGTACCCCAAACATTGAAATTTTCATTTCAGATTCATTTACGAAACGGAGCATCACAATGGCATAGCCGAACTACTGGAAATCCTGGGCAGCATTATCAATGGCTTTGCTCTACCACTTAAAGAGGAGCACAAACAATTTTTACTTAAGGTGTTGCTGCCATTGCACAAAGCCAAAAGCCTCTCGGTGTATCATCCACAGCTAACCTACTGTGTGGTGCAGTTCCTCGAGAAGGATCCCAGTCTGTCTGAAGCGGTTATCAAGTGAGTGTTGCAGATCAAAAACCAAGGGATAGGAATATAGTCTTTGAAAACAATCTCATTGCAGAAGTCTCTTAAAGTTCTGGCCCAAAACGCACAGTCCCAAGGAGGTCATGTTCTTGAATGAACTGGAAGAGCTGCTCGATGTGATTGAGCCGGCTGAGTTTCAAAAGGTGATGGTGCCGCTATTTCGTCAGATCGCCAAATGCGTCTCCTCGCCCCATTTCCAGGTGGCAGAGCGGGCGCTATATTATTGGAACAATGAGTACATCATGTCGCTGATAGCGGACAACTCGCAGGTCATACTGCCCATTATGTTTCCAGCCCTGAATCGCAACTCTAAGACGCATTGGAATAAGACCATACATGGTTTGATCTATAATGCACTCAAGCTGTTCATGGAGATGAATCAGCGGCTGTTCGATGAGTGCAGCAAAAACTACAAGCAGGAGAAGCAAATGTGAGTCAACCCAAGGGCTCCCCAACCGTGCCAATCTCAAGTATTATTTTCAATTTCAGGGAGCGCGAGAAGCTTTCACAGCGCGAGGAACTGTGGCAACAAGTCGAGAGCCTGGCCAAAACGAATCCGGAATGGACAAAGGCTCGCCGTTACCCCGATGATTGCCACAGTTCACAGCTTTCCGATAGTCAAAACCTGTACGATCAATACAATGAGAATTGTGATCTAACCTACGAGAAACTGGAGCAGCAATCCCGGCAACCACCACAGCTCCCGCTCCAAAAGCAACCTGGGCTGCAGGAGCCCAGAGAGGTGAGACAAGCCCTAGCGACACTAACCACACTTAACAACTACTAACAAGCCCACAAAGCAAGTGTGTACTGATCAACTGTGGCACCACAACCACCACCAACACTACCAGCCACAAACACCCTCTTCAATTCTAATCCTTAACGTACGAATGTCTGTTACAACAATTAATAACCACACTCATGTCATTTATAAATACATATGTATGTGTAATCTGTATATTTGATAATTGTCTACTTATTTATGATTTAAGTTGGTTTTTCTTCTCCACCCGCCACCAACACAAATACACACACACACACACACACATGCTCTCCACACTAACCGACACTGAGCTTTGCATAGTGGTTCAGGTTCGATTTGCCATAGTAGAAACTAGGCTCCTTTTTTGGGGAGAACAAAATTGAGGTATTGGTTCTCTTTTGAACATAGATCCAGAAACACAAGCCCAAGCGATAGTGGAGATGTGTCTCTAAGACATTCGAATACAGTTGGAAAAGAATAAATGGACCTTACATTGGAACACAGAAATAAGTTCAGTTTTTGAAGAAGGCAAGAAATCCTTCAGTTCCATAAGATGTTTCTGTGTTAACCCAAAGTAAAGTGGAGGCTGTAGGCTTTTGTAATGCATGATGTGGGCATGGAAGTGCCCTTTTTTAAGGTCATATCGGTGCCCCCTGATTCTCTAGTTTATGTTGTATTTTTAACGAGAAAGTCAAAAAAGTTTAGAAAGTTATGTTTCAATAGGAAACGACCGAGCTCTAAAGTTTTTGACATTACTTTAAACATTTTTTTTAGTATCAACAAAATTTGTCCGTGCTTTCAAAAGTTTACTCTGACTCAAGTCATAGGGAAAGAACCCCCATATCTAAATATTTTGATGTATTTTCTGGAAAAAAATGTATTACTGCGAATATTATGCGTTGCTTCTTGTCGGGTTTCAGCTGATCAAAGCTGAAATTTCGATGCGGAAGAAACCTTTTCGGAATTCAGTAAGAGGTTTTAGATATTTCATGCCTGATACTTCGCACCCTCCACAGCCCATTATAGCGGTAGCTCTCCCTATGATTTCGACCACTATTGTTATCGAGCTAATTACAAAATAAAAACTACGATAATAAGATAGATAGTTTGGATATAATTATCTGTGGTGTAATGTACAATTCCTGTCTACGAGTGGGAATATCGTTCCAATAGCTGTTAGCCGTATATTTGAAATATATCTTTATCAATATTTTTGACGATTTTTAAAAAGTTTCATATCGAAATAAATATTTTAGGGTAAAAATATCGATAGATTGGAAAATTACCACATGTCATTTGACACCTTTTACAAACTACGTTTTAGCTGAGTTTAAACACCTCAAAACCTCTGAAATTCCAGGGAATGTTCGGTCCGGGGTTTCAAACCTGGATCAGTTCACAGACCGGTTGCTTTACTTATCAAACCTGAGGTTTTCGGTTCAAAGCTTGGTTAACGAAATCTTAGATAGACCAAACTCCGAATGGATCTAATTTTTTATGGGTATAATTAATGAACTTCTTTATCTTTGCCTGGACTTTTAAATAGAAGCTAGCCCAACCTCAAAAAACCTGAAATTTTGATTGCCATTAAATTGTTATTGCCAAGCTTGGACAAGATATTGCCATTATAATGCTCTGATTCAGCTTTATTCGAGGGTGTTCCTGAAATCTCTATGAACGCTTTTATTTCGAGCTAAAACTGCTTGCCTTTATAAGTGAAATCTCGTCAAACTGCTGGTCATTCAGATTAGATGACAAAAGTTGACAGATTTGAAACCGACTGTCCAAGTAGATTTGATGCGTATGGTTATCCTTCTCTATAATGTAAAGTTCTCCAAGTTTAGTTCAAAATCTGATTATTATGATTATTGATCTGTTCAATTAATTGTGAAACTTTTGTAAGTTGGTGGGCAACTGTACTCAAACTTTCTTTTAGAGAGAAACTGCGGATCCTCATGAAAAATCAGAGTAGAGATAGTATAGCCTTTTACTTGACTGCCTCTTTGACTTCATAACCATGACTGAAACGTCCCGTCAAAAAGGCGAAGACATTCGTTCTCCATTTTTGTTCAAAATTTGGGAATTTTTGTATAATAAATTCGAAATACCTTTTAAAACTTGCGAAAATTGACAACCCCGAATGCACAGATTTCAATGTTGCAATTTCGATACTTTTAGAACAAAATTTTTGGACTCGTCGTTATTTTTTTGGCTTAAAATTTTATCATCTGTAATACCAAAGAAATCTTTTGAGGGGTCAACCTTCTTTGAATTCAATTTTTGAGCTTAAAAATTGCCTTGTAGTGGGCAAACCTCCCCTGCAGCGCTCCCCTGGGCAGGTGGCCTATTTAGAAAGTGAGTCTATTTTATTAGTACCTGTCATTTAGGTGAGCAGACAGCATATTTTGAACATATATTGCAAGCTCTATTGAAAATAATGCAGTGATTACTCTTCAGCTCTCAATTCTACTTTCATATTTAACCACTTTGCACCCAGCTCTCTTGATCTTAACAAATTATTTGTAACATAAATGTTTTCTTCACCTAATTTAGTTTATGTAAATACAAACATGTGTTATTCCTCGCGTTATTGTTGTTATCTCGCGGTGCGGTGTCTTTTGATTTTAAACTAATCCTCAACTACTCCGACCTCATCGCACTCTCGCTCTCTCTCTATCTCTCGACTATCGTCCATACAACTGTGTACATAAATGTATGTTTGTATGCAACTCTGGGGCTGTTTTATCGTCGTTTCAATTAACTCACAGATACGCGGCGAACGGAATAAGGACAAACCGCTGATGCGACGAAAATCCGATCTACCTTCGGATAGTGGCACAGTGCGTGCCCTCATCGAGCACAAGCGACCTGATGAATTCCTGACAACACCGCCGCCAGATGCTGGCAACAACTAGCTAGAAGAACATCAGCAGAGCCGCCGCAGCATCAATAACATAAATCCCAAAACGCTGGCGTTGCACGAAGCTTGCGCCAATCCCCCGACCCCCTAAGTAATATAAATTGCATTTTTTTTGGGGACGTGGCCACGATTTCAACACAATTTCTATAGATTATAAAAGAAAATTATCAAAATAAACACATACTTAGTACCAATAATAAAAAGCTACAATCCCAATTAAGATCAACCAGAAGAAGACTGCTGAGGCATGTGAATGCGTTTTTGAATGTACTTGTTTTTTTTAATATAAAATTTTCCGTTTCAGAATGTTGCATGCTCCTTGCTTTTTGGTTAACCTCCGCTTCCTAGCAACGAGTTGAACTGTAATAATGCGGGGGAAATCCCCTTATTTATGCTCTTACCATTTCAGTGAAAACGTCACATTGACACCTTTTGTACAGTTCTTAAAGGCGCAGGAGTGCGCAAAACCCACTACTTCTACTACTACTACTACTACCACAACTACATGCATATTTCAGCATAGCTCTTAAACCATATACATACAACATACACGTGCATACACACATATACATATATATTTAACTACGCTCTACAGCTGATCAGTAAATAAACTAAATCTAAATCTAAATATATACATATTAGCTTACCAAAAAACCTAGCAGCTTACCTATTAAAAATACGGCTTGAGTGTATGACAAAACAAACAAGAAGAAGTGAACAATTGTGGTAGTATGTTTTTTTTTTTTTTTTGAAGAAGGTCTGTTGGGGCTTGTATAGTTCTTGTACAACTATTTATATTTAAAAAAAAAAAAAAAAACTAGACACAGATCAAACAGATTTAGCTAAATTCGTCTTGAATAACTATATAAAGGCAGCTGTATGTATGTTTGTAATTTGTGTGTGTATTTTTGTATGTATTATATATGTGTATATTCAGGGGAAACTCCACAAAATTCCCACAAGAAAATATATACATATTCGGCAGGAAAACAAAAGGAGAGAAAACATCATTCACATGATTATATTTTAGATTTTTTTTCTAGGTTCTCTTTAAGACATTAATAAACCTTTTAATAAGTCACATTGGGCAGATTCGGCTGATAGTTTCGATTTGCAATTATGGATTTAAGATTTGAGATTGCTGTTGAGGCTGGGCTATAGGTTGTTCTATGGTGGTTTAACCAACAATTCACTACAACAACAACGAAACTGCCAAAACAAAAATACCAAAAGTGGCCATATTTTTTGTTTTGGCACAGGTTAAGGAAACCTGCATAAAGAAAGGTCACACTTGATTGCTTGAAAATAATTTTAAAAAAAAACGAGCTACGAACTTTTTAAGAAGTCTAAATTGAGGTGGCTTTTACCCGTAAGATTCTACAACAATCACTTGCTCTTGCATGTCGATTTTTTGAGCTCATGTTTTGCATATTTGTTTTGGCATTTATAATAATGACAATGCAATCGGTATCGACAATGTACGATTCCTCTACCATAAACTAAAATCCATTCATTCTTGAGCTATCGATAACCATATGAAAAAATACCAATTTAGTATATTTGTGGTCTTTACTGGAGACTTTTTGATGGAAGTGTGTATTGGCAACAAAGGTCTTTGTTTTATAAATTTCTTTTAAATGCAGTTTTTTGTTTTAGCAATTTCTTTGTTGAGGTGTATACTAAGCTTTGATACCGATCCATAAAATCGTGCTTGTATAAACCAAATCTCGAAGCAAACCAGCGTCTGATTAAAACCCGTAATTGATAAAGCTTCGGTTTGGTTCATTTCATCCACCAGTTTGATGACGTAGCGACCATATAAAGGTACAAGGATTTATTTTTAAAATTGTATTTGAACTAGCTCTTCCAATTACCTCTCAAAGAACTGCAAACCTATGGGTTGCTGACATCTTCTAACAACTCGCAGTTTCTTCCCATGAAAGAGTTATCTGAATAACCAAAGAAAAGCTAACTAAGTCGAGGGACTACAATATATATCAGTTATAAGCATATTATATGAATAGTCAGACACGTAAATTGGTTTCACTTTATGCACTAAGAATTGAAAACCCAAAAGAAATGCATTGCTCCTTAAGTTGCTAACGATATCTGTTGCATTCCAGTTCCAGTTCAAGATTATTCTGATACAATAACTCGTATCAAAGTTCATTCAACTATTTTTACGACTTTGATTTCGAAAGTACTAGCTTATCAAAAAAAAAATACTCCAAAATTGAGAGTGAAGCACAGAATCGTAATGAAAGTGAGGCTTGGGTTGATTCATGAATCATGTTAAAACCCTTCCTAAATCACTACTAAACCTAACCAACTCTAATTCTCAGTGGGTTTGCACCTCTGATCTAGTTTTAAAATAAAACGGTCACACTAAAAAATTATATGTGAATGTTTGCAGCAAAGGTAAACTGCTTCAGCAATCGGTCATAGTACTTTTTGTTAGATTTCTATTCGGCAATCGCTCGCACCAATCATACTTTTTGTTCGATTTCTATTCAGCAATCATGACTGTCATAATTTCTGTCTACAGATAAAATCGACAATTAGAAATCCCAAATCGAAAATCGAAGCTATCTGTGTTCTAAATTCAAACGGTGGTTAAAAACACTAGGTATATTTCTGAGCGACTGCTGTAGTGATTCTTTTTGGTTCGTTTGAAGAGCAAAACAGCTTTGGTCGTAGAGAAATACTTCAACCGATTCAGTGTTTTACATATTTCTCACTCTGACACACTCCGCTCATGCAACAACGTAACAATAAATGAAATTACACTAAGGTCTTCCCGTTCCATCAGTTTGCTCATTCAAAATCACTTGTTGTTGGAGTGCTCAGAGATGGCGGTGACTGATCAGTGCTTTTTGCTCAACCAGAGCATTGACCGAAACCTGTCTTTGATGCTCGTTGCTGAGTTAAATAAAGTTTTAAGCTGAGCTAAAACCATATTAATTTTCAGCCTAGTTCTCAATTCCACTTCCATAAAAGTATTTCGAAGACGAATTGATTCGAGTTCTGGTAAAGGTGAAACAAAAATTTTTTCTTGTGGCTGGTGAAATGAAAAGTAAATTGAAATCTTTCCACAAAATTAAAATAAATGATAATTTTTTAGATATTTTGAGATATTTTGGTATCTTGAAACGTTCGTCTGTAATCTTAAATTATTAAAAAATAAATAAATAAGAAATCCGTGCTTTGAATTCCACATCAAGCAATCTACGACTAGTTCGATAGGTTTTTTCTCAATCGATAGTTGTGCATTGTTGAATAAGGTGCTGCCAGACCATTAGAGAAGTGAACATTTCGTTCAGAATCGTCAGTGGAATCGCCAATAGTATATAAAAGTAATTTCGAAGCTATTGAACGTGAATTTCGGAACAAAAAAAAGAAAACGGTTCGCTATTAATGCGGAGTTTCTTTTGAAAAGTAAGTGGAACTTGGAACCAGGCTGATAGTCATATCTCTAATTCACTCGCAATAACAAAGAAACACGGCCCGTATTAAAGACTTATTAATAGGTTTGTTAATGTCGTATCATAACACCACAACAATACGTAAGTTGATTTATTCAGCAACCCAAATTTTAATACCAAGATCCGTTTACTCATGTTCATTTTTCTGCAAGTTTAAGTGGAATTGTTTGCAAGTACGCTCACGCTCACGCTCAAAAAGAGCAGTTAAAATTCAACAAAAATGCTTAGATTTGCAAGGAACATGAGAAAACTCCTTTAAACCCAGGTAGGTAGCTGGTTTAGCAACGGACGGGCGGAATAATATTATTTATCAACAGCATATTAAAGTCTATAAAAGAAGTGATGTCACTCTTAGAATAGTTGAAACAATGTGCCAGCACTATATAAGCATGAAGAACTCAAACAGAGTCAACGGAGACTCGTAAAAGCCCTTACAAATTACGTGTCAGTAATTTATCAAATTTCAGACTTACCGTGGGTAAAAAAAACTGACAGAGCCTACATTCTATAGTAAAAGAGCTTTAATAAATATAATATGATTTTCTTCAGGGTGGTGCAAAAGTCATCGTACAAAGATAACACGAAGCAACAGAATTAAACTTTTTCCAGTATATTAAAACAAATTCTATATGGTTATCGTGTCCTACGCGCGAACCTGTTTTCAAAAATGGTTCATCACTTATGGACTTTTAGTAATTTGAGCTTAAAGTTGCTTAAAATGTTTATTTTGATCTTTTTTAGACATGTTTTATGGGAGAACCTATAGTATTGTTTTAACTACCTTTGATATTTTCGAAAAATATTACTTTTTGATATTTAAACAAACTATTCCAAACAATTTTGCGATTTGCAAAGTGAAGATATGTGTGCTCAAAATGATTACCAACCCAATAAGAGGGCCATTTAAAAATTGTATGTTCAAAAGGAAGTGGTAAGCAGACTCCAACGAGGAAGGTAGGGAGCTCCACTGAAAACGTTCATTGTTTCGCGTACTCTTGAACCGTGAGGTTTTTCGTGCCAAAACTCAGTACTTAAAAAAATGTGCACCTTAACTTATTTGTTGTGTATTGCTCCACTGTGAGCAGAGAGTGCCACTGCGAGAGAGAATGAAAGAGCGCACATAGTTTGCCGCATACATACAAATAACACCATTTCCGTTATTGCAAATCGAAAAAACCAAACAAATGTGTTTCTCTCCTCTCACAACCAAACAGAAGCAGGGAGCGTATGTAACGGTGGTTTCGGCCTTCCTACTTTGTTTTTTGACAACGGCAAAGACAAAATGATATACATATCTGAAAAAAATTGCAGAAATATTTGGGATAGTTAATTTTAAAGCTTAGAAATGGTTACATATTTACGATAATTCCAAGGTGAGACAAAACAAACCTAGGGAAAGCTTTGATATATCAATACATATATCAAATGTTTCGCCTGGTCGACATTTCGTACATATATCGATTTTGATTAAGTCGATTTCGACTTATAGGGACAACCCTATTTCCTGTACATGGTTGATGCATCATTCTTTGAGATTATTTTCTTTGTCAGCTGACCAACCTTTACGTGACTTGAATTATTAACTTTTATTAAAAGCACAATTGACATAGGCTGATTACTTTTACGTCACCCTGTAATAACTTATTCTGCAAATCTGAACAGGATTAAAAACCTGAAAGATTTTGCTTTGGTTGTGTGCGGATCTGTGTGATTCCTTGTACACGAAATCCAGAGTACATTATAATCTAGGGCAGAGACGATGCGGGCTGCGGGGCCGCACTGTTATTTCACTCAACACACAACTCAATTCGTTTACCGTTATGCGTCTCGACTCGACGGCACTTTACAACAACAGCGTGCAGATAGTCAAAGCAAATGACGAAAAATAACTGTTGCGGTAAATTCTGCTGCCCACCATTGTTCTAGAGCTTTTAACTGTTCTTTTGAAGTAATTCAGAACCTGATAAAAACTAAAAGAACGTGAAATAATGCAGACCATAAATTTTAACTTCAAACACGCAATCTACTTATTTCGGGTCATCTCGACTTAAGAGGCAAGGTTCGAGTTTAAAAAACCTTGAGTTTAAAGCTCTGCCAATCAAACTTTAAGACTGACAACGCGAATAAACCGCTGGGACGAACCTTTGGGAGTAATGCAGAACTGCAGGAGCGATTTAAATAAATTAAGAGAATGCTTTCCGTTGCTGAATTGAGAAATAACTTAATGCCCTACTTTCACCTTAATCATAACATATACTTACAATTTAGCATCTCATCTCAATCACATTCATGAATACAGACTTGGACATCTATTTACTTCTAAAGATATTGAAATAATCTATATATATATATATATATATATGTAAACACATACATTAAAAATCCGTGTCAACCATTTACTTGGTTATAGTCATTATAAAAACGGATCTATGCTCCTGGATTGTTCCCGCAATGTCCTTCCCTTCCCCCTCAAATAATGAATGTATGTTTAGCAACCACTACCAAGTGCTGTACAGGCCAAGAAAACTAAAGGCTTCGATAGTTATAGACACATATATATTATATATATTATTATAAAGAGATGTATTTACATATTTTTTGGCATTATAGATACACATACACGAGATATGGAGAGTTGCAAAAAAAAAAAACAACATTAATAATAATAAACTGAATTGCAGAATGGGGAAAATTTTTCATACAGGAGGAAATGGTGAAAAATCAAAAAACTAATTATATTAACAATAAAAATTAAAACAAAATTATTGTAAATGATGCATGTAATTTTTGTAAAATTATAAATAAAAGGTTATCGTGTCGAGTTGAAGGAGTTTGACCTTAAGCTGCTGTCGGGGCAAGGAACATTTACAAATCAAACTAATTACATTAAAATAAAATACAGTACAGGATCAAGCGGCGCCATTTAACTTGATTAAATTACTGCAACTTCTCGGTGAGTCCGCGCGTCTTGATGGCCAGCTCGGAGAGATGTTGCTGGAGCAATCGCTTGTTGACCTTTTCCCTGAATGGTGAACGGATTATTAAATAAAATAAATGTACTTCCCATAGGTTTCCCCCTACTCACTTCACAATTAGAGTCGTGTATCGCGTTTTTTCCGCCTCGCTGATCAGTTGGGTGGGAAAATTCGGCACCGCCATTAGAGTTTTCATCCAGATGGCCATTTCCGCTGGATACTTCTTATTGAGAGCCAAAAATATGTCTGCAAATTTATCCACCTGTGATCGTGGCGTCAAATAGCCCACACAGATGAGAGCCGTTTGTAAAATCTGTTCACCCGAGGTCAACACCACCTCGGTAATGTGTCCATGATTTCTGGACTGCATGACAAAGTGTGATATAAATTGTATGCTAGTGCGTATAGCTCCGCTCTCGGGCAGAGTCATGGCCCGTTGGGCATAGTAGATGAGACGATCGTACGCCAATGTTTTGTCCTCCAGAGTCTCGGGGATTTTCTTGACAATCTGCGCTAGACAACCGAAAAACGTTTCCATAGTATCCGAAATGTTGGAAAAGTTTTGCTCCGGCGTGGTCTCAAACAGTTTAAAACTGTGCAAAATAAACTCCAAGAGTAGCTGTTGCATTAGGGGCCGGCAGCTCTCATCCTTGTAGAACATGACAATGGCCTGGAAAGGTTAATCAAGCGGTAAGTGGGGAAATGTATGAACAACTGAGCAGCGATATAAGCGGTAAAGTACACAGATAGAACTCCAAAGAACATTCGGACAGAAGTACTACGATAAACCATCACAACTGACTGTTTATCTATCCCTATTCCAACTTCTACAGTTTAGCATTAGCAATAACAGGACTTAACTGCAACGCAGGTCATATGAGCTTCAAAAACAATTAGTTTCTGATGATCAAAGTGCACAAATATAATATAAATATGTTATAATTAAAATCGAATATTTTTTTTAAATAAAAATTTAAGAAAAGAAATTATGCCAAATTTGTCCCTGGTTTATGGGCTTTTTTATGGGAAACAAGAAAGAAAGTCGGTCAAGCCCGACTATAGCATACTCTGTACCAACGAAATTATACGCTCAGCATAAATTTTGAGGCTGCAGTAGTAGCTGAAAGCAGCGCTGCTTCTGCGCTGCTGCAGCGAACAGTCTTTTGATCATAACTCGAAAACCGTTCATCCAATCTTCACTATTCCTTTGGCTAGTCGATAAGTTATCCATATTACTAAATATATCTAGAAGGAACAACCCACCTATCTTTAAAACTGTAGGAGATATGACGTTTTTTCTTAATTGCGGGGGCGGCAGGGGGCGTGGCCAAAATTGAAAATAAACTTGATCTGCCTGCAGACATAAGAAGCATATGTCCCATACATGTCAAGCCTCTATCTCTTACCATCTCTGAGATCTGTGCGTTCATACGGACAGACAGACGGACATGGCTATATCGACTCGGCTGTTGATGCTGATCAAGAATATATATACTTTATGGGGTCGGAGATGCTTCCTTCTGGATGTTACATACTTTTGCACAAACTTATAATACTCTATGTACCTACGGTACAGAGTATAAAAAGCAGACTGTTAGCTATTAACGTATAACATACTCCTAATGTAAATCAACTTTTAATACTCTGCACATTTTTGCTTCAGTGTCAATTTTTGCGTTTAAGAGTTCTTGTATTAATTTATTATTGATTTATTGGGACCAATTATCGATCAAATAAAGTAATAATGGGAAAAAGAAAACCGTTAGATCGGTTAGTCGGGAAAAGCCAAAATAAAGGCTTACAGGGAGTGCGGTCACTCGATTCCTAAAGTATGGAAAAATATTAAACGCAACCGTAAAGTTATTATTTCATACTTAAACAATGAGAAAACATGGGGAAAAACAAGAAAGGTCGGCCCTCATCAGTCATAACAGCAGCTGACAAGCGAATAATATTAAGGCACGCATCTTATTTTTCGTCTCAGTCGCCAAAATTAAAGAAAAACCTGGCGTTAATGCGTGCTATCTTTTGTTTACATTCATTAAGCTTCTAAGGCGTGGAGCATAGGGTGTGCTAATCGGTTGTCGGGCAGTGTATATTTATTATTATTTTTTGTAAAATTATTTATGGCCTTTTAAAAAAAGTCTCATTTTCAAATTAAGAGCACCAAATGGACCAAGTGGATAAGAAATAATAGCAAATTTGTCCCTGGTCTTAATATATTTATTATTATTTATCGCCAATTTCAAATTTAGAGCACAAAATGAACCAAGATACGCATATCGATGTCGAAAAAAGTACCTATCGATATTAAATTACAGCTATGTCACTTGAACGTACGATTATCTCGAAACATGCTCCTCTATCATGATACGTCAAATTGTTTTTCAAGATAACGTGTCAATGGAGTTCAGCAGAAAGATCAGTTAAAATTTATACTTAATCAGGGTGCAAGTTCTTCTTTACTACCTTTTTCCTTCTAGGGCTGAAGCATCCGTCTGATTGTTGCGGGTGTACTTTAGGGTAGTGTTCTGGGCTCTGTTCTTGACACCTTTCTTGCCACAAGTGAAGAATATAACCCTTTTATTGCTTCCAGTAATAATCGCTAAAGGGCATATAACAGGGTGCAGCATTACCTGAATGACTTTCGTCAGTGTTGCTTGATCTTCCGTATATTTAGTCGGGCTTGAGCTGGTAGTCCCCCGTGATTTGGAAAGCAGACCTTTTTGTACACAAAGCGAAAGAGGTCTTTCGCTGTGTTTTAAAATCCTTTTGTTTAAGTCTATTTCTGAACCTTTCTTGATCTTCAACTCTTAAGAAACTAGTCTTCTGTAAGCTGACTATTCCAGTGCGTCGCTGATGATCCTTGACTCAGAAGACGTCTTCACCGAAGTCATGCCTTTAGAATGACCCAAAAGATACGTATCTTGACTAATTTACAGCTCCTCTTTATAGTGGGTCACGTTTAGGCCCCGTTCAGTATCCTAAGAATACCTTTACCACCCTTTGGGGCTGTTGGTTCTCTATCATCAGTTACCCCGGTGTTAACAGTTCTTTCTTCTTCCCCTTCATTTATGAGTAGTTGCTTCATGGAATTCTCTAGACCTAAAGGTTTCGGGAACTATCACTGCGGTGGTTGCTTATAAGATAACTCGAAACTAATTCGAAAGGATAGCGCAAACTTACTGTCTTGGATATCTCCAGAGTGGGTGCACAGCAGCGTGTCTGAAAGCTGGCCACAATGAAATAGCATAAATCTTGCAGCATGGGCTGAAAACTGCTTCGTAAATTCATAATGGCATGCTTCATGGCACTGCAGGCCGCCTCCAATACATCCAGTTCCTCCACCCACATTTCGGCAATTCTTCGAAAAATGGGCATGGTCTTTTGCATGACCAAGAGTACCGGCTGAACTTTTTGCAAATCCTTAAGCTCATCATCCACATCCGTATTAAGAGATGAGAACAATGTGGAGATCATGTTGAGACGGAATATGGTGCGTATGCGAGCAGCGGGAGTTTTCTGCAAAAAAATAAAAAAAACAATAATTGGGTGAGTGTCTTTTTCTCGCTTCACACTCTTACCGAATCCGCCTGACAAATGGTCTGTAGCTCCTCGAAACATGGGCTGACTATAATGTCCAAATATTTGGGTATATCCTCGGGTGGTAACAAACTCATCAATTTGCCAATACTGAACATCAAGCGCACAGAGTCCGAGTTCTTCATGCGTCCAGTGCACAGTGTGGCGTGACAGGCATTTAGCAACGGCTCTGCGTACGGCTTCAGCTGCAGCTGGCAATCACGAGACAGTTCCTTTAGACCGAGCGTGGCCTGTGCCGACATCGAGGAGTTTAAACCACGCACCAATAAGTCAATAGCTGCCGGTATATACGCGGGATTCTCCATTAACCAAGCACAATACGAGCCAATTGTCTCCAGAGCGGTGCCTAGTAGTTTGACATTCAACGTTTCATATGGAATCTCTGCCAAAACCCGCATCAATCTGGGTATCTGTCGCGATTCCTCGCCCCCAAAATGTTCGGCCACAGATTGAAACGAATAGATGCAAGCCTCCAGTTTAGTCCAACGTGTGGGATTCGTGTGCAACTCGGCAATTGCCTCCTCGAGCATAGCGGCCAGTATCTCCAGTATGTAATCGTGCAGGACATCATAGCAGTACATAAATGTATCCGATATATCCTGCCGATAGCAACGAAAGCATTCCAAATCATCAGAGTTCCACTTGTCCAAGGATTTCTCATCGGGCTGTTCGGACTTGCGCACCAGTATGCTGGTCAAGTGGGCATACAAGGGTTTAATGTACTCCCAACACTTTAGTTTCTGCTCTTCGCTCGGCATGGCAAAGACCTCGTCCTGTAGCATATACCAGAAAGCCAGAGCCATTGTACTGCAGGATTCCTCCACGGGATAAATACCCGGCTTGTCTGTGCACTGGAGTATCTCGTGGACCATGCGACTGACAAGCACGGCGAGCTCAGGATCCGACGAAGAAATACCGTTCAATAGCAAGGTGGAATGACGCTCAACGGCCGACACAAACAGCATGTAAATGTGGACAATGATGTCCTCATTATCATTGTCCCGTTTCCACTCCATTTTGGTAATATCCGTCAACGAGTCCAGGAACATTTTGATTAAAACGAAAGCGGTCTTGGGATAGTTATGGCAATCCGGTTGGATTATTATGTTCACCAATGTCTTAAGACAGTTCTCGGCCAGATCATTCTCATCAGCGGACATGCAACCATCGCCCGAGCGTACGCAGGGCCAATAGCACTTGTTGACGACCTCCAGGAGAACAGCACTAATGCTGACGCAGCCCTCAATGGAGTAGCCAATGTTTTTAATCCAGGTGCCCACACATTTGACAGCTCGTATCATATTGCTGTAGGTTTCCGCGTCCCATTCAGTGCGTCCCATTTGCAGCTTTAAATACGTCTCGCATGTCTGCAACACCACCGGCACCCGCTTGCCCAGCTCTGCCCTCAATATGACTCGCTTGACCGAAGTGTGGATGACTTGTGCCTCCTCGGGTATTGCCTGGAGCACCTCCAACATGATCCAGAGCTGCACATCTGCACTGACATTTGGTATCCGCTGTTGCTGGAACGTATTGATCACCTCCTCGATGGCACACGGCCAATCCTCCTGTAGCATGTGCACTATATAGGCTCCCAATGCAATGCATAGGCGATTCAGCACAATCTTCGGCCCTCCAGCAAACTGTATAATGGTCTCTAGAATCTTTTGCTTCAGCTCCTCACGATTTTCCGGTGGCACCTCGTGCCAGTGTTTCATCAACTTTGAGTGCAAGGTGATGGCGCCAAAGAATTGCACCTCTTGGGTCTGGGGAAGATATATATATATATATATATATAGATAGGGATATGGGTATACATATTCAATTAATTGATGCGCAGGTCATGTTTTTTTCCTCACCTTGCCCAGTTGCATGAGCTGCCAGGCAAACTGCCAGGCTTGTGGACTATTTTCAGCCTCTGTCAGCCATTCGTGTGTTATGGCCTGTTCCTGTGAGTTGGAACGATAGAAAACCACAACAGCCTCCTCCAGACGTTGTATATCAATGGGTTCAACCATGGCTGCCATGGTTGCCTGGGGAGTGAAAGTAAAGAATTCAAAGTTGTACAGAAATGATAACACTTCAGGCCATGCTAGAGCAATGCTAGGATGGATAGTGGTCGTACCTTGGTTTAGTTAAACTTATATATCCTCAAAAAGGATTATGCCCTCTGATTTGATTAGTGGGCCCAAATTTGTGGTTGAGTCTGGGCACACAATTATTTAGTGGCTTGCACACACATGGACTAAAAATATCGATGGGCGATACACAGCGATCATCGATAGTTTGTGTGGGCGGCAAAAATATTTTTAAGAAAATTTAAAAGTTCTTTATGTAGCAGTTTGTAAGCAATGTAAGAAGAATATACAATAACTAAAGTTATTTTATAAATATTATATTTTTAATCTGCTTAGATTTTATTGTAAGCGATAGTTCCATGTGGATGGCTAGCAACTCTGTAATATAACTGTAGTGCTGAAAGAGCAACAACAAAATATTCATTTCAATTCAATTTGTTGAAAGCTTGTAAAAATGTTTGTTAAAATTAAACTAGAGTCGGAGAACTTGAAGGTAAAATTAAGTATGATGTTCTATTCATATATTTTTATTTCTTGCTTTCTTACAGCCCAAGATTTTCAACATTGAGGAAAGCGCCACAGTCCTTGATTTGAAAACCAAAATGGCCCCGTTAATGAATATTCCAGCAGATCGCCAAGATATTCAGACGCTTTCCCGCCTTTTGGAAAATTCTGAAATTCTATCATCAGTTGTCAATTCTGAGGCAACGGATGGTGTTAGTGAGATTCATGGAGCAGCCATGTCTTTGTATAGTTTGGATGAGTTCATTTGCTTTCTGCAATTGTATAGCCAGGTGGAGGGCAGTGTGCAGAGTGACTTCTTGAATCAGCCACCAGAGGCCAGAAAGTTGCCCATTGATCGCTTGCCGGAATATTGTGAGATATTGGATTCGCAGGAGTCGTGGCATTCGTCCGTGAGCTCATCAGATTCCAGCTCCTCCAGCGATAGTTCTGAGGCAAGCGCCCCGAGATTAAAAAGGCCTCAAACAGATGAAGCCGCCGAACCAGCAAAAAGGTTAAAATTTTTAAATAATCTTAATTTATTTTCCTTAATTTAGTTATTTTTTGTGTTTATAGAAAACGTCTGCAGCAAGTTGAAAGCGAAGAGGTCAAAGTTCAGGAGGTGGTCTTATCCAAAAGCGACCAACAGGTGTCCACTGGCAGAGAAAAGTCTTCACCCGATGGTAACATCAACATCTTACCCGAACAGCGTCGTTATACTCTGGTCATTAATGCGGATAAGGAAACAGCAGATTATGATCCACTAATGAGACATTTCTATAAACTCTTCGAGTCCTCCAAAAACTGTGATCGCTTAAAGTTTAGCGAATCCGCCTCGGTCTCCACTTCTGAAGGCATCTTATGGGTGGTCTGTGAAGATGATGACACCAGCGATTGGATATCCCGCGGTGTAAGCTCTTTAAACTCCTCCTACAAATGTTCGGGCTTCATCGACTACTTCAAACTGGTACAATGCTCTGTGGTCTTGCCCAGCATTGTGGCTAATAAGGAACTGGACAGCATTTTTCAATTATTGGAACTACAAAATGTTGGTCTCTGCACCCACAAATGGTGTGTGCTGGAGCGCAGACTTTTGAATCCAAATGCAGAGGAGTATGCTTCTAAGGCCGTCTCCAGTCTGTGTGATAATGAGGAGCTGTCGCTTCGTATGGATGTTGAAAGTGTCACATACATTAAGAAATATGGATTGAAACTTAAATATTGCTTCTGGAGGCTTTGTTTTGTATTTTAGTTAGAAATAAATGTTAACTATTTACTAACTCGGTGCCGTCTCCACTTCATCAAAATGCCGTCGCATCATGCGATGCTTCTCTAGAGTGCTGCTCTGTATGAACTTTTCACCGCAAGTGCCACAAATAAAAGGACACTCGCCCGTGTGCTGCTGCAGATGCAACTTCAGATCCTTGGTATGTCGATAGCTCTTCTCACAATAGTTGCACGAGTGCGGTCTCAAACCGCTGTGCGTCAGCATGTGACGCTTCAGCTTGTCGGAACGTGCAAAATCTTTGCCACAGACCGTGCAGTGAAAGTTCTTCTCTCCTGTGTGTATGCGACGATGCGATATCATATCCGAGCGGCGGGGAAAGGCCATTTCACAGAAATCACATTTAAATGGTTTCTCCCCGGTATGGCGACGCATATGAGTCACCAGGCTGGCAGCCGATTTGCTCTCACAACCACACAGCGAACAGAGGAACTGTTTAAGGGCCTCCTTACGCTTGCGATCGCCATGCTCATGAACATCCCGTATATGATTGTTGAGCCTTGATTTCAGTTGATAGGTGCGATCACAGTGTGGACATGGGAGCACAGACACGGCCTCCACCTTCTCTTGGCTTATAGTTGTCTTGCCCGGGCTATGCAGCAGCTGTAGGTGTTGCTCCAAATTTTCAGGCCACATGAATTTGTAGCTGCAATGACTGCACGCATGTTTTTTCTCCAAGTTGTGGCATTGCGCTAGACGATGATGTTCCAGGATGCTCTGTAAGAATTGACAAAATGACTTGAGTTGTACTTTAAGTATAGCTCGAAACTCACCTTCGACACACACTTGAAGATACACTTGTCACACTCATGCGGCATCTTGTCAAACGAATGCATGGTACGCTGATGTTGAATCATTTCATGCTGGCGCCGACACTGTACACTACAGAGTTCACATTTATATGACACACGGTTGCCCGTTTCCATAATCGAGTGCATGTCATCATCCGTCTCCGAATCGTTTAGCTGCAGCTCAAAACCAGTTCTATTAGTAATAGAATAGTTGCTTAAGGATTCGGAATTTGGATGTAGTTTAAGATCCAGCTGTATGTGAGCACGCAATTCGTGAATGCGTGTGAATTTAAGATTACAAATCCTACAGTTAATGCTTTTCATTCCATGGGGCTGGGAGGTGGCTGCTATAAGGGTTTCGGCCAGCGGAAGGTCCTGTTCTCGCAAGCCATGACGTTTCAGATGTTTGACCAAATAGTCCCGACGATAGAACTTGCGTGTACACCACTGGCAAGGCAGTACATTAGATTCTTCCGCATGCACACTCAACAGGTGGACAGTAAGTGACTTCTTTTTATCAAACACACGTTTGCAGTCCGGACACTCGTGGATTTGGTTCTGCAAATACATCATAATTAGCCCATTTCAGCATAAATCAAAAGAATTTCTTACCATAACACGGTGCTCCCGAAAATGAGTCCTTAGATTGTGTTTCCAACGAAAACGCAGCGGACATTTGTGGCAAAGGAAACGTTTCTGTGCATTCCGACACTGTGATTCATTGTGGTGTCTCAGTAGCTGCAGGCTGACAAATCGAGCATCACAACGACCACACACATGGGGAGCCTCTAGCCAGGCATGTGACTGTCGCTGGTGCTCGTAAAGTTGATACTTTCTGGCATATTTCTGCTGGCACAGCTCACATTCATACTTGGTGGGGCATAATTTGCTTGTCAAACATTGCTGTTCCTCCTCCGTTTCTGTCTCGCTCTCCGTCTCCGAGCTGTCCATATCTAACTCATAACCAGACTGATTGGTTATGGAGTAAAATCGCTGATAGTGACCACTGGACAAGTCCTTGCAGATTAATTGCTTTAATTGTGCTGCGTCGACATGCTTGACATCGGGGTAGAAGAGTTCAGCATTGGCATGCCCTTCTAAAGTATCAACTTCTGTATGATTTATCATATGCCGTCGAAGATCAGCTATTCTATTGAATTGACTCTGACATATCAGGCACTCGATAAGCTTGCATCCATGGGGCTTGCACAGATTGAGATCAATCGCCTTGGCCTTTTTGTGCTCACTGATACTAGCCGAAGGTTTGGGATCCGCATGAACTTTCAGATGCTGCCTTAAGTTGCCAGCACGATTAAAGATTTTAGAGCACTGGGTGCACTGATGGGTACGCTTGTGGTTCTTGGGGTGGCTTTGATGACGCGTTGTTAGGCTAAATGAAAACAATTATTATTTACACTTATTTATTTCAGGCTTACAGCACTTACACTTCCTCATCCGTCTCAGATTCTGCTGTGACAGAGTCCACTGCGTTTTTCGGCTCCTGCTTGAAGGGATCTACTGTAGCCCTCTTGCCTCTAAGACACTCATTTTGTGCCACATCTTCAGCATCTTCTAGTTCCATTTTAACCTCCAACGGTAACTCAGCATTAAGCTCCATGGGCTTCTCTTCCAAGCAATCGCTGTTAGATGCCGCCTTCTTCAGATGCTTCATTAGCAGTTCATGGGCAGTCAAAGCCTGTTTCACATATTCAAAGGCGGACAGCAATCTTTTAAAGCAACTGATGCACAGGCATTGTGGCAATTTATCAGCAAAGGGTGCTTGCAGCTGAAATGGAGTAGGGATTTGATTATGTGCATTTATGAGTCGTCTTATATTACATCAATGTCCGTCAGTTCGCTGAGGATATCCGCCAGTGATTTGTTTGCATACTTTTTGCTGGGCGTGTTTAGATTAAACAGTCTATCCGCTCTGCTGGGACTTGCATCGCAAGTGCGACACACAACGGGTATTTTCATATCCAGGTTTTAACTAGATTTTAACGAATTTTTTAAGAAATTACAGAATTCAACAACAATCAACAAATCATCAAATCTTTTGCCTATCGATAAGTATCGAAGTCGTAAAGTAGTCGTTACTTGAAACTAGAGGTGCGCGCGTATCGTTTTTGCATCACTGTGCTGCATAAATGTGGCAATAATTTAAATAACGTACTCGGCCCTTAAAGGACTAAACCTCCCACCAAACCCTACATTTTCCAAGGTCGGATACGAGACCTAGATTTAAAAACTTTTTGAACGGGATGAATTGAGTTTAAAATTTGGATAAAGGCCCTGAAAGACTTGGATTTGGTATGGAATCAGAAATAGTCAGTTAGAGCTAGTACATAGATACATCGGATAGCATGTAAGCAGACACAGTGCAATGACTACATGGGGTCGGAAGCCTTCTTCTCCTCCAGTCGTTACCAGCGCCAGTGGAAATTCCATTAAAAAATCGTCTAATTTAACCCATTTTTGTTAACTTCAACCGTCAATTTGCTACATTTTATTTGACTAATTTTGAGCTACTTCCACTTCGTCAAAATGACGTCGCATCATGCGATGCTTCTCCAGCGTGCTGCTCTGTATGAATCGTTCACCGCAAGTGCCACAAATGAAGGGACATTCGCCCGTGTGCTGCTGCAGATGCAGCTTTAGATCCTTGGCCTGACGATAACTCTTCTCGCAGTAGGTGCAGGCATGCGGTTTCAAACCGCTGTGAGTCAACATATGCCTCTTCAGTTTCTCTGCTCGTGCAAAATCCTTGCCACAGACGGTGCAATGGAAGGGCTTCTCTCCAGTATGCATGCGCCGATGCGATATCATTTCCGAGTGCCGGGGAAAGGCAGCTTCGCACAGATCACATTTGAAAGGTTTCTCGCCTGTATGACGACGCGTATGGGTGAGCAATTGGTAGGAAGTATTGGTCTTGTAACCACACAGCGAGCACAGAAACATCTTGACGGCATCCTTACGCTTGCGATCGCCATTAACATGCACATCCCGTATATGGTTGTTGAGTCTCGATTTCATTTGATAGGTGCGATCGCAGTGCGGACATTGGAGTACCGACGCCGCTTCCTTGATTGGCCCTGCCAAGTTTTCACTGGTTGACAGTTGCTCTCCTGTTGTTGTCGTCGTTAATTGGCCATGCTGTAGTTTTATGTGCTGCTCCAGATTCTCGGGCCACATGTATTTATAGCTGCAATGACTGCACGAATGTTTTTTCTCTAAGCTGCCACATTGCGCCTGCCGGTGATAATCCATGATGCTCTGGTTGAGTTTTGAAAAAAAGAAACATGAAGTTCGTCGCTTTATGATATCAATCTAAGCCAACTCACCTTGGACACACACTTGAAGATACACTTGTCGCACTCATGCGGCATCTTGTCAAAGCAATGCACAGTCCGTTGGTGCTGTATCATTTCGTACTTGCGCCGGCACTGAAGACTACACAACTCGCAAATGTATACCAATTGGGCTTGTCCCATGCCGTTAACCGACATTTCATCCTCCGTCTCAGAATCTCCCAATTGCAGCTCGAAGCCGGATTCATTGGTTATGGAATAGTTACGTAGCGAGTCGTAGTTTTGATGCAGTGAGGAGGCCAATGAAGACTTCGATATCATCAACTCCTGCTGTATGTGAGCACGCAGATCGTAAATGCGCTCAAACTGCAGATTACAGACTTTGCAGCTAATCCGCTTGACTCCATTAGGTTTGGAGGTGGCCGCTATAATGGTTTCGGCCAGTGGAATGTCCTGTTCTCTTAAGCCATGCCGTTTCAGATGCTTAACCAGATAGTCTTGACGGAAGAACTTGCGGTTACACCACTGGCACGGCAGCACCGTGGAGTCTTCGGCATGCACACCCAGCAGATGAATGGTGAGAGATTTTTTATTGCGAAAAACACTTTTGCAGTGGTGGCACTCATGGAGTTGGATCTGCAAAAGTAGTAAAAAAAAAAGTCAGCTAAAATCATCATTGTACCTCAATACTTACATTTTTCCGGTGCTCTCGGACATGAGCCCTGAGATTTTGTTTCCAGCGAAAGCGTAACGGACACTTGAGGCAGTGGAAACGTTTCTGGACATTGCGGCACAGCGTCTCATTGTGATGTCTGAGCAGCTGTTGGCTAACGAATCGTGCATCACAACGGCCACACACATGGGGAGCATCTAGCCAGGAATGTGCTTGATTTTGGTGATCGTAAAGCTGATACTTTCTTGCATATGCCTGCTGGCACAGCTCACAGTTGTATTTGACTTGAGGTTCCTCCTTAGTTTCTGACTCGCATTCCGTCTCCGAACTGTCCAGTCCCATCTCATATCCATGTTGATTGGTTATGGAATAGAAATTTTGATACTGGCCACTGGACAAATCTTTATGTATCAGTTGTCTCAGTTCTTCTTCGCTGATATCCTTGGCATTGGGATAGAACAGCTTAGCCAACTCTACCGGCTCCTGCCCTGCCAGTGTAACAACTTCCGGATGTGTTTCCAAATGACGGCGTAGATCTGCAATTTTACTGAATTGATTCTGACATATCAAACACTCGATGAGCTTGTAGCCATGAGGCTTGCACAGATTGAGATCAATGGCTTTGGCCTTTTTGTGTTCACTGACACTGGCAGGTGGCTTGGGATCGGCATGAACTTTCAGATGCTGTTTTAAGTGCGCGGCACGTTTAAAGCTTTTTGGACACTCGGCGCACTGGAATTTACGTTTTTGCTCCTTGATGATGGTTTGGTTTCGATTTGATACTCGCTTTTCCCTAGGCTGGTACTCCTCAGAACTGAAAAGGAAAGTCTGGTTAACACACATTAATCTTTCTGACACCACTTACTCTTCGTCATCCGTCTCCGAGTCTTGTGTGTCGTATTCAGGGTCTTCCTCTGAAACGTTTGGTTCCTGCTTTATGCTGACCAGCTTTATCAAGGGATCCACCGAATTCTTAACAGTCAACTCGGGCAGTTCTGTGCAGGTTATATCTTTGATTCCCGCAGAATCTTCTTCATCCTCCGTTTCCATTTTTAATTCTAGATGTAAATCAGCGCATAGTTCCATGGGCGTCTCCAGCAAACAATCGCTGCTGGATGAGGTCTTTTTAAGATGCTCCATCAACAAATCATTGGCAGCCACAGCCTGCTTCACAAATTCAAAGGCTGAGACGAGTCTTTTGGAGCAACTGGTGCACAGGCATTGCGGCAATTTCTCAGCAAATGGTACTTGCAGCTGAAAGGCAGGGGGGATTGTTTTAGGTATATGTGTGAGTTGGAATGTTGTATACTTACATCGATATTAGTCAGTTCGCTGAGAATACTCGCCAGCGACTTGTCAGGGAACTCCTTGCTGGGCGTGTCCAGATTGAGCAGCTTTCTCGCCCCCCTGGCACTTGCATCGCAGGTGCGACACACTCCGGGTAACCTTAGTTTCATGTCCAGGCTTTCACTCGACGTTTAAGGTTTTAGGAAAACAACATCACCTTATCTGTGCTAGGGACTTATCGATATCGGTTATTGTAGTCGAGTACTCGATTGAACTGAACAAATGTCGTGCACACGAACCGGTATCATCTCTAAGTGGCTCTAACAGTTAAAGTACCCAATTGGACCTTGGTTGTCAAAAAAAAATCATGTTTATCATCGGGAAAGCTTAAAGCTTCATTTCAAGACTGTTCGGTTTACTGTTCAATTTACAGAAAAATACCTTTTTGAACTGTTTTAAAGACATTTCTGAATGTTACACCTAAAAATGATCCTAAACCGTTGCACTGTGAGCCAGAAATCTAATTTCTCTGTCATTTTTACAGCAGACTTGCTGGGAAGCTCAAATTTTTTACAAAATGCTCTACTTAAATTGAACAACAAGTTTCTAATCCAACTCAAAGTTGGAAAAGGTTTGAACTTTTTGGTTTTTTCGTTTAAAAAAAAATTATATTTAGATTTAAACCAAATTTTACAGTTATATATAAATATACATTGATTAAAAATGTCAGGATCTGATTAGTCGTTTATGAGTTATTAACCCAAACTGGTACAGACTTTGGGAATACAATTTTAAATGCGATTAAGCGAAATTCAAAGCTAAACCGCGCAAAAGCACATACCTCCAGCTATAGTATAATATTCAAAGAAAGAAATAAGTCAGGTTGCCAGTGAGTTACGAGGGGTACCCCACATAAAAACTTCCATGTATTTTTTTTATTGCAATCTAGTCCAAAGACGAAAATAAAAAATCAAGTTTTAACAGATGGTGCTTTCCTAGGATTAAATATAATTTTTTTTTTTCACCATTTTTTCAAAAAATAATCTTTGAACGGCTGCCATTCAAAAAGTGTTTCGTGAAAAGGTTCCAAATTTTGCCATGAATTAGCTGTAAGTATTCTAAATCATTTCCGACTGTCGTTTTGTCCAGTTTCCCAAACAAAAAAGTGGTACTTTTGGCCAAAATTATAGCTTGCTGGCCCAGTGTGCGTTGGTTCACATTGCGATGCTTGAACACAGTGGTTTTTGACATCATTTCGGAATTGCCGCAACATTCCTTAATTATGATATGAAGTTATCGAACTGCTTCGGGCCAGACCAACTTTGAAAGGAAGAACTGATCTTATACACTTGCATTGCTGCACCAGAAATACCCATGGGCGTTGCATTAAACATCATGAATATTACTTTATTTAACTAATTCTGTGCTACTTCCACTTCGTCAAAATGCCGTCGCATCATGCGATGCTTCTCCAGTGTGCTGCTCTGTATGAATCGTTCACCGCAAGTGCCACAGATGAAAGGACATTCGCCCGTGTGCTGCTGCAGATGCAGCTTTAGATCCTTGGCCTGACGATAACTCTTCTCGCAGTATGTGCAGGCATGCGGTTTCAAACCGCTGTGCGTCAACATGTGCCTCTTCAGCTTATCGGAACGGGCAAAATCTTTGCCACAGACAGTACAGTGGAAGGGCTTCTCTCCCGTATGCATGCGCCGATGCGATATCATTTCCGAGTGCCGGGGGAAGGCCATTTCACAAAGATCGCATTTGAAAGGTTTTTCGCCAGTGTGGCGACGCATATGGGTTACCAGGCAGGCGGCCGATTTCGTCTCGCGACCACACAGCGAGCAAAGGAACAGTTTAACGGCCTCTTTGCGCTTGCGATCGCCATTTACATGAACATCTCGTATATGATTGTTAAGCCTGGACTT
The DNA here is from genome assembly GCA_035044965.1 of Lordiphosa andalusiaca. Taxonomy (NCBI): domain Eukaryota; kingdom Metazoa; phylum Arthropoda; class Insecta; order Diptera; family Drosophilidae; genus Lordiphosa; species Lordiphosa andalusiaca. The sequence goes on from JAWNNM010003214.1 coordinate 241,685, forward strand.
CATTTGATAAGTGCGATCACAGTGCGGGCACTGCAACATTGCCACATCCTCTGAGGCAGCTGGCTTAACTGGAACTTTCGAGTCTTCACTGGTTGACAGTTGCAAGCTGCTTGTGGCCGTTATCTGGCCATGCTGCAGATGTATGTGTTGCTCCAGATTTTCAGGCCACATGAATTTGTAGCTACAGTGGCTGCACGGAAACTTTTTCTCCTGGCTGCCACATTGCACACGCTGGTGATGGTCCATGATGCTCTAGACGAGTTAAAAAAAGGGATTAAGTTGATGTCTATAATTGAAGATGACAACTCACCTTGGACACACACTTGAAGATACACTTGTCGCACTCATGCGGCATCTTGTCAAAACGATGCATGGTCCGCTGATGCTGAATCATTTCGTACTTGCGCCGGCACTGTACGCTACACAGCTCACAAATGTACAACAAACGATTGCCAGTTCCCATTACCGTTGGCATTTCATCCTCCGTCTCTGAATCGCCCAGCTGCAGTTCAAAACCAGATTCATTGGTTATGGAATAGTTGTGCAGAGATTCATAGTTTTGGTGCAGCGACGACGTGGAGGTCAGCGATAGCTTCAGCTCCAGCTGTATGTGAGCACGCAGATCGTGAATGCGCTCGAATTGAAGATTACAAATCTTACAGGAAATGCGCTTTACCCCATGGGGTTTGGAAGTGGCCGCTATTAGCGTTTCGGCCAGCGGAATGTCCTGTTCTCGCAACCCATGACGTTTCAGATGTTTGACCAAATAGTCCCGACGATAGAACTTGCGACTACACCATTGGCAAGGCAGCAGATTAGATTCTTCAGCATGTACACTCAGTAGATGGACAGTAAGTGACTTCTTTTTATCAAACACCCGTTTGCAGTCTGGACACTCGTAGATTTGGTTCTGGAAAACAGAAGAAACAGAATTGGGGAATGTTATGGAGTTGTAGGTAAACGGATGACTCTTTAGCTAATCCTAAGCTAACCCAAGAATGGATCAATTGTGAATACCAATAAAGCTTTGGCAAAGCAAAACTGAGCTGCTTTTTACTTAAAATTTAAGTTGTTCTTACGGTGATTCGGTGCTCCCGAAAATGAGCCCTTAGATTGTGTTTCCAACGAAAACGCAGCGGACATTTGTGGCATAGGAAACGTTTCTGTGCATTCCGACACTGTGATTCATTGTGGTGTCTCAGTAGCTGTAGGCTAACAAATCGGGCATCGCAACGGCCACACACATGGGGAGCCTCCAGCCAGGGATGTGCCTGACGCTGATGGTCATAAAGTTGATACTTTCGCGGATACCTCTGCTGGCATAGCTCACAATTGTATTTGGCAGGTCGTGACCTGCTTGTCGAACATTGCTGTTCATCCTCCGCTTCCGGCTCACTCTCCGTTTCCGAGCTCTCCAGGTCCATCTCGTAACCAGACTGATTGGTAATCGAATAAAATCGCTGGTAATTGCCACTAGACAAATCCTTGCGTATTAATTGCTTCAATTGCTCCTCGCTAGCATTCTTAGCATCGGGGTAAAAGAGTTCAGCCAGCTCCTGCGGCTCCACATTGGGACGCCCCGCCGCCAGTGTAATAATTTCCGGATGCTCCGTCAGATGGCGACGTAGATCGGCTATTTTGTTGTATTGACTCTGACAGATCATGCACTCGATCATCTTATAGCCATGCGGTTTGCACAGATTGACATCAATCGCCTTTGCCTTCTTGTGCTCACTGATGTTGGTTGAGCGCTTGGAGTCTCGATGCACTTTAAGATGGGACTGCAGCGCCTCTTGGCGGCTGAACTTGCGTATGCACAGCGAACAAGAGAAGAGAGGTCGGGTACTGCTGTGGGTGCGTGATTTATGCTGTTTTAAATGCTCGGCACGTTTAAAGCTTTTGGGGCATTCGGTGCACTGGAAATTTGGTTTTTGGTTCTTACTGGTGTCTTGCTTCCATTTTTGAACGCGCCGCTGCAGCGGCAGATTGTCAAGGGAACTAAAATAAAAGGCTTGTAGTACACACATCAATCCGTCTTTAGCAACTTACTCTTCGTCGTCCTCGAAATCCGCCTCAAAATCATGTGTCTCCTCTTCGTGCTCTTCCTCCTCCTCCTCCTCCTCCACGTATTTCTGTGCAGTTTCCGCCTCCTGTTTCACGGCCTCGAGCATTGTCAGGGGATCAATGGATCGCTTCGTGTCTGAATACTCCTCGGCAGCCAACTCGGGCAACTCTGTGCAGGTGATGTCATTGTCTCCCTCTGTGTCTTCTGCATCTTCCGTTTCCATTTTGACCTCCACGTGCTGCTCGGCACACAGTTCCATGGGAGCCTCTAGCAAACAATCGCTGGTAGGTGCCGCCTTATTGAGATGTTTCATCAACAAATCATTGGCAGCCAAAGCCTGTTTCACATACTCAAAGGCCGAGACGAGTCTTTTGGAGCAACTGGCGCACAGACTGTAGGGTAGCTTCTGACCAAAGGATGCATTTAGCTGTGAGGCAGGTGGTATACAGGTTTAAGTATATTCCAAAACATGTTGGTCAGTGATACACTTACATCGATATCAGTCAATTCGCTTAGAATACTCGCCAGCGACTTTTCTGGGAACTTTTTGCTGGGCGTGTCCAGACTGAACAGTTTATCCGCTTCCCTCGCAGTTGCATCGCAAGTGCGACACACGACTGGTAGTTTCATGTTCAGACTCTTATTGGACGTTTGCCTCTAAGTGTGATTTAATTGAAGAAAAAACAGAAATCTACTTCCAATCTCAGTAAAATCAGCAGTCCCTGCTTGGTTACCGATACATCGCGCAATCGGTTATCGAACTATTTGTTCGAGATGGGAGCGTGTGCAGTTCTTTTTTCGCTGGTCGTTTTTTCTGTCGAAGGGTTGGCCAGTGCACTTCGGTCAAGTGAGTGCTCCCACGCTTGACACCCGCGTCTTCCGCCATTTTGAAATTAATGAAGAAAGTTTATGGATACACGTCTAAGCTTTGCTGTTTTTAAAACATAAAGACGCTTCCAAGCCCATAAAAAATCAAACTTTATGTCAGGTCTCGCTGGATTGATCAACTAAACGCTAGCCCGTACACTGGTTTCCCATTTCATCTATAATGAAATTGATGTCCAACATAATAAGAAACCGCTCATCTCTAACGTACACCACCTAAAATATTTAATCTGGCAACACTCTTCTGGGACTGCGGTTTTGTGTTTATCAACACTGCTCCGTAATTTGTTTACATTTTCGCATTTGGCTTAAAATTACTTCAAATGAGCGCACATGGACGCATTTTGGTCATTGACAATGGCTCGTATGAATGCCGCGTGGGTTGGCACAGCAGCTTAGAGCCGGAACTACGATTTCGTAATGTCCTAACCAAACCACGCAAAAAGAATGAACTTAAAGGTCAGAAAGGAGATCGAGATCAGGGTGCTCCTTCTGCCGCAGATGTTGGAGCTACAGTGGAAGGGCCAGCCGAAATCCAAGTGGGCAATGACATAACCAACATAGAAGCCGTACGTGCTCATCTGAAGTCGCCCTTTGAGCGGAATGTCATCACCAACTGGAATCATCAGGAGCAGATCTTTGACTATATCTTTACCAAGATGGGGTTTGAGGGAGAGGAGAGCATCAAGCACCCCATTGTTCTGACAGAGGCATTGGCCAATCCCAACTTTTGCCGCCAGCAGATGAACGAGCTGCTGTTCGAATGTTACGGCGTTCCAGGCGTCAGCTATGGCATAGATGCCCTGTACAGCTGGGAGCACTATCAGCAACAGCAGCGGAATAAGCTAAGCAATGCCCTTATCATCTGCTTGGGCTATAGCACCACTCATGTTATTCCCGTATTGGGTGGAAAACTGCAGATGGAGCATGTGCGTCGCCTGAATGTGGGCGGTTATCACATCATCACATATCTGTTTCGTCTGATGCAAATGAAATATCCCGTGCATATAAATGCCATTACCATCAGTCGCATGGAGAAGTTGGTACATGAACACTGCCATGTGGCCACCGACTACAAGGAAGAGCTCTTGAAATGGGCTCAACTGGAGTACTATGAGGAGCATATCATGAAGATCCAGTTGCCCTATAACCCAGTAACCGCCTCTAATGCTTTGCTGACGGCCGAACAGAAGCAGGAGAAACGCCGGGAGTTGGCCCTGCGTCTGTTAGAGATCAAGAATCGTCGCGAGCGTGAACGACTGCAAGAGGATGAGCAGCAGTTGTTGCTTTACACCAAACTGCGTCAGCTCTATGAGCAGCAGAAGATCACCAAGTTTGAGCGTGCCCTGGAGCAGCAGCAGATTGCCAATCTGGAGGAACTGGATGAACTTATAGGCACCATCAATGGACGCATTCAGCGGATTAAAGAGCGCTCGCCACGGCCCAGTAAGCAGGAGAAGCGGCTGGACAAAATGGCCAAGCCACCAGAGGGAATGCCGCAGTCAGAGTGGCTGAAGGACTTGCGTACCAAGCGCGAGGAGCTGCTTAGGCGGAAGCAGGCGCGCCAACAGCAACGTCAGGAGCGGGCCAAACGTCACACTCATGCGGCTCAAGAGCGTATGAGGATTATCTCCACTTTGGCCAGAAGCGAGAAGCGAAACAAGGCGCAGGAGGAGGAGGATGATGGCTTTGGTATGAATGATACCGACTGGGATGTGTACAAACGAATCAATCGTTATAATGATGACTCCGACTCGGATGCGGATACGGAACAGTTGCTGGAGTATGAGAAGATTTTGGGTCATTACGAGGCCAACTTTGAGGCTAACCCTGTGCAGCAGCAGAGTGCAGCTGAAAACTATCAGTTGCACTTCGGTGTGGAGGATATACGTGTGCCTGAGATCCTCTTTCAACCAAGCATGATTGGCTGCTCCGAGGCGGGATTGGCCGAGCTCATCGGCTTTGTGTTAAAGTTGTTCCCGGCGGAAGAGCAGCAACTTTTGGCGGAGCATGTGTATCTAACAGGCGGTTGTGCCCGATTCCGTGGCCTTAAAGAACGTCTGGCCAAGGAACTGCTGGAGATGCGTCCCTTTCAATCGTCCTTCTCCATTTATGAGTCCCCCGAGCCCACTCTGAGTGCCTGGCTGGGAGCCTGCCTTCAGGCGCGTGAGCCCCAGTTTAATCAATCCGTGACCACACGACAGATGTACCAGGATCAAGGCGGCGAGTATTTCAAGGAGCATCGTTCCAGCAATCTCTTTTATCCTTCACCCAAAGATTAAACCTTTTTATTGGTAAAAAAATAAATCTTTTAAAAAAGTAACTCGGTCACATCATTGCCAAAGAGCAGGTTCCACGACTTGGGTACAGTCAACTTAAAGCTGCCATCTCCACTGCTGCGCAGCTGCAGGAAATCCTCACAAAGCTCATTCAGTTCTTTTACAATTAGAGAAGCATCCGTTGAGTTGTCGCCTTCCAGCAGATAGCGGAAGAGCAGCATGACGGGCACTTTCAGCTCATCAAAAGCCTGATATAGCTGCAAAGCATTTCCACCACCAAAGATGGAATCTCCGGTGTGCTCCTTCCATTTGATCAGCTCCTCATTTCCCAGTTGCTCTGTGTGGGCAGCCTTAAAATTCTCACTGGCCCGATAAGCCCATGGCGATTCCTCAATCACACGCCGCTCAAAGCCAAAGCTGCCACTGAGTATGATCACACGCCGAGCCTCCTGGATCAGTTTAACCAGCTCCCGCTGGAAGCTTTGCGTGTGCCGGGCAATCCAAGGCGCTCGAAATTGAATGACCAGTAATTTATCCTCGACTCCCTCGTACAGCTCACAAGAGCTAACCTTCTCGTTGGGCTCATGCTGGTAGGCCGATGGCCCAAATACCGGAATCAGAGCCGGATGGGAGAGACTTCCTATGCGTTTCAATTGCTTGGAGGCAATCAACAGGTCGCAGGCCAATTGGGCGGCATTGCCCACACAGATGCTGGGTATGATGACCGTATAGTTGGTCACATTCAATTTTTCCTGCTTATTCTTCAGGAACAACATTATGGTACTAGATAATGGAATAGGATTTGATTTGTGATAGAAGTCCAAAATGAGACAAGTCAAAAATATGAAAGTAATGTAGTAGTGTTGTAAAATGCCGGTAAAGGCTAATATAACGACATTAAGGGCAAGGCAGCCCTGTTAGTGATGAGCCGAATAGTCAATATTGAAAATATGCAAGGAAAAAAATATGTCAAGAAGTTAATCTAATGTTGCAAAAAGCGTAAATTTTATAATTTTTCTTGGGTGTATCGTGGTAATCTTTGTTTGTTACCGCGATTCTCCTTACGAACTCAGAAGATTTGTGAAAGTTCATCGAGAAAACTAAAAATTAAAAATATGCATTTTATAGATAAGTGAAAAATAATATTCAAAAACCAATCAATTAATTATTTTAACTTTCCTGCACATTTTGAGCTTACCGATACTCCGATTAAATTCCCACCACTAGCAACTGCATAGCCAAAGCTCGTTGTACAGCACTGCAATTGTCTTTGCTTTGTTTTTATTAATTTTTGTTGCTTTTTTTTGCGTTGTTCCGGCGTTGTCGCCATGTCCAATTCCGTGAATATATCTGTGGAAACCACTTGCGAGAATCAGATTCGTGAAATAGGCTACGATGGAACCGAGCTATATCAACCGTAAGACTGAAAACCGACAAGAAAATGTCGTATTCTTAATTTTCTATTCATGTGCAGACCGCCAACTCTGTCCGAGAGCCTCGCAAAATGTGCGGCTCGCATAGACTTCAGCAAAACGTCACTAGACGATCTGAAGAAAGAGGAGAAATCTGCAGCCGAGGCCGAGGATAACCAAAAAGATTCCACCCAGTTTCAGGAGAGTCTCTGGCCCTGGGATGCTGTGCGCAACAAGCTGAAAGACGCGCTGACCGAAATATGTGTGCTGTCCGATGTCATATCCATAGCCAAGGACAAGCGTTATTTGGTGTTAGATCCCCTGCTGGAGGACGCCGAAGATACCAAGCCCATTGTGCAGGTCTATAGCCGAAAGAAGGCCATCTCGCAGGCGGCCCAAGTGTTGTTGGGCGGCGCCGAGCGTCTGCGAAATGCGCACAGTGAGCAGCGGAGTCGTAATGTTTCCGATTTTCACATCGAGCTGCTGCGTTTGCGTCAGAACTGGCGCTTGAAGAAGGTATCGAATGCTATAATAGGGGACTTGAGTTATCGCACAGCTGGTTCCAAGTTTGGCATGAGCGGCACATTTGAGGTGACCAAGGCAGAAGAGGCCTTGGACGAGGAGCAGCCCACTTCAAGTTCTGCTGCCTCCTCCTCGGTTACGGGCAATGGCATGCAAATGAAGGCCAGCTCGGCCCTGCGCGTAATTGTGCCAGCCGAACTGCAGGGAGTGGCCTACATAAAAGTTATCACACAGAAGGATCAAGAGGATCTGTGCACAGCTCAGGTGAATCTGATGGGTCATGGACCAAATATCACTGCGCAGGTGGGCGTGTGGCAGAAGACACTGGAGTTTGCCCAGAATGTGTTGTTCTGCAAGGAACTGTTTGCCCAGTTGGCCCGTGAGGCCATCCAGCTGCAGGCTCCCATTCCACATGTGGTAATTGGCAACCAGATCCGCGCCACTCTTCTGCCCAACATTCAATTGATCATCTCGTTGTGCCACTCGACCACATTTGATTCGAGTCAACCGGCGCCCATCAATGATCACGATCATGTGCTGGAGCACTCGCTGCACCAGTTGCTCCGCGAGGTACACTACAAGAATTCACACCATCCCTTCCCCCATCCGGCCAGTGCACCGCTGGGTCCGAGCAAGAAACGCATGCTAGCCGGTCCCATGGCCGCCGATCGGGATACTCTGCTGGACATGACCAAATCCCAGACCATACTCATACTCGAACAGATAATTGCCCAGGCTCAGCACATTTTCATGCGCAAGCGCACTCAGTATGTGCTCGACACGCTGGCCCGGGATGTTAAGGACCCGCAAATTGTCTCCCATTGGAATGCCATGAATAGCCCAACCATGTCCTGTGTAAAGATTAACATTGTTACCCATGGCTATGATGCCATCGGACGCACATCGCTGGTCATTCATGTGAAGGAGCGTTCGCTTAAGTGCATCTGCCGTGATGGACGCGTTATGCGCTTGTCCTACGAACCACAGGAGCTGCGTGATCTTATACTCTGTCAAATTAACTCACATCAAATCTCCTGCCTGGTCAGCCTGGCACGCTGCATGGCCTGGACAGTACTCTCGAACAGCAATCATCTGGGCATAGGCAAAGTGGAACCATTGGGAAATGCCAGTTCCTGCTTACTCGCCTCGCCCAATGGCGATCGCATGATTGCAGTGCAAATCCGTTGCGATCCGCAAATAGATGTTAAAGTTTACATAGCCAAAAGTCCGCGGCAGGACTTCTTTCCCAGCCCACTGGTGCCGGAAAAGCTGTGGGAGAATCTAGGTGGCAATTTCAAGGAGGTGAGTTAATGTCCATTGAGAGTGTGGAATATGCTAATACAACATGTTTTCCGCTTCTAGGTGCGCTTTGATAAAATCGAGGGCAAAAGTTTCCTCAACAAAATGGAATTTCTGATGGCTTCGCTGACGAGCAACACGGCCTGAAGCTGCTCCACACCTTTCACTTTATATTTAAGATTGACTTAAAAACTAAACATTGTACAAATAAGCCGCATTACTCCGAACCGTATTTGAAATGGTGGTAAGCAGCATAGTTGTTCCACAGTGGCATTCGTGGCTGATTGGTCTGCATCTCTGGTGCGGGGGCTGACAACATATTAAAGGTGTCCTGCAGAGAAACCACATTCGCCCGATTTGTGCTCTGCTTAAAGATAATGATAAGAAATTAGCTTTCCCACAGCTTGCTCAGCATCTCACTTACCCAACGTTCCAGATCACAAAAGCTGATGTTATAGTTCTGATTCGGTGGTCTTTGCAACTGCACATCCAACGCTGGCTGAGCCAGCCGCAGATACAGGCCCCGACTAGTGGAGAATAGTACGGGTACTCGCTTGGCTGGCGCTGAACCTGTCGCTCCTGTGCCAGCTCCCGGTATCTGACGATAGGTTAAACAATTGGGCAATGTGTTCACTACGGTCTCGTCCTCTCTACCAGCTGGGCTGCGCACAAATCCCAAGCAAGCCTGGAAACAGGACGCCACTTTGTTGCATTTGCTAATGAATTATGGGCACTTGATGTATGCGTCGACGGATATTGATTTACAACCACTAGTCCGGTGGATGGCCCATTTGTGTGGGCCAATAATTTGGTTGCCCGGGCAACTAAATGGCCATTGTCCAAATAAATATATATAGAGGTATGCAACTGATTGGCAGCATGCAATGGAGATAACGCATATTTTAGTTACCAAATGTAGCTATTTATAGCAGCTCACACCACACTTTGGGCTATGGTTTTGCGGCTATCGAAAGGATCGTGCTACTAAAATAATTGAGTATAAACGACATGTGTAAATGCTGATTTCGTAATGCTAAAGAAGTTGCGGTACGGAGAACTAAGCATTTTCGCTGGAAATCACGGGATTGAGTTCAAAATGTATGCCAGCCAAATAAAGAGAACATAAGAATGCGCATTTACTGGTCAGCCCGAAAGACTACAGCCGATTTACTTGGTTTTTTGTGCTCACCGATTCACACAGCCAGAACTTGGGCTCTCGCGACTTTGTGAATAATACGAGTGACTTCGGCCTCTGGTTCACATTGGTACATTCTAGTTAATTCAGCTAATTATTTGAAAACTAATATTTTAAGAGTTTTCATATTTTCAACTTATTTTGTCAAAAGAATCCACTAAGCGCCGCCCATTTCTTTAACTTTTTCTGTCTCTTTAAAACGAAGTCTCCTTGTAGAGAAAGTGTCTAGTTGAAGGGGATACATGGGTTTCGCGGCTTCAAAAATGTTGTTTTTTTTTTATTGTCTTATTAAATTCTACAACATCTCTTGAATATTGTCCTGAAATTTCGGACAAGTAATAGTTTTGTAGATACACTCTGAAGATGTTGTGGCAAGTTTGATGCATATCCTTAGTAAGTGACTCAAATCGAACCAACAAAAAATATTTCCATGTTTGGAAACCTGTTTCGAACATCAAGCAATATTAAAATCGACAGATATGTTAGGCCAAATGGTGAAAAATCCAATCGAAATATCCTATTTGCCAGGAAGAACTGCCTTTCATGATTCCAGAACTCCAGATGATTTTTTCTTGCTAATTATTTTGTATGCTAGAGTGTTGCCACCTGCCCTTAAGTGGCATCTCCCTTGCAGAAATATCGTGATTTTTATAAAGTAGCATAAAGTAGCTGTTGTTGTAACGGTTGTTGCTGATCCAGAGTATATACATATATAACAAACAATAGTCTTCCCACCCATCAAACCTATTTCATCACATCATGATCTTGTTGTACTTTTTACAAATATTGTTTTAAAACTTTATTTCATTTTATATTATATTGTTGTTGTTGTATTTTGTTTTGTTTGTGTTGTGTGTGTGTGTGTTGGTGTGTGTGTACTTGTAAATTGTATAATTAACACTAAAATACTTATTTCAAACATATTTCCATATTCAAACGGTTTTTTTGAATTGTTTTTCTTTTTTCTGTGTATGGTTTTTGCCATTTTTTTGGGGTTTTTCTTACCGTTTTTGTTTACTTCTCTTTTACACACGCACACATGTGTATGTGTAAATATATATATATATATATATAGATCCAGCAATTGAAACGCTTAAACCATTAAGCGTTAGTAAATAAACTTAACTTAAATACTATTTAAGTGGTTGGATGCTCATTTATTTGCGGCATTTCATTTGATTTCAAATGAGAACTCATGCTTTAGACATATACAAATTGATTTGCAAAAAAAGAATGATCGATTCTTTCTTTCACTTGGTTTTTGATTTGTTTATATTGTTGGCTTATAAGTTAGCATCGAATCTAATACTACAGTACGACAGGGGAGGAGGGGCGATACCATTTCTTCACTATATTTGCAATGAAGTTGCACAAAACACACATATATTTCATATATATGCATGCAATATATATATATATATATATATAGACATAATCTAGGTGTATTATTCTATGTACTTTTCAACGTTTGTACAGCATTTTATGTGATTACCATTTTCTGATATTTTGAAGTAAACTTTAGTTGGGTTTCTACATATGTTGCTGCCTTTAAGTATATATATCTTCATATATATATGTGTATATATATATATCTTTTCTTACAGTTAGTAAGTGTAGCTATTTTTTTTTTTGCAATAAATTAGTGTAAATTTTTTGTGTGCCCAATGTCGGGGGTAAGGAAATCAAATACCAAAGTTTTTAAAAAAATGTTTACGAAAAATCATATATAAAAGGAACTTAGGTTCGGAAATAAACAATATACATATACATTCATACATCTACAATGAGAAACATAAAACAAACATTAGAGGGGAGAGGCTGAGGGGAAGAGTTAAAAAACAAACGACGACATTTTTGTACAAAGAACAAAACTAACTAGGCGACATTTGACATTGTTTGCAGATGTTTTGGGGCGGAGCATTATACGAAATGTGTCCAATAATAATGCTAACTAGGCTCTATTTTGTTATTACATAATTATGTTTACTATTATAAATAATTGTGTTTTTTTCCATCAAATTTTTTAAGCGATTTTTTTATGATTTTGTGGCGCCTTTAAGACATTTTTTGTTTCATTTTTGTTTTGCTTGCCTTTACGATTTTCTTTCTACATTAGGTTTACTAATTTATATATTTAGTATATATATATATATTAATTATGTATATATATGCAAAAAATCACACAAAAACAGAAAATGTACATACATGGTAGCTAAAGATACTATAAGTATGTGAATTATGTTATATTAGGTTAAACTATTTCATAAGCAAGTAAATTTGTCATAAATAGAGCAGACAGCGGGGATGGGGAAGGAAAGAGGTAAAAGATGGTGAAGGGGCGAGGTTTTTGCAAACTAATTAATATATTAAAGATTTGCGCTAAACTTTTGAGTTGGTTCATTAAAGATCTTGTATTGGGTCTTAAATTACAGGAGAAATTAAATGAATTAAGGTCAGTTGTCAACACTTCAGTTGATTCACTTATAATTTGAACCGATCCTGTTCGTAGTCTAGTTAAATATTCCATTCTGAGGTACATATATAATATGTAGAAATCAAAACAAGTACAGAATTAATGGTGTGTGCTTACATTTTGAGTCTTTTAAAATTCCAAAAAATTGACAATTTCATTTAATATTATTCAAAGGATGATTACTGGTAGTTAGCTTATAAATCCATTAATATCTGTTTGGGGAAAAATCATTTCTTATTATAATTCGGGTATTGCTTCGCTTAAATAAAGTCAATTTCCCACTAAATACAATTGGGAACTACAGTTCAAATATCGAAATCCACAATTTTGAACACCAAAAAGAAATGGGAAAACTGAACTATTATCGAATTTTCGGAAAAATGCTTTAATTCGGTAAATTATTGCACACGAACTTGATTACGAGACTTGGGATTCACTAGAAAAATGGATTTTTTGCTTGTTTATGATAGTACTTTTACATTTTTCATCAAGTTTTTAGCCTTTAAAATTGCATCTTATCTGTGAGAAAATACATTTCTGATTAATCATACTTCGTTTCACGTCGGGGTAACCTTTAGAATAACTTTCAAGAATCACGTAGTGACGAAACATTTAGAAGAGCTTAGAAGGTTAAGGTTCCGAAGTTTTAGGTTCGAGGTTTTTGGGAGAAAGTTTTAGTTCGAACCTTGACTCATAAAAACGTCACAAGTCTCCCATAAGACTTGTGACGTTTTTAGGGTCGAAAATGCTTTCTAGAGCGCATGGAATTATTTAAAATAACATTTAGTGTGAAGGAAATAGAAACCTTCTTTGTTTTAGAGCTGCAAAGCAGAACTCTGCTTTTTGGAAAAAGGTACGTTTCATGAATAATTAATTAAGTCCTTATTTGTAGGATTTTATATAAATTTGTTTATTGTGTGTGAATTGTGAAGTGAAGATCAAATCATATCGAAACGAGGAATGTTCCAATTTAAGAATATAAAATAAAGTAAATGTCTGAAGTGGTTTCTGTTTTAACCGATTTTGCTAAAACCTCACAATAAACGTTTTAAACAGCTAAGAGCTGATTCCTTGGGTAGAATGAGTTCAAATTTGAGAGATTTACAGCATTTTGGAAAAGTTTTTGATGTTAAAACTATTCTGTTCATAGTTGGTATAAGGCAAGTATAAATCTAAACCCGTTTCCGCGTAATGTAGACTTTGAATGAGTTCTAATTATACAAATTGAAACCACGATACAAGCTTCCTTAGAAGCAAAAGAACGGCTAGAAAACTTGCATGTTTCCAAAACTTTCCCCGAGATTTAAAAGATATTGAAGAATTTAAAATAATAGGACCAATTTATGGCCTTGTCTATTGCTTGTTTGATTTTTCAATGGCTACCAGACGTTAAGGGCAAACCCTCTATCTTGCAACCTGAAACATTTAAGTGCTTCCTGGGGTTCCTTCAGTATCTAGTACACATCATTCGGAGTAAGTTTTTCAGTGGTTAAGTCAACCGATTTGAAATTATAAAAGAACTAATGGACTAGAGTTGGATAATGCAGCTTCTATATTATGTTTACACTAGGTCTTTTATAAAAATTCCAAGTGCCTATTTGTGTATGAAATTAAAATAAGCATGAAACCAGAATTCATACGAATTGAATACATCTTTGGTACCTGAATGTAACAATTCTACTTAAGACTTATTATAAGCGTAACAAAAGAGCTTTCCGAATTATAAATTGTGTTTGACTTGGGACTCACGAATTTATCTTATTTATAAATTTATCGAATTTTTATCTTTTTATCCTACAAACACAGGATCAGTTCGAATATAATAGTGCAAATTGTTTACCTTTTTAAACATGATCTAGTTATCAAAGATACTGACGGGAAACTAAGTCTTAGTTATCAACTGACCAGGGTTAATTACAATCTCAAAATTTTAAAGTAAAGTCACATATTTAACATCTTCAAGAAAATTTTAAAATTGGGAAATTTTTACAATTTTCAATAAGGAACCTATATATTTAAGGCCCTATAAACCAAACAATATAATCATTAGAATATTTGAGCCTCTTACAATGTTTTAAAGAACGAAATTCTAAGGCTGAGCTTACACTTTCAATGTGAATAGCTTGTCATTTATATTCTCAAATATTCTTCTCATTATCTCATTTGTTGGATCCTTATGAACCAGCTTCTATGAACTTTGTGGCGTTTTCTGTTGTGTTGTTCTGTCCACAGTTTTACTTTAAGTATATTTTTTCATAATTCTTGCAATTTTCAATATTAGGGAGAGTTCACACCAGTCGAGGGGTGAAGGAGAAACAATAAAATTCGACTGGTGTGAACTCGCATAATGATTTGTGTTCTGTTTTTACATTTTACAAAATCTTTGCTTTTCGTTTCGACTAATTTATATTTTCTTTTCTATTTGTTGTTGTGGTTTCTCATACATTTTGTTTGTTGTTGTTTAGATGATATTTTAATATAATTATGTTACTTTAATGCTTAACAAAGGATTATTTCTCATTTTGTTGCGATTTAGAAATTGTTGTTGTTGCTGTTGTTGTTGCCATTGCTGAGCAGATTGGAGGCCGCAGCTCCCAGGGCAGCAGCAGCGGCTAAAGTAGAGGCAGCTGCTGCTGCCGCTGCTGTGGAGCTTCCTCCAGTGCCATTCGAGTTGTTGGAGGAGGAGGAGGCGGCTGCTGCCACCACGGCCGCCACGGCAGCTGCCACAGTGTTGAGATGCTGTTGATGTTGTTATGGCATAAAGTAGTCCGGATGATCTGTGTCTTTCTCAAATCGCTTGGCCTCCTCGTGCATGCTTTCCTTGATCTTGAGTATAGCCGCCGATTCGGTTTGATCGTTTTCGCCGGGTCCGCCAAAGCCACCGAGATTATAGTCACCCATGCCGCTGCCAGAATCTTCGCGTGGCGTGCCGGGTCCTCCATTGGCAGGTGAGTTCTTCATGCCATCAAGTCCGGTGCCATCGCCGGGACCGCCTCCGCCATTAAGTACAGGACCCATTGAATTCGGACCGCCGCCCATGGGACCCATCCCGCCAGGACCACCGCCGCCGCCTCCGCCACCGTCTGGGCCGCCACCCATAGGGAATTCGGGTTTCATTAGAGAATACATGCTGTCGCCGGGTCCGCCCACACCGGGACCACCTTGCGTGTTGTCCTGCGGCGAGGGCATGATGGGCGTGCCTGGTCCCGGCGGTCCATTCGAGCCGGGTCCGGGACCATAGTTGCCGGGTGATGACGATGAATACGCATTCATGGGCGCCGAAGCGTTGGGCTGCCATTGTGGGGGCCGTCCGCCGGCTCCGCCCATGCCCATGCCGGGCGGCATTCCGCCCGGTCCTGGCGCTGGACCACGCATACCACCTGGACCACCATATCCCATGGGTCCCATGCCTCCGGGCCCCCGAGGCGGATTCATGCGCGGATTCATTGGACCCATACCTCCACCTGGCCGTGTGGGATCCATACTATTCGGCATCATCGGCTGTCCGGGCGGGCCGTTGAACTCATTGCCCATGCCCTGCATGCGTACGCCAGGCCTTGGCCCTCCTGGATATCGTGGACCGCCCATGAAGGGCGGCTGACCGGGCATCATTTGTGACGGCGGCGGCTGTGGACTTGAAGCATGCGTGGGCGGCGACGGGCGCATTGTTGAATTGGGGAAAAAATTGGGACCCATTGGTCCGCCTGGTCCCATTGGACCGCCGTCACCGCCAGGAGGCATCTGACCCAGGGGGCTGGGAGCTGGTCCGCCAGCATTGTGTGGCCCGCCAGGTCCAATGCCATTCACTCCATAGCCGGAGCTGACAAAGCCATAATCATGGAAGGCCTTGGCCTCTGAACTGTGATCGCACTGATCCCGACGCTCGGGCGCGGCGCAGTACAAATCCCAGAAGACGCACCACCAGGTGTGCAGGAATCCTGGCGGTTCGCCCAATGTGATGTTCTTCTCCCATCTGATCTCGGAGAGGAATGTCTGGGCGGCCTTTTGCGCGCCGACATGAAGCAGATATTCGTAGACATAGAGAGCTAGTTTCTCCCGGGCCTGTGCATCTGAGGGCACGGCCGATGTCTTTGATTTGCCGTACATGTTTGTTGCTGTGGTTGTTGCTGTGATGTGGTTGTAAGGTGGTTTCGTAGTTCGCTCGCCAACTTCCAACTTTGAATTCAAATTTCTTTTCTTCTTGCTGCTGTTGCTTCTTTTTGCTGCTTCTTCTTCTTCGACGTCTTCTGCTTCTTCTGCTGCTGCTGTTGTTGTTGTTTTTTGTGTTTTGTTTTAATTGGCCGCGCTTGGAGCTCACGCAGCCGTTCTCCGCCGCTCTATTACTTCCACCATTGTTATATTTATTATATTTTTATTGTTTTTGGGCAAAAAAAAAAAGCGTTGTGCTTTTACTTTTAACTTCTGTTGTTTTACAATAAACTTTTTAGCGCGCTCTCTACTTCGTTTTACCGTTTATTTTTTTCAGGTATTTTTTGCCTGATTGTTGCTGCTTCTTCTTCTTTGCCCAACCACTAAAACGCAAAGGGAGAGAGAGAGAGAGAGAGAGAGAGCAAAAATTAGTGAGTCTGCATGTATGTATGTGTGTTGCCAATTCATCGTGTGTGTGTGTGTGTGCGTGAGAGGGGAGCGCGCGCATTGGTTGCCACACTGCCTGCCTAAAGAAATCGACCGCGTGAGTTTAACAAATAAATTTAATACAGTTTTGTTACAATTATTCATTCCATTTGATTTTTTATATTAAATAAATAATTTTTTAAAATAAAATTATTTTTAATGACATTTGTTCACAAACTTTTGGCCCAGACTTTGTGCGTTGTCGTTCGTTCCGCCAGGTGAGTGTGTTTGCTCTTGGTTGGCCAACAGCGTAATCTGTCTGTCTGTCTACGTAGCTGCCGCTGTCAAATGGCTATTCAAATCAAAATTCATCTACACTACAAAATTTACTACAGTTGTTATTGTTGACTATCACTGTGACAATAACAACAACACCCATATGAGTGAGAGACAACGCGCGTGGCGATAAGGCCAATTGGCAGGTGCATCAGTTACTAGGCGAAGGACAGGTGGGCAGAAGAAGGTGGTTAGGAAGGCTACACAAATATTGAATATCTGGCATCACAAAATATGCTAGAGAAGCCTTCTCTCTTCAGCTACCTATGTACATATGTTTGTAATTGGGGTACATACAGTGAACATCGCAATTAAGTTCTCAGTTCACAAAATTAAATATTGTTTTATTTGGAAAAATTGTAGACTTTTGAAAGCATTAGTGTGCGTCGATTGTCGTCTCTTTTCTAAGTATTCCTGCCAATATACTCTGCATTCTTTGAAGAATACTGAATACTCTTCCGTTGATCTAAGTCTGACTTCAGCAAGTGATGTAATTGATATGCCTATAAGCGTTTGTATCGACACGGTTTCTTCCTGGGTAAAATGGCCAAATTAGCTATTTCTAGCATTTTTGTGTCCACAGTAAATCCGTATAAACCAGATTAGGGATCAGCGTGAAAAACTTGTCTAGTTAGTGGTTTTAAGAACGAATATTTGGTTTATACAGACGATCAAAATTTGAAGTGAACTCTTAACAAGTACTAATGCCGGCCCTCAGCAGAAGTTGCTCACTAAAAGTATTCATTTTCACTGATCTTTCTGCTGAACTCCACAGATAGGGTATGATAGCCATGTTGGCCAATTTGATGGAGGAGCGAGCATGTATCGAGATAACACTCCGCTCGTTTCAAGTGATACTGCTACCTTAAGCTGCAATTGTACTTTATTTTCGGTACCGACATGCGTATCTTGGTTCCGTTTTGTGTACTTCGTTCAGCGGAAACGATTCGATGTATAACTTTTTCTGATACCTGCTCAGGGATCAATCCTTCTGATGAACACTGAAAATGTCATTGACAAATATTTGGGCTTTTTGGAACTCAAACTAATCAAGGGCGTATCCAGCTTTTCAAAAAGGTATGAGCAGCTTTGTCTTAATGTTTCTTAATTATTTCTTTGCTCTTTTGCTCTTATCAGCTCAACTGTTTCGCTAATTACTCTGGTGTTTTTGGTCCGATCTGATTGAACTTTTTAGAATAGATAGATATTGGGCCTAGCTTGATGTATACTAAACAATCTAACTTAAAAAACTTAAGAAATTGTGG
Source organism: Lordiphosa andalusiaca (assembly GCA_035044965.1). Taxonomy (NCBI): domain Eukaryota; kingdom Metazoa; phylum Arthropoda; class Insecta; order Diptera; family Drosophilidae; genus Lordiphosa; species Lordiphosa andalusiaca. Next base: position 259,991 of record JAWNNM010003214.1, read on the forward strand.
ATCTCACGGGAATGTCTAGGAGGTTTTTTTTTGGGGATAAAAGAGGACCGGGGTGGAATTTTCCAAATCTGAAACAAACTTGATCAGCATACAGCATAAGTCTACCTTCAAGCAACTGTGGCTATATCTCTTATAGTCTCTGAGATCGACGCGTTCATACAGACAGACAGACGGACATGGCTATATCGACTCGGCTGTTCATGCTGATCAAGAATTTAAATACTTTATGGGGTCGGAAATGTTTCCTTCTCCCTGTTACATACATTCGCACAACTTCATGATCCCCCATTTCCCATTTTCAATGGGAACAGGGTTTAAAAAATCTATTGAGAAACAATCATCAAAATCATATCGGAAAAGTGAAGACATGTAAGAAAAAGTGAATTTTTCTAAGCAAAAATCCTAATCATAAATTAACATCCTAATTTTTATTTCATGGATTTGAATATTCTTTTTTAGGGAGACGCCTGGTATTCGTTATTTTTTTTGCCAAAAAAGATACGATATATCGTTATCGACTGATGATATTTCAGATATTTCTTGGTAATGTTTTTGAATCAAGATTTCAAATGCATTTTATTGAAATATGCTAAATTTGAAAAGTAAACACATCTTTAGGTTCAAAGTATGGAGCTACAATTGATGATATGATGATTTTGCGGGGTACATCTCCATATGACGACTATTCAGATGCTTCATATCATAAATAATTTCAAAAATTTAATTTAAAATTTAAACTCAACGAAGATTTTGTCAATATAAATAAAGTCCAGACACTGGTAGATTTTTTGTTATGAGGTTCATTCGAATACTGGTTAATGTTTTTAGGCTGGTCGATTTCTTAATATTTTACCATGTCATTACGATCTAAGATTCTGTGAACAAAGCATCGAAAAAAGGCTTAGGTTTGATAAGTAAAGGAACAGGTCTGAGAACTTCTTCAAGCCTCCCGACCAAACGTTCTCCAAATCTTCAGAGGCTGGCCTTGATAATTTGTGGTGTTTTGGATCTTTGATTCCTAGATTTAGAACGTAGTTTTTAAAACTTGTCAGATGATATAGAAATTACATTAATCCAATTAATCTAACGAAATCTGTTATTAATGAGATTGATTTGAAAATGTCGAAAATCTATATTTTTTTACCTAAAATGTTAATATAAAAATTATACGTTTTGAATATTATTAAAAATTACGATATCGATATTTTATAAATATTCGACAGCCTTTGTTCGTACCTTCTGGACATATTAAGCAATCAGGATTATTTATCGATCCGCCAAAGATCGGAAGAACGATAAGCAATTTTTTTTATAAAAACAAATAAATTATTGTGGATTTGTTGTTTTGCCAAAAAACGAAATTATGTTGGCAAACAAATTTACAGTGTCAGGAAAGTGAATGGCACAGCAAAAAAAAAAACCTTTAATTATTTATTTCTTTACTTTCTCCGAATGGTAGAAATTTGTTATTTTTTCTGATTCAGTATGGTTCCAAGCACTCTTATCCAAAAAATTTAAGTAAAAGAACATTTAAAAACCCCCCTTGGAAAAATCCCGGTTTTGGGATTTTATTTGATTTATATTGTTAAAAATGTTAAAACTGGATGGATCGAAATTCTGAACCTGATACCAATGAATTATATTACTTTGTTTCGGAACTGTTTGAGTATTGTTAAATTGGCATCGAATCGGTTAATATGCTATTTTCAAATCTGCATAATCATACAGGCCTGTTCCGGTTTTCACTTTAGAATTTGGTTAACTGGTTGTTGTTGTTGTACAAAATTAGTAAAACAAATCGTCTGAAGAAAAAATCGAAAATGGGCCAGATAAAAAGCAGCCGAAAAGAAACTAATCTTTCCTGCAAAGGCCTTAGCCTTACAATTTGAAGACAATCTGGAAGAGACGAGATCGAATTGTAATGCAATTGACTGACTGACTGATTCCTTTTTTTTTCAGAAAAGTATCACGTAAATTTGTTGGTGGGCTATTTCAATTATCAAGCGTTCACTGTACAATTGAACCTATTTTGGCTATAGAACTGCTGGCCAGCGGCCAGCTGTTATCATTTTACATACATTCTACAGTTATTGACTCTTCTGGAGCGCCTCTGCTAGTAAATCTTCCCTTTTGAGTTCTCGCCTGTTCTTTTGGTTGCCTTCAAAATACCGGTCCGTCTCTCTGCGTGTTGTCGAAAGAGTAATAGGGCACAGTAAAACAACAACAAAGCCTACACCACCACCGATATTTTCCTATTGTTGTTGTTGTCTAGTTGAAGACGTCATCAAAATTGGGTACGCGGGGTTTCTCGCTCTTTCGTACACACACACAGATAAGTTGTAGTTGAATGATTGTTTTAGTTTAGTTGTTGCATACGCACCTTGTTTTAATTTAAAACTTTGCATAAATTATGTACGTTCTTCTTCCTTTTGTTGATTGCAATTTTATCACAAAATCAACAAGATGAAACACAAACAGACACAAAAATTAAAAGACCGCTCGCTCCGCTGCTGTTGAGACAAGAGAGAGTGTTTGTGTGAGTGAGGGAGTGAGAGAGAGAGCACAAAATACGGAATTTTTATTACAATCTCATTGATTTTTCGTATTCGTATTTGTATTTGCGGCTCCCCGGCATACATATAATTATTTATTATTAAACCGCGCGCTGTTTTACTTTGTCTGTTTTTCTATTTTTTTTGCATGTGTATGTGTATATGTGCGTGTGTGTTTTTAATTTCTTTTCTAAACACACTTTTGTTGTTGCTGTAATTTTTGCAAGTTTCCTCTTCACACGATATTCATTTCCCTTGCGCTTTGTCCGTGTATTCGATTTCGATTGCTTTTACTGCTCTTCTTCTTCTTTCACTAAAAATCGGCTCTTTGCTGCCTGTACGAAATTTTCACAGCAAGTTAATACGTTGATAGGCATCTTCAAACGTTTTCATTTCAACGGTAAACACAAACTCACACTTTCACTTTATTTTTCAGATAGAATTTTATTTAATTAATTAGTTTTTACACAGCATATTTTAACTGCTACTGTTGCGTCGTCTCGTCTCGTTCGGCTCGGTTGTGTAGTGGAAAGTAGTGGTGTAGCACTTATTTTGATAAGTGCCACAAAAGATTGCGGTCTCGCTCTGGCATACACATTTTGGCATCTTTAGATACATGCATTGGTAAGTTATCCCACTCGCACACACACACACACTAGTGTTGTGAAAACATCGATAGTGGGCACCATCGATATCGATAATATTGATGGGGCCATCGATGGTTTTCCCCATCGCCAACAAGCGGCAAATTTAAAATATTTACTTTCTACTTCATGTATACATGCACTTTCTCGGCAGGGTAGATACCATGTAGAATATAAAGCTCTTATATTGCACTTATACTAGGTCTTCTACACGAGTCGCTAGTCCCTAGTCCTTTTGGCTCATAAACAAACGCAAACTCAAAGGCAGTGCAACTGCAACTGTTCGCGAATGCTGTGCGTTTTATCGGAAAAACTCCATTTATTTGTGTAAACCCTAAAAATGCAATTTACGAAATTTTTCACTTCATGCAGTTAATTAATATGACTCTTAATTAAATTTACGCATAACATTTCAATTAAGTGTGTGAGGAGTGCTCAACCGTGTGCGATTCAACAGTTAAGTTCGAAAAAAACTGAAATTGATTTAAAAACAAATAGAGCGAAGCTTAAGCACGTGATGGCCAATTGAAGGCAAAGTGTTGCTTATCCTGGCGCCCGCCCCCCTGGTGGGGGCGGGGAGTTTGCCCATCGTTTAGCAAATGAGTAATGGCCGCTTTCGGATGTCTCCCTTTTGTCAATTTTTATTTGACAGATTTTATTGGGCAAATCGCTTGCCTGGTAATCCTTTTTGCATTTCTAATTTTGTAAAAATCGAGAGGCAACATTTTGGCAACTGACGGGGCCCCAAGGGCAACATTTTGCCCGTGCGTTTTCCTTTTTTTTTTTTTTTTTTGTTTGTCTGTGATTCTGACTCTAGATCGGAATCTGATGCTGACTTCGCTGTGGGGTTTCACGTTACCAAAACACACACCGACACACACACACCAGTAGGTTTCTCTGCAGTGTTGGCTGAATCCTTTTGCCAACTGTCTGGCATTCTCCAAGCCGTTCCACATGTGCAGCATTCAATTAAAATCGTTTCAAAATGCTCCATTGCTCACTAAAAGGACTTTAGCATAAAAGTATCACTTGGGTTTGGACAAGCAACTGGTAAAAAAAATTGCAAATGCATTTCACTGTCAGGACAGTGTGCCATCAAAATTTATCAGCTATGCTTTAGTTTGTGGAATTGTTGTTGATATGCAAAATAACGAGTTGTGTGAGACAATTTAACACGATTTTTATTTATTTGCTGTATTTAAATGGCCTATTAATGCCACTTTGTACAGAATGGAATGGGTGGCAGGGATTCGAGTGGTCCCTATATTCAATGACTCTGCCGCTGAGATCTGGGTCGATTCTGAGCGATGGCCTGGCTAATGTTGACTTTAAGGCCAATGGATGATGCCGGCTTAAAGGTATAGAGACTTGCGGCCTGTCTTTAGCAATGATTTTTTTTAAGCGGAGTTATAAAGACTTGTGCATATACTTGGTTTTCCTCAGGGACCCCCGAAATCCGATTTGTTATCATTTAGCTCACTCAACAGGGAACCAATTTGCGAATGACACATCTGATTTTAAATAAACTTGTTAATTCCGATGATTGTAGTATATTATTATCAATGGTTTCATTGAAATTGATAAATGCGAGTCACAGATCTGATTGTTTTAAATTTTGTTGGGAAATTTATACTTTAACCACCACTAATTTAACTATATTACTCCAAGCTACTCCTTCTTAAAGTTTAGCATGCTAGTCCATATAATTCTACGTAAATAAAATGTTCTTAAGTTGTAATATGTTACTGTTTGTCCATGTTGTTCGCATCTTTCTGAGCAAACATGGGCCATCTAGTATTCTTTTTTAATTTTTTTACATAGCAAAGCAAAGCTTGCTGTAAATGGTGGAAATGTCTTTCCACCGGTTCGTGGCGAGGCGTAGTTTTTCGACTCTTTTTGTGAAGCTTGAAGGTAGTCATAGGCATCCCTATCGTGCTCTTCTCTGAAAGGAGCTTGGTGGTAGTGCCTAGTGTGTTCGCAGACTCGTTTCCATACATGTTCCGCCGTCCAGGCACCCATGTTAGGTGAATACTGAAGTGTCGGCCAATCTTGTTCAGAGACAGGCGGTATTCAGTGAGCATTTTAGCATTATATGTGTGGGTATTTTAATGTCTGAGTACATAAATACATTTCCTTCCTTTATCGTGAGTGTGCTAAGGTAGATGGCAGTTTGCTGGATGTCTACCACTTCCGCTTGGTACACAGGGAAACGGAACGGTGGGTGAGAAAATACCCCCACCTCCTTTAACATCGATCTTATAACCATCGATGTAGATATTAATGGCGTTGGCTCTGCTGTGTGGCAAGTTGTCCCATTCGCTTCGGCTTGGAATATAGACGTCGGCTCCATACCTAAAAAGTCTAAGTATCTCTGCGGGCTTACCTCTGTTCTAAACTATTTGCTAAGCGATGGAGTCGACTGTTTATAAGCTTTGCTTTCTTTCTCTCTTGGCTTGCCTCGGCCACCCTGTGCCTTTTGTAGGCATCGAAAGCCATCGAAAACTTATCGATATCGATCGAATTCTCCCAGTCGTTGCATTTGAAATTCAAACCAGCCGTTATACTATTTTTGCGAACTGGTACAGTGCTTCACAGTTTATACAAAATCAGATGGCCCATTCGCCGCTTTTTTTTTTTCAATTTGAGACAGCAAAATTATAACAAAACTGTTTTTAGGCCGCGTCTTCATAATTAAGGTTGTCCCTGAGGTTGCGACCTGCCCTATAGCTTGCGCTAGGTCGTTTCCCTGTCTTTTCCCACTGTAGCACGGTGCTATAAAACACAATTCAAACCAAAACAATAAGTTTTATTCTACTTATTAGTAAGCAGTCTCCAAACCATATCTTCCTAGGATCTTTAGAACTTACAGCCTTGATTCGTAGAATAAGTTGCTTGATTAAATCATTTCCTGCAGTAAAATATGTTTCTGCTCAACCTTCATCAAACTTTAATAAAGTGTAGTTGGCAGCTTTAAAGCAAACCGCAAATAATTATATTCGAACACACATTGCTAATGATTTGCCAATTAAATGAACAACTTTTCTGGAAGCTCAACAAATTGATTAACAGCACCCAATGGGGGGTAGCCTGAAGAGCGCTGAAGTAGTTGTGGGTATCGTTATGATGATGATTAAATTGAATTTTCAGCGCTGCAGTTTAAAAACAGAAATCCACACAAGTAAGAAACCATTTCCCAAAACTCACACTGACGCAGACATATTTCTGTGTGTGTGTGTGTGTTTGTGTGCAGCTGCGTTTGTCGCCAGAATTTATGATGCGGCTGTTTCCGTTTCCCGCCTTTCGTTTGTCTTACAAGTGCTTTGGCACTGCATTCTGAATGTTCAGGTTGTAATTCAATTGCCCGTCCGTTGAGTTGACCCACAAAAGTAGGCTACATTTATTTCATTTCCATTTGCTCGGACGCCATATTTGTTTTGCAGCGAAAGGCGGAAATTGCTTTTTGGTCCGGCAACAGGAACACGGACACACAAAAGGCACACTCACATCCCCAAAGTCATTTCTTGCATTATAAATTTCTAACGGATTAATTAAAACGCTTGGCAAAAGTTAATTTATTTAAATTTCGCGTACCAGAAATTACAATTAAATATTTCATTAACCAGGGGAGCTCTCTCTCTTATGCACACACACATACACTCACACACCCTCGCACACTGTTATATGCACGCACACACACTTTAACACTTTGGCAGCCGCAACCAGCCAAAAAAAAACAAAAAAAATATGTAAAAGGACGAAAACAGCCGGCGGAGAAACAAAGTTTTACAATTTTGCATGCGTTCTTATGTAAAAATATAAATATATATACACATATAAATATTTTGGTATGTATGTATATGCAACCATAAAACAATGACCCAGGTCCTCTTGCGAGACAAGAGCCCAGTGCAAGAGCCAAAGGTAAACACGCGGAAAAACGAGCTTCGCCCGAAAATTGTGCCTGGGGTGGGCGGGGGGAGTTAAAATAAATAAACAATTGCGGACAAAGCGACAGCCAGGGTCATGGTGTGCGTTGTTGTGCATCTGCTTATTAAGTGATTATGAAATTAAAATCTTTAAGTTAAGCTTTAAATTGGAAAAGCAAGCAAGGCAAATCATTTCCTAGTGTCTTTATTTATAATCTTTCATTGTACCGAACACATTTTCGATTCAAAAATATACTCCCGATTAAATTTCCCATTGTTTTCCATAGAGTATTGCATTTTTGGATTCCAAAATGAGCTTCTACAAAAATTACAAATATTTTTAAAGTTAAAAAAAATTATAACAAAATCTTGACAACTTAATTGGAACTTTTATTTGAAAGAGGGATGCGTCCAGATGATGATTCAAACCGGAAACCGTACCAGTGAAATGTTTAGCCGGTTTGTTTCAGTGTGCTGATGACTTTTTAAACATAAAGTGCTCACCCTTAGACCATGGCCGCGTTCAGCAGAAGACCTTGCTGCCTGATCAATCATACCTTTACCTGATCAATCTTTCTGCTAAACACCAGTGATACGGTATCATGATAGATGGATGATTAACCAGGAGCAGAGAACTCTTTTAGATTTGGTTCCGAAAAACTGCGAATGAAAAATAAAATACTACTTATATTGAATAGCCTACAGTTATTCATAAACATATTTATGGCATTTGTAATTCAAAGTGGTTTTTAGTTAATTTTAATAAAGGGGCATAGTAAACCCAAATATGAGATTGTGTTAGTTTTTACCAGGGATGCAAACCACTCGAAAATAAGGACTGGTTCGGTTCAGTGGTTCATACAGTTTCTGAACCGCCGGTTCGGTTCATTACATGGTTTTTGGAGCTCGCTGAACCGCGGTTTCGGTTCGGTTCAGTGGTTCACAAAGGCACATTATGAAATATTATGATTGTTGTAGTAATGTGACATGTCGAACACTTTTGAAATTTAATTCTTATAATCCATTTAAATATTTTTAAAATCCTTAGAAGAATGTCCAATGCTTAGTATGTCGGATTTCTAGGAGTCGTCTATAATTTCCTAGATGAATACTCTCGAAAATTGAGAATGTTTCCTAGAAAAGAATACGTACTATGCATCTTAATTATTCTATTTATCATATCGCTTAAGTAAGGCTCAGAACTGAATGATTGCTTAATCAGCTCAGAAATGAAAGGGCTGGTCCTGAATTCATGACATCATTTTTATGAATTTTAGCCATGGATTTTACTCTGATATGTCCTACTACGTCATGACCTTAGTTGATTTTAGGCATGATTTTAGTCAGAGAACTGAACCGAACCGAACCGTTTTTATTTGTGGTTTTCGGTTCGGTTCAGCAATTCTGAAAGGAAGCCGGTTCGGTTTGCGGTTCGGTTCACCGGCTGGAATAAACGGTTCGGTTCGGTTCAAAACCGGTTCGGTTCAGAACCGGTTTGCATCCCTGGTTTTTACTACGCGATTTTTCCCTGATTTTACAGGAGCTAGGGTTCTGAAAACTATCGATAGCGCACTATTCATGTTTAAGAACTGGGCCCAACCACCGATTGTTGTGGTGTGATCTCCAATCGATAGTATCGTGCGCATTTCAACAAACTTTTTGATATTATAAATTAAAAGTAAAATTACAACTTAGATTTAAAACTTAAAAAACAAAAACTTAGACATCTTTTTGATGAATTCGAATGTTGCAACCTAAGAAGCTTCTGGCTTTGGTACTGCACAGCAGACGATTTTCTGATATTAGTAGATCTGTCAACTTGGTTATTAGGGTAATTATAATTTTGGCCAGAAGTTTGCAACGCATAGAAATATTCATTTGCGACCCAATAAACCATATATATGCTTGATCAGGGTGACGAGCTGAGTCGATTGAGCTTTGTCCGCCTGTCAGTCTGTTTCTACGCAAACTAGTCTCTCAGTTTTGAAGCTATCGAGCTCAAATTGCGCACAGAGTCTTCTTTTTGCTGCACACTACCAATATGTCGGAGTCAGCCGGATCGGATGACTATATCTTATAGCTCCCATAGGAACAATCGGTCGGAAAACTAGTTTTAGTGAGAATAACTTTTTTCTTTTCAATGGAAACGTCACCAAACTATGTTTTCATAGGTTAACTATGCTTTTTAATAATTCTGCCAAGTTTGATGAAAATCGGTCAACTAAATGGTATAGTTATCATACAAAAGATAGGTCTGAAAAACAGTCTCAGTTGGAAAAACTTTTTTGTTTTTAATGGTAGCATTTTGAAATTTTGTATTTGCTTGTTTCCCATGCTTTTACCTAATTCTGCAAATTTTGGTTCAAATCGTATGACCATATCATATAGCTCCCATACGAAAGATCGGTCCTTGTGGGAAAAAGATTATTTTTGAAAATATTTAAGCAAGCACTTGCAATGGTATAGCAACATCGGCACAGACGAAGTTAGCTTAGCTTAGCCACACGATTTTCTGCTACTTGTGCAACGATATCAGTGATAATTCCCATCATGAGCGGCCTACATGCAGAATTATATTCTGGTAGCAGCAAAAGCAGCTTGAAACTCAAGAAGGTCTGCCATGTGATTCTTAAAAAAAATATAGCTGGCGTCCCTAAAAGCTCATACTCCCGAACAACCTAAAGATAAGTAATTCTTGAAATGAGTTCCCGAAAATGTAAGCCGTTTGAAAGTTTTAAAAGCTAAATTTTCACTGATCTGTTTACTAAACTCCTGTGATTCGATATCATGATAGCCAATTAGACAGTAATTGTATATCGATAGATTTGTTTTCGATACCGATATGCGTATTTTGCTTAATTTTGTGCGTTTTATTTAAAAAGAAGTTATTTCAGGGGCGATAAATAATGTTGGCAACCCAAAAAATATATTAAGACTTAAGTTTGTCTAGTTTTATTAAATTTCCAAGATAACAATGAGCTGCTAAAAAATCTTGAAAGTCTTCGTGTTCGTTCAGCAAAAACTATTTGATGTATCATCTTTTCTTGATACCTGCTTAGTGATCAATTCGTTTGCTGAACACGGCCACTGATAGATTTACTTACTCCATATTCTCCAATTTTCTGTCAGATTGGTAGAATTGATGAGAAAGGCATTGATGAAATGATTTGATTTGAATGAAGAACCTTTAACGAAGAAGACTGTGAAAGAATTCCCACATATTCCGCCACATGTCCTTAGAGCTTATGCCCTTCTAACTGGCCTGGACCATCTCAGACGAGTGCAGTTGCATAAAACGCAGCAGCAGTCTTCCAATTTGCATTTCTTTTTATTGTTTTTCGCATAGTTTGCTGTTGATTGTGCTCCTTTGTCCTAGGTGTCCTCAGCTCTAGCCAATAATGGGGATTTCTTCTGTCAGTTTTCTCCTTCAACAGCTTTTGCTTTAGAGTTTAAAAGCTATTTTTGGTAGGCTGGATGTGGTGTATGTTGATGACATTTGGGATGCTGGTCGCATCCAAGGATGCGTGTGCACAAATTATATTTGCATGAGTGCGTATTGAAGTCAGAAACTGTGGACCCACCCATGTTGTGGGTGGGTTGTGGTGCGGTGTCACCCAAAACGAAAACATTCCAAACTAAATAAGAGGAGCGAATACGTGCAGACACAACAGCAGAAAGCAGGAGGCGGAGGAGCAGGAGCAGGAGCAGGAGGCAGCAGATGCATACGTGCAACATGCAACAATAGCATTAACTCTACAACAAAAACTACAATAACAACAACAACAGCGAATGCAGAATATATCACATTGCTTATATGGAAAGTGAAAGAGTGGCAGCAGCAGCAGTTGGCCAGAACTCTGATCCCAGGGTTGTGCTCATTTAATACCAAAAACACTCTACATTTGGTAGGGGTCTCATCAGTCTTCCAACTGAGTTTGACGCGATGTGAATAGAAATCTTCCCACAACATGCTGCTGAGTTGCTGCTGCCTCTGAGACTAAGACTAAGATCAAGGGACTGCACCATCAACTTCTCTAGTTTTGAAGTATAAGGAAGCGAGAAAGTTTAGGTATAAGTGGTGCGCGTCCATCACAATCCAATTTGATCTACAACCTACTTGAGTTGAATGTTGCACTGGTGTTGATGAAGTCCCGTGTTCAGGCGTCTCCTGCTCGTTATCGCCGCTTTGCCATCAGCCAGCGTCCAGTGGTTATTGCCGTAATCCAGCTGACGTCCCACCCACTTGTGGTTAGTTTATGGTTCATTCGTTTTTCTGCTGGTGTAATCTGGCCAGCAGTGTTTGGCTCTGTTGCATCCGGCAATATTGACCTATTGGCCCGAGCAGTGCTGCTGTTTCCGCGTTTGGATTGTGTTTAGTGATGGGCGGGTGGATTCGGTTGGGTTGCTTTCGAGTTTCGATTTCGAGTATGCATCCGGATGTAGCTCGTTAAATGTGGCAACAGTGTTTAAAGAATTCTGGCAAATAGATAAGAATTGACTCTGAGCAGGAAAATGAATCCGCCATCTGCATATCAAGGTGAACTTAGGTCTCTCTCTCTATAAGAAGCTTGACTGCTTTGAATATTGCGAAGGCCTCTTCATGGAAGTCTGTGAGACAGTACACTGAGCCATCTGTGTAGAGCGATGCTCTATGATTTAGAGAAACTCAAGTCGCATTAGATTGGGCTCACTTTCAAAAGAGAGATAATGTTTGATATAGTTTGAAAGCTTAAAATCGAAGCTATCTATCGATACAAAGCTGTGTCAGCATCGGCAGGCGAAGTTGCATTCCGCAGATTTTAAGCTTAAAGACGTTTCTCAGAAGGGCCGCCCATTGGAGGCTGCTGACAATAAAATGAAAACAATGATTAATGAAGTTCGACTTTAGGCAGATAAAAAGTAAGAGATAACCGGGCTAAAATCAAACTCAGACAATGTCAGAAATCGGTCCATTCCGTATGTTCTCAATCCAAATAATAGCCGGGTGTGGTGCATGTTCGGTTCAGACTTCCCAAATGCCCTGGGCTTCGACTCCGGATATTATTAAACCCCTCGTGTCATCCATATTAGTCAATCGCAAGCGAAACACTGATTACATCTTGGTAAGTAATACCTCTGACGTTGAACTTATGGATTTTCTTTACTCTTTAAATGGTAATTTCGATACTGATGGGGTCATAGAAAATCACTTGGTTCAGTTTTTTCCGAAAAACTTGATATAAGTTCGATTTAGGATAACCCCCGGCGCTACTATTGCTGTAATAGACCTCAGAATCCTTCTCATGCCAGCATTGGGAATTTGAAGGCAGTATAGATGTGAAAATCGAAACAAAAATTGAAACGCTTAGCTGATTGATAGAAGCCTTTGCTTTTTGCCTCACTGTATTGGTGAGAGAGAATTTCTTGCTCTCGGCTTCTTTAGCTCCTTTGTTCTGACTTTGTTATTTTCTTGCTTTAGGGCCGTGAACAAAACAGAAACAAACGCATCACAAACGCTCTCTCACTGAGCGAAACACTTATTCTCGCTCCTCTTCTGTTTTCTGTTACATGTTTTCGGTTGAGCAAAACAAACGAGTCGGTCTGCCGAAGACCTCTGACAGAAACACTTTTGAGCGAGTGCTGATCAGAAAACTGTCTGCAAATGACCAGAGCACAATAAGTGTCTGCGAAAAGTGTTTTTGTTTTGTGCGTTTGGTAGGATGTATGTATGTATAAGTGTGTGTGTACACGGGCGCAACACAAAATCAAACACTTTGGACGTCGGCAAAACGGTCAGTGAAAGACACGAGAGAAACAGAAACGAAAAAAATGTGTCTTTGCTCTGAGCAAAACAGATTTGAGCAAAAACAGAACTGAAGGTGTCTTTCGCTCCCTCTTTCCGTTGTGTCCGTAACCAAACTGTTTTTTGTCGACACTAGAAAAGTATTGAGAGTTACTTGCGAGCTCTCTCTCTTAAATGATTTAAGAGAACCAAGCTTAACCCGCTCTCACAGTTTTTTGTCAGTCAAATCATTGTAAACTAAGGGATTTTTTTTATCCATCTCATATGAGATCCAGACAAGTAAAAATACAGCATAAGCTGAAAGAACTAACAACGTTCAATTTTGAGGAAGTTAAGGAGTTCATTGAAGTGGAAATTGTCACTTCCCAGAAATTCCTAACAATGTGCGATCGCCATTTGGACGAGTTATTGTGCGATATGTAAGCAAAATCAATCCCTGAATCTACCACAATGGACCAGAGGCCAAGAAACAGTGTACGGCAGTAAACTTCTTCAAGCAAAAGCATTCAAAATAGGCCAGCCAGGTGAGATTCCCTCTTTTTTGGAAGCCATTTACAATGGTTAATTTAAACAGACCTAGCAAGGAGCAGGAATCATCATTAAATTGAAGGAGAAAATGATTTGAGTGGAATGTGAATTCTACGAATATTTATTGTCAAAATATTGTAATCTAAAGAGAATTGCACGTTCGGTGTTTGTTTGTTTATGTTATTGCTTGATTTTTAATGCAAAACATTTTTGCATCCTTATTTGCATTTACAAGAGACAAAGGCATCAGGTCTGGCGAGCAGCAGCGGCAAGAGGAGGCGGGAACGGGACCAGAAATGGTTGTTGCACTTAATTCGTGCAAATTTGTTTAATTTAAGCTGATAATGTTTTTAGCGTCGGGCAGAATGAAATTGGAGTAAATATTTAAACTGCATTCCTGCACAAAATATGCAAAAATTTTCTTTCAATTTAATCTAAGCTCTTGCAGTCTCTTTCTTTTCGTGCTCTTCTCATTGTTCCGGCCGGCGATTAATTAATTCTTGAGAAGAGAGGCAAAGCATAAAACATGAAACTGGCTGGTGAGAAAACGGAAGTTACGCATACGCTGTGTTGTCTAAGGATTTGTCTACAGCGCTAGTGCACGTTTAGTTGACGTTGATTAATTTGTGCACAGCGCTCAGCTGCGGTTGACATTTACCAGATTTAAGACAATCCGTTCAAATGTTGAAAACTTTCCACTTAAATTCAATTTACCTTGAGGAAAAGCCAAAGTGGCTGCACTTTTAAGCTGAAGCTAAGGTTGATCTGACTACTTAATATGCATGAATTGCTTAAAACTAAAGTTTTTTTTTTGTTAGAAAGTGAAAGTGTTTGAGCTGAAGAGGGAATTACGGGGGTATCTGCACATATGTGAGCATTTAGACGGCGCCACTTTGTGACTTCTTTTTGTCATTGAAATGCAGGGCAACCCCAAAAAAAAGTTTTCAAAACAATCAATGGAAAGTTAGTCGACATTTGTCACACGCTTTGCAAGCGGTTTCTACAACAGAAAGTAGAAGTACTTATAGCGAGTGCCACCGCACCGATGCTTTAATCAACAAAGAGTTTTGCGTTGAACTTTCAGTCCATTTTCCAACTGGACCTCAAAAACAAAGCCCGAAAATCTGAATATAAATCACACTATTCCCGTAACCTAAAAGGAAACCCACGCATGATATATGCTTTAGGTATGCGGGATTCGCGGAATTTAATAAAATTGTTCAATTTTTGCCCACTATTTGCGCATAAACAACAATTGAGTGTGTTTGAGTTGGTATGGGTCAACAGTGCGTATGCGTGATATAATAGCGATAAGAAACCCATTCAAATATTATATAATGCAACATTAATTACGCTTGTGTGCGTGCAATCTGCACATATAATACATTTGGTCGCCCCTGCTTATGTTTATATTTCCACTTCGCGGCGACATTTAAAGTTTTTGTTTGTTAAACTTGTCGACTTTTAATTCCAGTAAAAGCCATTAAAAATGTAGTTCCATTTCATACCCTTGCAGTTGTTTATGTGCTACTTGGCCTAGACAGTCGCATATACCTACCAGAGACATACTGCTTTCATTTCCTTGGCGCACACATTCTCTGTGCATCTCTCTAGTAATGGTGATGACGATGACGGCAAATGACGAGCGTTGACAACAAAATGTTTACTAATGCACACCCAAACACATAGCGAGAAAGGGGGAGGGGCGGTGGGTGGTAGGGGAAGAAGTGTTGATATGAACCCAGTCTCCCATTCCCCCATTTTGGGGACACATTTGGTGCATGCAGAGTGGTTTCTGGGAAGGCAGGCCTCTCTGCCCTGGGACATGGGCTGATGAAGTGCACTTTGATACTGGTCTGGAGCTCTGATTGATGTTTATGAATTATTGAATGACTGAGACTCAAATCTCCCATTTGATCCCATCTCTACCTCTTCATGATTTGTAATGCTCTTTGAGATGCTACCGGTAAACAGAAACGGTTTATGCGGACTGGTAGCTGGAAGTGGATAGTTTAGGGTTGTCATGTAATTCAAATATATCAAAATCGATTTTAAGATTTAATTGCGCAACAAATATATCGACATTATCGATATTTTCACAATATTTCACATTTTCTTTAGAGTTATTAGGTCCAAGAAGGTGATTAAAATGTTAAAAGATATTAATTAAGAAGTATTAAGCAGTTATTTTCGTAATAAATCAAGATATAAGATTCAAAGGCTTATGAAATACTGGAGAAATCTTGGTCTGGGGCTTCCAGCTCATTTGAAAGTCTATGATTCGGTTATTGGAACAATTCCTTTAATTATCAAATGTTGGATTTCGGGTTGAATCTTTGCTCAAAAGAATCTGAAACATTGAAACATTTATGGCAAAAACAAAAAAACCACGAGAATTTTTGATGAGAAGGATGCATTCACAAAGGATGTTTTAAATTTATTCATCCGTTTGAACAAAAAGTTCCTGAACTTAACTAACAAGAAAGAAAGTCGGTCAAACCCGACTATAACATACTATGTACCAACGAAATTATACGCTCCGCATAAATTTTGAGTCTGCAGTAGCAGCTGAAAGCAGCGCTGCTACTTAAATCGACAACCGTTCATCCGATCTTCATTATGGAGGATCGATAAGTTATCTTGATTACTAAATATGTACAGAAGGAACGACCCATCTATCTTTAAAACTGTTGGAGATATGACGTTTTTTTCCAAATTGCGGGGGCGGGAGGGGGCGTGGCCAAAATTGAAAATAAACTTGATCTGCCTGCAGACATAAGAAGCATATGCCAGACGGGCATGGCTATATCGACTCGGCTGTTGTTGCTGATCAAGAATATATATATACTTTATGGGGTCGGAGATGCTTCCTTCTGCCTGTTACACTCTTTTGCACAAACTTATAATACTCTTTATATGTACCTACGGTACAGAGTATAAAAAGTAGCCTCACCCACTTTATTATGAATAAATAAAAGAATTATGCATAATTTCTATATCATAGTCGTAAAATGCCAAGTTTGGATATGATTTTGAAATGATATTGTTTTGACTAAAAACTATCAAATTATTTTGAACCGGTCATGGAACTTATAAGCATTGAGAGCTCAATCAAAAACTGACTAACGTGATTCTTTGAACAAAAATCAAGGGGGTCCAAGCTCGGAAAATTAAAAATCTAGAGATTGAGAAGGCCATGAACTTATATTGAGAGAATGGGAGTTTTCAGCAGACAAATCCGATTTACGATTACTGATTTATGATGACCGATTATACCTGCTGAATACAATGATTGCCTACTGCATCAATATTTTTTGTAGTCAGTTGCTTGCAATCATGGCATAGGGGCTCGTTCGAAAATCGTGCTGCATAAATGCGGCTTCAGAAATGGTGAAATCTTTCGAGTGTATCGTATCGTAAAGTTGTTTGAGAAAACTGATGAAACAAAAGCGAACTTTAAAAGCCAGCAAAGCCGTAAAAGTTCAAATTCGTCGAACCCCACTGCGCAAGCAGTAAATCATGTCTCGTGAGATGAATTACAGCAAAAGGATAGCATATCGCACATCATAAAACGAGACTTGGGACTAGGTGCATACAAGAGACACAGTCCACCAGTTTTTAAAAAAATACAACAGCTACACTCAGAAAAAAACGACGTTCCAAATCACCAGCCCAAGCAGACTCCTTTTTGAACCATTTCGTTCGTGAATTTTCGTTCACAAGACAAGCCCGACGTTCACGGAAAAACACCGCCGTGATTGTTGCTCGCTGAGTGCTAAGCCCTATGGCTGCATTCTTCACTGTGATTTATCGCAAAGTCTCGCGTGAGGTCGACGGCGGAGTCGGTTGAGATGCTGCCTGACGTGTTCAATCCCCCCCCGAGGAACGTTAAGTTTTTCTTTTTTCTTTTAAAAAGCTAGCACAAAATGGTCTTAGAACAGCGATGTTCAAGAAGAGAGGCTCTCTGTCTCTTTCTGACACTCACTGAAGCATTACTTCGGCAAGCATTCGGCATGAATTGCCTAAAGTGTTCGGCCCCTGGCGGCTATGGGTGAACATCGCTGTCTTAGAACATGCCCTGCCCATGCCGTTCGAAAAAATGTTCATAATATGAGAACCACTGTTCACGATTTACGGAAAAACGGGATTACTCTACTTTTGTCAACGAGAATGGACTTGATATCGGTAGATTTTTAACGGATTTTTTTCTGCGTGTAGGCTCCCAAAATTGGATATACTACTCTCAAATCCATTATGAAATAATGGGCGGAAGAAGTAGGACTCTCAGCTATTATAGGAGTACATTTTACCGCTTAAAATCCTCTTACAAATAATCTAAAGGACTTATAAAGAAAGCCTTTAAGGCTTCAGGGCCTTTCGAGTTATCATAAGCACACCTTTGGGATTACTCAAACAAATCCCTAGAGTATTTCG